>CM062820.1:438350180-438941064 GCA_031772625.1 Pinus tabuliformis | reverse complement strand
TATAATTTGTATGCACGTGTAATAAACACGAATTAACATATCAAGAAATCTAAGGTAAATAAACCCTCACAATGTAGGTTTCAAATTTCCTAATATATTTTAGTAGATTTATTTTGACAAATTGTCCAGTGGAATATCCATGACAATTTACAGATCAAATCCCATCTTAATTAGTTGGAGCAACTTGGACCATCTTAGAAAGGTCCCCCAAAATGGCTCACCAAAACACTTGAAAGTGTTCATCTTGATGAGGTTGGAAACACAGGACTATAGGTTCCACTAGACAATGATGTAGATAATTATGATTTAGTTGATGTAGATGATATGGATATTTCAAATGATTGTAAATTGAATTTGTGTATTAATTCTAACCAACTTTCTTTAAATGGGATGCTTTTCATGACAAATGGAAAGACGTAGTGCAAGAGTATGATGATGCTCTCATAAAGAATGGAACGTGGAAGTTGGTGGACCCTCCATTCAGAACCAAACCAATTGGATACAAGTGGTTCGACAAGAACAAGTACAAATTGGATGCTCACTTGAAAATCACAAAGAAAGGATCATGGCAAAAAGAAGGTGTTGGAGCGCAAGACCGTGGCTCATTACAAAAGTCCAGGTCGCGAGGCGATGTGACATGATCATGCTTACATACATGTCTCCTTCAGATAGATGGTTGTGATCATGCCATGAGTTTGTTATATGTGATCCTTCTCATTATTGGATGGTTGCGACCATACCTTGGTTAGATACGATCCTTCTTACTAGATGGTTGCACCCATACCTTGGATCCATTTACATGATCTTTTTCTGATGGTTGCGTCTATACCGCGATTCATGTATAAGAGATTTTAGTGATGTATATGTATCTATGCTTGCTTGCAGGTTTTCTGACGAAAGTTTCTGTTTCCATGCATCTACTCGTAAATCATTTCACCCCTCACTCTTGTTCGACCTTCACGCTTCAGGGGGCATCTTTACACAACATTTTATCACTGTCCCTGTACTCCCCATTCCTTGATCCTAGAGGACCTCTGCAGTGAACCTCATGTGTTTCCTTATCATGAAGAACATGTCCTTAAATCCCTCTTCATCTGCAAAACCTTTCCTTCTTACATCATTTCCCAAGAATATTCCTTCAAACTCAGTTTTCAAGACTGACGCTCTCTCAATTTCTTCCCTGCGCCGATTTGCAAAGTCTAACACTGGGCCTAGCGCCAAACAGTGCTAGTAATCCATTCATGACCCATGCCGACCCTCTTTTGGAAAGTTTTTTAAAATGGAGTTGAAGCTTCCAGGTCTAGAAGCTCTGTGAACGGAAGGTCGGAAAATGGTTAGTCGAGATAGAGCTGAGAGAGACTGTTTGGGCTCCTTTCCCCTATTAAAATGGAACAAGCAAAAGGGATAAGGCCTCTCCCATCATAAGAGGATCCATTTTCCCTCTCTCAAGCTATATAAACTCCTCCTTTTCCAACCTCACCTAGCTAATGTAAGGGCTAGAATAATCTGCAAAATCTTGATAGCCAAAACAACTCTCGAGAGATTTTGCTTTCTAGTTTTGTGCTTGTAAAGGGAGAATAAGTGTGTAGTTTTTGGTTTGGAACAAAGAGGAAGAAGCCTTGAACTTCCATTGTTTTGAGGTGAACCATGAGATGCTAATAGTGGTGCTGGAACCCAGACACGTCGAAGGAAACTTGCAACGCAAAGGCGAAGGTTGTACCTTCCTTTTTGTCATAATAATACAACTAATATTTGTTTCTATATCAATTCCATATGCTATTTGGTAGCTTAAGACTCCTTAGCCTCCTAAGTAGGTTGAATATATTGCATGCTATCATGTGTGCTTTGGTTTCTTGTCTCATTGTTTCAGGTGCTTGATTGACATTAAGGAGCTGATCGTTGGAGCAAAGACACAAGGACTTCATCAAACAAGGAATAGCGATACTAGAGGTAGGATCTTATCCATTCTTAATCTAACGGAAGCTATGTCAAATTGTCTTGTTTGTGGCTAGACCCTCTCCCCTGGGCTAGAGGGATTGTCTCTGTCTGCAAAGAGAATCTTCCTACTCCACGGACATTACTACATGTTCATGGTAGTTGACAAATTCAACAAAATGTGTGTTCTAATGCCCTATAAAAAGACCATCAACGAGCAAGAAGCAATGAACTTATTCTTTCGACAGGTCTGGGTGCACTTTGGAATACCAAGGAGCATGAACATGAGATTTCTTAGTGCATTTTGTACTATATTGTAAGAATATGAACATGAAGTTGAAGAGGTCTATAACATTCCATCCACAAATAGATGGGTAGATAGAAATAGTCAACAAGACTTTGGTGCAATTTTTCAGTAGTTGCAATCATAAGCATATGAAGACTTGGGATAAAAAATTGGTATATATACAACACTCTTATAACATAATAATCCACACTTCTATTGCGAGTCCCTCATTTGAATCTTGTTTTGGATTTTGCCACCTTCACCTTTGGATATTGCACATGGGAAACAAGGAGGAGTGAGGAGGATATTACAAGGAATGCCTTAAGACAAAAAAAAATGTTGAGAAGATCAGGCAGATCCATCTATGGGTATAGAGACACTACATAAGTCACAGGAAAAATACAATGTCGGGCATGATCAACATAGAACAAATAATTCATTTAGGGTGGAGACAAAGTATAGTTACAATTGAACAAGAAAGGTTACAAGGTCCCAATAAGAAAATCAAGGCTTTGAAATATGGTCCCTTTCAGATACTAGAAAATGTGGGAGATAATTCCTCTAGACATTCTACCCCCCATACATGTGCATTTACTTAGTGGTGAATGTAAAGAATCTAAAACTCTATGAGCCTTCCATTCTAGATTAGGAAGAGGAACAAGTCTTACCTTCTATAGACGATTTGACATAAATGCTTAGGCAAAGGATATAGTTTTGTAGAATATATCCAAAACTACAAGACATGGGCAACATGAAATTTGGTGGAAATACATCTTACAGGCAAAGCTAAATGGTACGAGAGAAGGTGGAGGAAAAATTTTCCTCACCTCATTTAGTAGAAGCTATTGGGGACCGAAATTCTCCCAAAATGGGGAGGTGTGATATCGATTAGATCATTATATTATTTTTCATCCATCTTGATGCTTTCAAAGTGGAAAAAGTGGTGGAATAAGCTCACAGAACCATTTTTACTAGCAGGTCCTAATTTGGTAAATTGGAGTCTAAAACATTTTGGAAGTAATTTGAGGCATGAAATGGTGTTTCTTTTGGGGGGTATTTTATTTTTAAGTGTTGCGCCATTTAGAACTACTGTACGCAGATACCTTTCCAAGGGTGCAAGAATCACCTCAATCGGAGTTTGTATGCAAAAGTTATGCCAACTGAAAGTTGACCTCCCTGTTTTGACCACCATTATTGAGAGGATGATGGCAACCCCCATTTCATGGAAAATGGCTTATCCATGTGACCACATGAAGAAGACTCTAACATATTCGATATTCTAATTCTAGTTAAAGTTGAAGGAGTCAAACTTACCACTGGTAGGCTATTGGGCTATGTTATAACCGGCTAGTAAGAGGAAAAGGGGTTCCATTCCATTCAAGTGCATTTTGTTTCATAGGTGAGTAGAGTAGTGAAGGTGGATAGGGAGACAGAAAACATAGTGTGTTTCATTCATTGTAGCAGCCCGCAGGCCACAAGCCTCACTTCTTTGTACTTGCATCCACTTTCATACAAAGAAAGAGAGCAGAGTAGCCTCACCTTCTAGTTGGGTTTTCTCTTGTAAGGTTTCCCAGGTTATATCTTGTGATAATTTGTGGTTTGTGAGTTTTATTTCATTGATATCTATTTTCTACATAATTATAATTTTGCACGTGTAATAAACACGAATTAACATATCAAGAAATCTAAGGAGAAATAAACCCTCACAATGTAGGTTTCAAATTTCCTAATATATTTTAGTAGATTTATTTTGACAAATTGTCCAGTGGAATATCCATGACAATTTACAGATCAAATCCCATCTTAATTAGTGGAGCAACTTGGACCATCTTAGAAAGGTCCCCCAAAATGGCTCACCAAAACACTTGAAAGTGTTCATCTTGATGAGGTTGGAAACACAGGACTATAGGTTCCACTAGACAAGTGATGTAGATAATTATGATTTAGTTGATGTAGATGATATGGATATTTCAAATGATTGTAAATTGAATTTGTGTATTAATTCTAAACCAACTTTCTTTAAATGGGATGCTTTTCATGACAAATGGAAAGAGGCAGTGCAAGAGTATGATGATGCTCTCATAAAGAATGGAACGTGGAAGTTGGTGGACCCTCCATTCAGAACCAAACCAATTGGATACAAGTGGGTCGACAAGAACAAGTACAAATTGGATGGCTCACTTGAAAATCACAAAGAAAGGATCATGGCAAAAAGAAGTGTTGGAGCGCAAGACCGTGGGCTCATTACAAAAGTCCAGTCGCGAGGCGATGTGACATGATCATGCTTACATACATGTCTCCTTCAGATAGATGGTTGTGATCATGCCATGAGTTTGTTATATGTGATCCTTCTCATTATTGGATGGTTGCGACCATACCTTGGGTTAGATACGATCCTTCTTACTAGATGGTTGCACCCATACCTTGGATCCATTTACATGATCTTTTTCTGGATGGTTGCGTCTATACCGCGATTCATGTATAAGAGATTTTAGTGATGTATATGTATCTATGCTTGCTTGCAGGTTTTCTGACGAAAGTTTCTGTTTCCATGCATCTACTCGTAAATCATTTCACCCCTCACTCTTGTTCGACCTTCACGCTTCAGGGGGCATCTGTTACACAACATTTTATCACTGTCCCTGTACTCCCCATTCCTTGATCCTAGAGGACCTCTGCAGTGAACCTCATGTGTTTCCTTATCATGAAGAACATGTCCTTAAATCCCTCTTCATCTGCAAAACCTTTCCTTCTTACATCATTTCCCAAGAATATTCCTTCAAACTCAGTTTTCAAGACTGACGCTCTCTCAATTTCTTCCCTGCGCCGATTTGCAAAGTCTAACACTGGGCCTAGCGCCAAACAGTGCTAGTAATCCATTCATGACCCATGCCGACCCTCTTTTGGAAAGTTTTTAAAAATGGAGTTGAAGCTTCCAGGTCTAGAAGCTCTGTGAACGGAAGTCCGGTAAATGGTTAGTCGAGATAGAGCTGAGAGAGACTGTTTGGGCTCCTTTCCCCTATTAAAATGGAACAAGCAAAAGGGATAAGGCCTCTCCCATCATAAGAGGATCCATTTTCCCTCTCTCAAGCTATATAAACTCCTCCTTTTCAAACCTCAGCTAGCTAATGTAAGGGCTAGAATAATCTGCAAAATATTGATAGCCAAAACAACTCGCGAGAGATTTTGCTTTCTAGTTTTGTGCTTGTAAAGGGAGAATAAGTGTGTAGTTTGTTTGGTTTGGAACAAAGAGGAAGAAGCCTTGAACTTCCATTGTTTTGAGGTGAACCATGAGATTGCTAATAGTGGTGCTGGAACCCAGACACGTCGAAGGAAACTTGCAACGCAAAGGCGAAGGTTGTACCTTCCTTTTTGTCATAATAATACAACTAATATTTTGTTTCCTATATCAATTCCATATGCTATTTGGTAGCTTAAGACTCCTTAGCCTCCTAAGTAGGTTGAATATATTGCATGCTATCATGTGTGCTTTGGTTTCTTGTCTCATTGTTTCAGGTGCTTGATTGACATTAAGGAGCTGATCGTTGGAGCAAAGACACAAGGACTTCATCAAACAAGGAATAGCGATACTAGAGGTAGGATCTTATCCATTCTTAATCTAACGGAAGCTATGTCAAATTGTCTTGTTTGTGGCTAGACCCTCTCCCCTGGGCTAGAGGGATTGTCTCTGTCTGCAAAGAGAATCTTCCTACTCCACGGACATTACTACATGTTCATGGTAGTTGACAAATTCAACAAAATGTGTGTTCTAATGCCCTATAAAAAGACCATCAACGAGCAAGAAGCAATGAACTTATTCTTTCGACAGGTCTGGGTGCACTTTGGAATACCAAGGAGCATGAACATGAGATTTCTTAGTGCATTTTGTACTATATTGTAGGAGAATATGAACATGAAGTTGAAGAGGTCTATAACATTCCATCCACAAATAGATGGGTAGATAGAAATAGTCAACAAGACTTTGGTGCAATTTTTCAGTAGTTGCAATCATAAGCATATGAAGACTTGGGATAAAAAATTGGTATATATACAACACTCTTATAACATAATAATCCACACTTCTATTGGCGAGTCCCTCATTTGAATCTTGTTTTGGAATTTTGCCACCTTCACCTTTGGATATTGCACATGGGAAACAAGGAGGAGTGAGGGAGGATATTACAAGGAATGCCTTAAGACAAAAAAAATTGTTGAGAAGATCAGGCAGATCCATCTATGGGTATAGAGACACTACATAATCACAGGAAAAATACAATGTCGGCATGATCAACATAGAACAAATAATTCATTTAGGGTGGGAGACAAAGTATAGTTACAATTGAACAAGGAAGGTTACAAGGTCCCAATAAGAAAATCAAGGCTTTGAAATATGGTCCCTTTCAGATACTAGAAAATGTGGGAGATAATTCCTCTAGACATTCTACCCCCATACATGTGCATTTACTTAGTGGTGAATGTAAAGAATCTAAAACTCTATGAGCCTTCCATCTCTAGATTAGGAAGAGGAACAAGTCTTACCTTCTATAGACGATTTGACATAAGATGCTTAGGCAAAGGATATAGTTTTGTAGAATATATCCAAAACTACAAGACATGGGCAACATGAAATTTGGTGGAAATACATCTTACAGGCAAAGCTAAATGGTACGAGAGAAGGTGGAGGAAAAATTTCCTCACCTCATTTAGTAGAAGCTATTGGGGACCGAAATTCTCCCAAAATGGGGAGGTGTGATATCGATTAGATCATTATATTATTTTTCATCCATCTTGATGCTTTCAAAGTGGAAAAAGTGGTGGAATAAGCTCACAGAACCATTTTTACTAGCAGGTCCTAATTTGGTAAATTGGAGTCTAAAACATTTTGGAAGTAATTTGAGGCATGAAATGGTGTTTCTTTTGGGGTATTTTATTTTTTCTTAAGTGTTGCGCCATTTAGAACTACTGTACGCATAGATACCTTTCCAAGGGTGCAAGAATCACCTCAATCGGAGTTTGTATGCAAAAGTTATGCCAACTGAAAGTTGACCTCCCTGTTTGACCACCATTATTGAGAGGATGATGGCAACCCCCATTGTTCATGGAAAATGGCTTATCCATGTGACCACGATGAAGAAGACTCTAACATATTCGATATTCTAATTCTAGTTAAAGTTGAAGGAGTCAAACTTACCACTGGTAGGCTATTGGGCTATGTTATAACCGGGCTAGTAAGAGGAAAAGGGGTTCCATTCCATTCAAGTGCATTTTGTTTCATAGGTGAGTAGAGTAGTGAAGGTGGATAGGGAGACAGAAAACATAGTGTGTTTCATTCATTGTAGCAGCCCGCAGGCCACAAGCCTCACTTCTTTGTACTTGCATCCACTTTCATACAAAGAAAGAGAGCAGAGTAGCCTCACCTTCTAGTTGGTTTTCTCTTGTAAGGGTTTCCCAGGTTATATCTTGTGATAATTTGTGGTTTGTGAGTTTTATTTCATTGATATCTATTTTCTACATAATTATAATTTGTATGCACGTGTAATAAACACGAATTAACATATCAAGAAATCTAAGGAGAAATAAACCCTCAAATGTAGGTTTCAAATTTCCTAATATATTTTAGTAGATTTATTTTGACAAATTGTCCAGTGGAATATCCATGACAATTTACAGATCAAATCCCATCTTAATTAGTGGAGCAACTTGGACCATCTTAGAAAGGTCCCCCAAAATGGCTCACCAAAACACTTGAAAGTGTTCATCTTGATGAGGTTGGAAACACAGGACTATAGGTTCCACCAGACAAGTGATGTAGATAATTATGATTTAGTTGATGTAGATGATATGGATATTTCAAATGATTGTAAATTGAATTTGTGTATTAATTCTAAACCAACTTTCTTTAAATGGGATGCTTTTCATGACAAATGGAAAGACGTAGTGCAAGAGTATGATGATGCTCTCATAAAGAATGGAACGTGGAAGTTGGTGGACCCTCCATTCAGAACCAAACCAATTGGATACAAGTGGGTCGACAAGAACAAGTACAAATTGGATGGCTCACTTGAAAATCACAAAGAAAGGATCATGGCAAAAAGAAGGTGTTGGAGCGCAAGACCGTGGGCTCATTACAAAAGTCCAGGTCGCGAGGCGATGTGACATGATCATGCTTACATACATGTCTCCTTCAGATAGATGGTTGTGATCATGCCATGAGTTTGTTATATGTGATCCTTCTCATTATTGGATGGTTGCGACCATACCTTGGGTTAGATACGATCCTTCTTACTAGATGGTTGCACCCATACCTTGGATCCATTTACATGATCTTTTTCTGGATGGTTGCGTCTATACCGCGATTCATGTATAAGAGATTTTAGTGATGTATATGTATCTATGCTTGCTTGCAGGTTTTCTGACGAAAGTTTCTGTTTCCATGCATCTACTCGTAAATCATTTCACCCCTCACTCTTGTTCGACCTTCACGCTTCAGGGGGCATCTGTTACACAACATTTTATCACTGTCCCTGTACTCCCCATTCCTTGATCCTAGAGGACCTCTGCAGTGAACCTCATGTGTTTCCTTATCATGAAGAACATGTCCTTAAATCCCTCTTCATCTGCAAAACCTTTCCTTCTTACATCATTTCCCAAGAATATT
This sequence comes from Pinus tabuliformis, assembly GCA_031772625.1. Taxonomy (NCBI): domain Eukaryota; kingdom Viridiplantae; phylum Streptophyta; class Pinopsida; order Pinales; family Pinaceae; genus Pinus; species Pinus tabuliformis. The sequence continues at coordinate 438,932,185 of CM062820.1, read as the reverse complement.
CCTTCAAACTCAGTTTTCAAGACTGACGCTCTCTCAATTTCTTCCCTGCGCCGATTTGCAAAGTCTAACACTGGGCCTAGCGCCAAACAGTGCTAGTAATCCATTCATGACCCATGCCGACCCTCTTTTGGAAAGTTTTTAAAAATGGAGTTGAAGCTTCCAGGTCTAGAAGCTCTGTGAACGGAAGTCCGGTAAATGGTTAGTCGAGATAGAGCTGAGAGAGACTGTTTGGGCTCCTTTCCCCTATTAAAATGGAACAAGCAAAAGGGATAAGGCCTCTCCCATCATAAGAGGATCCATTTTCCCTCTCTCAAGCTATATAAACTCCTCCTTTTCAAACCTCACTAGCTAATGTAAGGGCTAGAATAATCTGCAAAATCTTGATAGCCAAAACAACTCTCGAGAGATTTTGCTTTCTAGTTTTGTGCTTGTAAAGGGAGAATAAGTGTGTAGTTTGTTTGGTTTGGAACAAAGAGGAAGAAGCCTTGAACTTCCATTGTTTTGAGGTGAACCATGAGATGCTAATAGTGGTGCTGGAACCCAGACACGTCGAAGGAAACTTGCAACGCAAAGGCGAAGGTTGTACCTTCCTTTTTGTCATAATAATACAACTAATATTTTGTTTCCTATATCAATTCCATATGCTATTTGGTAGCTTAAGACTCCTTAGCCTCCTAAGTAGGTTGAATATATTGCATGCTATCATGTGTGCTTTGGTTTCTTGTCTCATTGTTTCAGGTGCTTGATTGACATTAAGGAGCTGATCGTTGGAGCAAAGACACAAGGACTTCATCAAACAAGGAATAGCGATACTAGAGGTAGGATCTTATCCATTCTTAATCTAACGGAAGCTATGTCAAATTGTCTTGTTTGTGGCTAGACCCTCTCCCCTGGGCTAGAGGGATTGTCTCTGTCTGCAAAGAGAATCTTCCTACTCCACGGACATTACTACATGTTCATGGTAGTTGACAAATTCAACAAAATGTGTGTTCTAATGCCCTATAAAAAGACCATCAACGAGCAAGAAGCAATGAACTTATTCTTTCGACAGGTCTGGGTGCACTTTGGAATACCAAGGAGCATGAACATGAGATTTCTTAGTGCATTTTGTACTATATTGTAGGAGAATATGAACATGAAGTTGAAGAGGTCTATAACATTCCATCCACAAATAGATGGGTAGATAGAAATAGTCAACAAGACTTTGGTGCAATTTTTCAGTAGTTGCAATCATAAGCATATGAAGACTTGGGATAAAAAATTGGTATATATACAACACTCTTATAACATAATAATCCACACTTCTATTGGCGAGTCCCTCATTTGAATCTTGTTTTGGAATTTTGCCACCTTCACCTTTGGATATTGCACATGGGAAACAAGGAGGAGTGAGGGAGGATATTACAAGGAATGCCTTAAGACAAAAAAAATTGTTGAGAAGATCAGGCAGATCCATCTATGGGTATAGAGACACTACATAAGTCACAGGAAAAATACAATGTCGGGCATGATCAACATAGAACAAATAATTCATTTAGGGTGGGAGACAAAGTATAGTTACAATTGAACAAGGAAAGGTTACAAGGTCCCAATAAGAAAATCAAGGCTTTGAAATATGGTCCCTTTCAGATACTAGAAAATGTGGGAGATAATTCCTCTAGACATTCTACCCCCATACATGTGCATTTACTTAGTGGTGAATGTAAAGAATCTAAAACTCTATGAGCCTTCCATTCTAGATTAGGAAGAGGAACAAGTCTTACCTTCTATAGACGATTTGACATAAGATGCTTAGGCAAAGGATATAGTTTTGTAGAATATATCCAAAACTACAAGACATGGGCAACATGAAATTTGGTGGAAATACATCTTACAGGCAAAGCTAAATGGTACGAGAGAAGGTGGAGGAAAAATTTCCTCACCTCATTTAGTAGAAGCTATTGGGGACCGAAATTCTCCCAAAATGGGGAGGTGTGATATCGATTAGATCATTATATTATTTTTCATCCATCTTGATGCTTTCAAAGTGGAAAAAGTGGTGGAATAAGCTCACAGAACCATTTTTACTAGCAGGTCCTAATTTGGTAAATTGGAGTCTAAAACATTTTGGAAGTAATTTGAGGCATGAAATGGTGTTTCTTTTGGGGGTATTTTATTTTTTCTTAAGTGTTGCGCCATTTAGAACTACTGTACGCATAGATACCTTTCCAAGGGTGCAAGAATCACCTCAATCGGAGTTTGTATGCAAAAGTTATGCCAACTGAAAGTTGACCTCCCTGTTTTGACCACCATTATTGAGAGGATGATGGCAACCCCATTGTTCATGGAAAATGGCTTATCCATGTGACCACGATGAAGAAGACTCTAACATATTCGATATTCTAATTCTAGTTAAAGTTGAAGGAGTCAAACTTACCACTGGTAGGCTATTGGGCTATGTTATAACCGGGCTAGTAAGAGGAAAAGGGGTTCCATTCCATTCAAGTGCATTTTGTTTCATAGGTGAGTAGAGTAGTGAAGGTGGATAGGGAGACAGAAAACATAGTGTGTTTCATTCATTGTAGCAGCCCGCAGGCCACAAGCCTCACTTCTTTGTACTTGCATCCACTTTCATACAAAGAAAGAGAGCAGAGTAGCCTCACCTTCTAGTTGGGTTTTCTCTTGTAAGGGTTTCCCAGGTTATATCTTGTGATAATTTGTGGTTTGTGAGTTTTATTTCATTGATATCTATTTTCTACATAATTATAATTTGTATGCACGTGTAATAAACACGAATTAACATATCAAGAAATCTAAGGAGAAATAAACCCTCACAATGTAGGTTTCAAATTTCCTAATATATTTTAGTAGATTTATTTTGACAAATTGTCCAGTGGAATATCCATGACAATTTACAGATCAAATCCCATCTTAATTAGTGGAGCAACTTGGACCATCTTAGAAAGGTCCCCCAAAATGGCTCACCAAAACACTTGAAAGTGTTCATCTTGATGAGGTTGGAAACACAGGACTATAGGTTCCACCAGACAAGTGATGTAGATAATTATGATTTAGTTGATGTAGATGATATGGATATTTCAAATGATTGTAAATTGAATTTGTGTATTAATTCTAAACCAACTTTCTTTAAATGGGATGCTTTTCATGACAAATGGAAAGACGTAGTGCAAGAGTATGATGATGCTCTCATAAAGAATGGAACGTGGAAGTTGGTGGACCCTCCATTCAGAACCAAACCAATTGGATACAAGTGGGTCGACAAGAACAAGTACAAATTGGATGGCTCACTTGAAAATCACAAAGAAAGGATCATGGCAAAAAGAAGGTGTTGGAGCGCAAGACCGTGGGCTCATTACAAAAGTCCAGGTCGCGAGGCGATGTGACATGATCATGCTTACATACATGTCTCCTTCAGATAGATGGTTGTGATCATGCCATGAGTTTGTTATATGTGATCCTTCTCATTATTGGATGGTTGCGACCATACCTTGGGTTAGATACGATCCTTCTTACTAGATGGTTGCACCCATACCTTGGATCCATTTACATGATCTTTTTCTGGATGGTTGCGTCTATACCGCGATTCATGTATAAGAGATTTTAGTGATGTATATGTATCTATGCTTGCTTGCAGGTTTTCTGACGAAAGTTTCTGTTTCCATGCATCTACTCGTAAATCATTTCACCCCTCACTCTTGTTCGACCTTCACGCTTCAGGGGGCATCTGTTACACAACATTTTATCACTGTCCCTGTACTCCCCATTCCTTGATCCTAGAGGACCTCTGCAGTGAACCTCATGTGTTTCCTTATCATGAAGAACATGTCCTTAAATCCCTCTTCGTCTGCAAAACCTTTCCTTCTTACATCATTTCCCAAGAATATTCCTTCAAACTCAGTTTTCAAGACTGACGCTCTCTCAATTTCTTCCCTGCGCCGATTTGCAAAGTCTAACACTGGGCCTAGCGCCAAACAGTGCTAGTAATCCATTCATGACCCATGCCGACCCTCTTTTGGAAAGTTTTTAAAAATGGAGTTGAAGCTTCCAGGTCTAGAAGCTCTGTGAACGGAAGTCCGGTAAATGGTTAGTCGAGATAGAGCTGAGAGAGACTGTTTGGGCTCCTTTCCCCTATTAAAATGGAACAAGCAAAAGGGATAAGGCCTCTCCCATCATAAGAGGATCCATTTTCCCTCTCTCAAGCTATATAAACTCCTCCTTTTCAAACCTCACCTAGCTAATGTAAGGGCTAGAATAATCTGCAAAATCTTGATAGCCAAAACAACTCTCGAGAGATTTTGCTTTCTAGTTTTGTGCTTGTAAAGGGAGAATAAGTGTGTAGTTTGTTTGGTTTGGAACAAAGAGGAAGAAGCCTTGAACTTCCATTGTTTTGAGGTGAACCATGAGATGCTAATAGTGGTGCTGGAACCCAGACACGTCGAAGGAAACTTGCAACGCAAAGGCGAAGGTTGTACCTTCCTTTTTGTCATAATAATACAACTAATATTTTGTTTCCTATATCAATTCCATATGCTATTTGGTAGCTTAAGACTCCTTAGCCTCCTAAGTAGGTTGAATATATTGCATGCTATCATGTGTGCTTTGGTTTCTTGTCTCATTGTTTCAGGTGCTTGATTGACATTAAGGAGCTGATCGTTGGAGCAAAGACACAAGGACTTCATCAAACAAGGAATAGCGATACTAGAGGTAGGATCTTATCCATTCTTAATCTAACGGAAGCTATGTCAAATTGTCTTGTTTGTGGCTAGACCCTCTCCCCTGGGCTAGAGGGATTGTCTCTGTCTGCAAAGAGAATCTTCCTACTCCACGGACATTACTACATGTTCATGGTAGTTGACAAATTCAACAAAATGTGTGTTCTAATGCCCTATAAAAAGACCATCAACGAGCAAGAAGCAATGAACTTATTCTTTCGACAGGTCTGGGTGCACTTTGGAATACCAAGGAGCATGAACATGAGATTTCTTAGTGCATTTTGTACTATATTGTAGGAGAATATGAACATGAAGTTGAAGAGGTCTATAACATTCCATCCACAAATAGATGGGTAGATAGAAATAGTCAACAAGACTTTGGTGCAATTTTTCAGTAGTTGCAATCATAAGCATATGAAGACTTGGGATAAAAAATTGGTATATATACAACACTCTTATAACATAATAATCCACACTTCTATTGGCGAGTCCCTCATTTGAATCTTGTTTTGGAATTTTGCCACCTTCACCTTTGGATATTGCACATGGGAAACAAGGAGGAGTGAGGGAGGATATTACAAGGAATGCCTTAAGACAAAAAAAATTGTTGAGAAGATCAGGCAGATCCATCTATGGGTATAGAGACACTACATAAGTCACAGGAAAAATACAATGTCGGGCATGATAAACATAGAACAAATAATTCATTTAGGGTGGGAGACAAAGTATAGTTACAATTGAACAAGGAAAGGTTACAAGGTCCCAATAAGAAAATCAAGGCTTTGAAATATGGTCCCTTTCAGATACTAGAAAATGTGGGAGATAATTCCTCTAGACATTCTACCCCCATACATGTGCATTTACTTAGTGGTGAATGTAAAGAATCTAAAACTCTATGAGCCTTCCATTCTAGATTAGGAAGAGGAACAAGTCTTACCTTCTATAGACGATTTGACATAAGATGCTTAGGCAAAGGATATAGTTTTGTAGAATATATCCAAAACTACAAGACATGGGCAACATGAAATTTGGTGGAAATACATCTTACAGGCAAAGCTAAATGGTACGAGAGAAGGTGGAGGAAAAATTTCCTCACCTCATTTAGTAGAAGCTATTGGGGACCGAAATTCTCCCAAAATGGGGAGGTGTGATATCGATTAGATCATTATATTATTTTTCATCCATCTTGATGCTTTCAAAGTGGAAAAAGTGGTGGAATAAGCTCACAGAACCATTTTTACTAGCAGGTCCTAATTTGGTAAATTGGAGTCTAAAACATTTTGGAAGTAATTTGAGGCATGAAATGGTGTTTCTTTTGGGGGTATTTTATTTTTTCTTAAGTGTTGCGCCATTTAGAACTACTGTACGCATAGATACCTTTCCAAGGGTGCAAGAATCACCTCAATCGGAGTTTGTATGCAAAAGTTATGCCAACTGAAAGTTGACCTCCCTGTTTTGACCACCATTATTGAGAGGATGATGGCAACCCCCATTGTTCATGGAAAATGGCTTGTCCATGTGACCACGATGAAGAAGACTCTAACATATTCGATATTCTAATTCTAGTTAAAGTTGAAGGAGTCAAACTTACCACTGGTAGGCTATTGGGCTATGTTATAACCGGGCTAGTAAGAGGAAAAGGGGTTCCATTCCATTCAAGTGCATTTTGTTTCATAGGTGAGTAGAGTAGTGAAGGTGGATAGGGAGACAGAAAACATAGTGTGTTTCATTCATTGTAGCAGCCCGCAGGCCACAAGCCTCACTTCTTTGTACTTGCATCCACTTTCATACAAAGAAAGAGAGCAGAGTAGCCTCACCTTCTAGTTGGGTTTTCTCTTGTAAGGGTTTCCCAGGTTATATCTTGTGATAATTTGTGGTTTGTGAGTTTTATTTCATTGATATCTATTTTCTACATAATTATAATTTGTATGCACGTGTAATAAACACGAATTAACATATCAAGAAATCTAAGGAGAAATAAACCCTCACAATGTAGGTTTCAAATTTCCTAATATATTTTAGTAGATTTATTTTGACAAATTGTCCAGTGGAATATCCATGACAATTTACAGATCAAATCCCATCTTAATTAGTGGAGCAACTTGGACCATCTTAGAAAGGTCCCCCAAAATGGCTCACCAAAACACTTGAAAGTGTTCATCTTGATGAGGTTGGAAACACAGGACTATAGGTTCCACCAGACAAGTGATGTAGATAATTATGATTTAGTTGATGTAGATGATATGGATATTTCAAATGATTGTAAATTGAATTTGTGTATTAATTCTAAACCAACTTTCTTTAAATGGGATGCTTTTCATGACAAATGGAAAGACGTAGTGCAAGAGTATGATGATGCTCTCATAAAGAATGGAACGTGGAAGTTGGTGGACCCTCCATTCAGAACCAAACCAATTGGATACAAGTGGGTCGACAAGAACAAGTACAAATTGGATGGCTCACTTGAAAATCACAAAGAAAGGATCATGGCAAAAAGAAGGTGTTGGAGCGCAAGACCGTGGGCTCATTACAAAAGTCCAGGTCGCGAGGCGATGTGACATGATCATGCTTACATACATGTCTCCTTCAGATAGATGGTTGTGATCATGCCATGAGTTTGTTATATGTGATCCTTCTCATTATTGGATGGTTGCGACCATACCTTGGGTTAGATACGATCCTTCTTACTAGATGGTTGCACCCATACCTTGGATCCATTTACATGATCTTTTTCTGGATGGTTGCGTCTATACCGCGATTCATGTATAAGAGATTTTAGTGATGTATATGTATCTATGCTTGCTTGCAGGTTTTCTGACGAAAGTTTCTGTTTCCATGCATCTACTCGTAAATCATTTCACCCCTCACTCTTGTTCGACCTTCACGCTTCAGGGGGCATCTGTTACACAACATTTTATCACTGTCCCTGTACTCCCCATTCCTTGATCCTAGAGGACCTCTGCAGTGAACCTCATGTGTTTCCTTATCATGAAGAACATGTCCTTAAATCCCTCTTCGTCTGCAAAACCTTTCCTTCTTACATCATTTCCCAAGAATATTCCTTCAAACTCAGTTTTCAAGACTGACGCTCTCTCAATTTCTTCCCTGCGCCGATTTGCAAAGTCTAACACTGGGCCTAGCGCCAAACAGTGCTAGTAATCCATTCATGACCCATGCCGACCCTCTTTTGGAAAGTTTTTAAAAATGGAGTTGAAGCTTCCAGGTCTAGAAGCTCTGTGAACGGAAGTCCGGTAAATGGTTAGTCGAGATAGAGCTGAGAGAGACTGTTTGGGCTCCTTTCCCCTATTAAAATGGAACAAGCAAAAGGGATAAGGCCTCTCCCATCATAAGAGGATCCATTTTCCCTCTCTCAAGCTATATAAACTCCTCCTTTTCAAACCTCACCTAGCTAATGTAAGGGCTAGAATAATCTGCAAAATCTTGATAGCCAAAACAACTCTCGAGAGATTTTGCTTTCTAGTTTTGTGCTTGTAAAGGGAGAATAAGTGTGTAGTTTGTTTGGTTTGGAACAAAGAGGAAGAAGCCTTGAACTTCCATTGTTTTGAGGTGAACCATGAGATGCTAATAGTGGTGCTGGAACCCAGACACGTCGAAGGAAACTTGCAACGCAAAGGCGAAGGTTGTACCTTCCTTTTTGTCATAATAATACAACTAATATTTTGTTTCCTATATCAATTCCATATGCTATTTGGTAGCTTAAGACTCCTTAGCCTCCTAAGTAGGTTGAATATATTGCATGCTATCATGTGTGCTTTGGTTTCTTGTCTCATTGTTTCAGGTGCTTGATTGACATTAAGGAGCTGATCGTTGGAGCAAAGACACAAGGACTTCATCAAACAAGGAATAGCGATACTAGAGGTAGGATCTTATCCATTCTTAATCTAACGGAAGCTATGTCAAATTGTCTTGTTTGTGGCTAGACCCTCTCCCCTGGGCTAGAGGGATTGTCTCTGTCTGCAAAGAGAATCTTCCTACTCCACGGACATTACTACATGTTCATGGTAGTTGACAAATTCAACAAAATGTGTGTTCTAATGCCCTATAAAAAGACCATCAACGAGCAAGAAGCAATGAACTTATTCTTTCGACAGGTCTGGGTGCACTTTGGAATACCAAGGAGCATGAACATGAGATTTCTTAGTGCATTTTGTACTATATTGTAGGAGAATATGAACATGAAGTTGAAGAGGTCTATAACATTCCATCCACAAATAGATGGGTAGATAGAAATAGTCAACAAGACTTTGGTGCAATTTTTCAGTAGTTGCAATCATAAGCATATGAAGACTTGGGATAAAAAATTGGTATATATACAACACTCTTATAACATAATAATCCACACTTCTATTGGCGAGTCCCTCATTTGAATCTTGTTTTGGAATTTTGCCACCTTCACCTTTGGATATTGCACATGGGAAACAAGGAGGAGTGAGGGAGGATATTACAAGGAATGCCTTAAGACAAAAAAAATTGTTGAGAAGATCAGGCAGATCCATCTATGGGTATAGAGACACTACATAAGTCACAGGAAAAATACAATGTCGGGCATGATAAACATAGAACAAATAATTCATTTAGGGTGGGAGACAAAGTATAGTTACAATTGAACAAGGAAAGGTTACAAGGTCCCAATAAGAAAATCAAGGCTTTGAAATATGGTCCCTTTCAGATACTAGAAAATGTGGGAGATAATTCCTCTAGACATTCTACCCCCATACATGTGCATTTACTTAGTGGTGAATGTAAAGAATCTAAAACTCTATGAGCCTTCCATTCTAGATTAGGAAGAGGAACAAGTCTTACCTTCTATAGACGATTTGACATAAGATGCTTAGGCAAAGGATATAGTTTTGTAGAATATATCCAAAACTACAAGACATGGGCAACATGAAATTTGGTGGAAATACATCTTACAGGCAAAGCTAAATGGTACGAGAGAAGGTGGAGGAAAAATTTCCTCACCTCATTTAGTAGAAGCTATTGGGGACCGAAATTCTCCCAAAATGGGGAGGTGTGATATCGATTAGATCATTATATTATTTTTCATCCATCTTGATGCTTTCAAAGTGGAAAAAGTGGTGGAATAAGCTCACAGAACCATTTTTACTAGCAGGTCCTAATTTGGTAAATTGGAGTCTAAAACATTTTGGAAGTAATTTGAGGCATGAAATGGTGTTTCTTTTGGGGGTATTTTATTTTTTCTTAAGTGTTGCGCCATTTAGAACTACTGTACGCATAGATACCTTTCCAAGGGTGCAAGAATCACCTCAATCGGAGTTTGTATGCAAAAGTTATGCCAACTGAAAGTTGACCTCCCTGTTTTGACCACCATTATTGAGAGGATGATGGCAACCCCCATTGTTCATGGAAAATGGCTTGTCCATGTGACCACGATGAAGAAGACTCTAACATATTCGATATTCTAATTCTAGTTAAAGTTGAAGGAGTCAAACTTACCACTGGTAGGCTATTGGGCTATGTTATAACCGGGCTAGTAAGAGGAAAAGGGGTTCCATTCCATTCAAGTGCATTTTGTTTCATAGGTGAGTAGAGTAGTGAAGGTGGATAGGGAGACAGAAAACATAGTGTGTTTCATTCATTGTAGCAGCCCGCAGGCCACAAGCCTCACTTCTTTGTACTTGCATCCACTTTCATACAAAGAAAGAGAGCAGAGTAGCCTCACCTTCTAGTTGGGTTTTCTCTTGTAAGGGTTTCCCAGGTTATATCTTGTGATAATTTGTGGTTTGTGAGTTTTATTTCATTGATATCTATTTTCTACATAATTATAATTTGTATGCACGTGTAATAAACACGAATTAACATATCAAGAAATCTAAGGAGAAATAAACCCTCACAATGTAGGTTTCAAATTTCCTAATATATTTTAGTAGATTTATTTTGACAAATTGTCCAGTGGAATATCCATGACAATTTACAGATCAAATCCCATCTTAATTAGTGGAGCAACTTGGACCATCTTAGAAAGGTCCCCCAAAATGGCTCACCAAAACACTTGAAAGTGTTCATCTTGATGAGGTTGGAAACACAGGACTATAGGTTCCACCAGACAAGTGATGTAGATAATTATGATTTAGTTGATGTAGATGATATGGATATTTCAAATGATTGTAAATTGAATTTGTGTATTAATTCTAAACCAACTTTCTTTAAATGGGATGCTTTTCATGACAAATGGAAAGACGTAGTGCAAGAGTATGATGATGCTCTCATAAAGAATGGAACGTGGAAGTTGGTGGACCCTCCATTCAGAACCAAACCAATTGGATACAAGTGGGTCGACAAGAACAAGTACAAATTGGATGGCTCACTTGAAAATCACAAAGAAAGGATCATGGCAAAAAGAAGGTGTTGGAGCGCAAGACCGTGGGCTCATTACAAAAGTCCAGGTCGCGAGGCGATGTGACATGATCATGCTTACATACATGTCTCCTTCAGATAGATGGTTGTGATCATGCCATGAGTTTGTTATATGTGATCCTTCTCATTATTGGATGGTTGCGACCATACCTTGGGTTAGATACGATCCTTCTTACTAGATGGTTGCACCCATACCTTGGATCCATTTACATGATCTTTTTCTGGATGGTTGCGTCTATACCGCGATTCATGTATAAGAGATTTTAGTGATGTATATGTATCTATGCTTGCTTGCAGGTTTTCTGACGAAAGTTTCTGTTTCCATGCATCTACTCGTAAATCATTTCACCCCTCACTCTTGTTCGACCTTCACGCTTCAGGGGGCATCTGTTACACAACATTTTATCACTGTCCCTGTACTCCCCATTCCTTGATCCTAGAGGACCTCTGCAGTGAACCTCATGTGTTTCCTTATCATGAAGAACATGTCCTTAAATCCCTCTTCGTCTGCAAAACCTTTCCTTCTTACATCATTTCCCAAGAATATTCCTTCAAACTCAGTTTTCAAGACTGACGCTCTCTCAATTTCTTCCCTGCGCCGATTTGCAAAGTCTAACACTGGGCCTAGCGCCAAACAGTGCTAGTAATCCATTCATGACCCATGCCGACCCTCTTTTGGAAAGTTTTTAAAAATGGAGTTGAAGCTTCCAGGTCTAGAAGCTCTGTGAACGGAAGTCCGGTAAATGGTTAGTCGAGATAGAGCTGAGAGAGACTGTTTGGGCTCCTTTCCCCTATTAAAATGGAACAAGCAAAAGGGATAAGGCCTCTCCCATCATAAGAGGATCCATTTTCCCTCTCTCAAGCTATATAAACTCCTCCTTTTCAAACCTCACCTAGCTAATGTAAGGGCTAGAATAATCTGCAAAATCTTGATAGCCAAAACAACTCTCGAGAGATTTTGCTTTCTAGTTTTGTGCTTGTAAAGGGAGAATAAGTGTGTAGTTTGTTTGGTTTGGAACAAAGAGGAAGAAGCCTTGAACTTCCATTGTTTTGAGGTGAACCATGAGATGCTAATAGTGGTGCTGGAACCCAGACACGTCGAAGGAAACTTGCAACGCAAAGGCGAAGGTTGTACCTTCCTTTTTGTCATAATAATACAACTAATATTTTGTTTCCTATATCAATTCCATATGCTATTTGGTAGCTTAAGACTCCTTAGCCTCCTAAGTAGGTTGAATATATTGCATGCTATCATGTGTGCTTTGGTTTCTTGTCTCATTGTTTCAGGTGCTTGATTGACATTAAGGAGCTGATCGTTGGAGCAAAGACACAAGGACTTCATCAAACAAGGAATAGCGATACTAGAGGTAGGATCTTATCCATTCTTAATCTAACGGAAGCTATGTCAAATTGTCTTGTTTGTGGCTAGACCCTCTCCCCTGGGCTAGAGGGATTGTCTCTGTCTGCAAAGAGAATCTTCCTACTCCACGGACATTACTACATGTTCATGGTAGTTGACAAATTCAACAAAATGTGTGTTCTAATGCCCTATAAAAAGACCATCAACGAGCAAGAAGCAATGAACTTATTCTTTCGACAGGTCTGGGTGCACTTTGGAATACCAAGGAGCATGAACATGAGATTTCTTAGTGCATTTTGTACTATATTGTAGGAGAATATGAACATGAAGTTGAAGAGGTCTATAACATTCCATCCACAAATAGATGGGTAGATAGAAATAGTCAACAAGACTTTGGTGCAATTTTTCAGTAGTTGCAATCATAAGCATATGAAGACTTGGGATAAAAAATTGGTATATATACAACACTCTTATAACATAATAATCCACACTTCTATTGGCGAGTCCCTCATTTGAATCTTGTTTTGGAATTTTGCCACCTTCACCTTTGGATATTGCACATGGGAAACAAGGAGGAGTGAGGGAGGATATTACAAGGAATGCCTTAAGACAAAAAAAATTGTTGAGAAGATCAGGCAGATCCATCTATGGGTATAGAGACACTACATAAGTCACAGGAAAAATACAATGTCGGGCATGATCAACATAGAACAAATAATTCATTTAGGGTGGGAGACAAAGTATAGTTACAATTGAACAAGGAAAGGTTACAAGGTCCCAATAAGAAAATCAAGGCTTTGAAATATGGTCCCTTTCAGATACTAGAAAATGTGGGAGATAATTCCTCTAGACATTCTACCCCCATACATGTGCATTTACTTAGTGGTGAATGTAAAGAATCTAAAACTCTATGAGCCTTCCATTCTAGATTAGGAAGAGGAACAAGTCTTACCTTCTATAGACGATTTGACATAAGATGCTTAGGCAAAGGATATAGTTTTGTAGAATATATACAAAACTACAAGACATGGGCAACATGAAATTTGGTGGATTGTATTGAAATACATCTTACAGGCAAAGCTAAATGGTACGAGAGAAGGTGGAGGAAAAATTTCCTCACCTCATTTAGTAGAAGCTATTGGGGACCAAAATTCTCCCAAAATGGGGAGGTGTGATATCGATTAGATCATTATATTATTTTTCATCCATCTTGATGCTTTCAAAGTGGAAAAAGTGGTGGAATAAGCTCACAGAACCATTTTTACTAGCAGGTCCTAATTTGGTAAATTGGAGTCTAAAACATTTTGGAAGTAATTTGAGGCATGAAATGGTGTTTCTTTTGGGGGTATTTTATTTTTTCTTAAGTGTTGCGCCATTTAGAACTACTGTACGCATAGATACCTTTCCAAGGGTGCAAGAATCACCTCAATCGGAGTTTGTATGCAAAAGTTATGCCAACTGAAAGTTGACCTCCCTGTTTTGACCACCATTATTGAGAGGATGATGACAACCCCCATTGTTCATGGAAAATGGCTTATCCATGTGACCACGATGAAGAAGACTCTAACATATTCGATATTCTAATTCTAGTTAAAGTTGAAGGAGTCAAACTTACCACTGGTAGGCTATTGGGCTATGTTATAACCGGGCTAGTAAGAGGAAAAGGGGTTCCATTCCATTCAAGTGCATTTTGTTTCATAGGTGAGTAGAGTAGTGAAGGTGGATAGGGAGACAGAAAACATAGTGTGTTTCATTCGTTGTAGCAGCCCGCAGGCCACAAGCCTCACTTCTTTGTACTTGCATCCACTTTCATACAAAGAAAGAGAGCAGAGTAGCCTCACCTTCTAGTTGGGTTTTCTCTTGTAAGGGTTTCCCAGGTTATATCTTGTGATAATTTGTGGTTTGTGAGTTTTATTTCATTGATATCTATTTTCTACATAATTATAATTTGTATGCACGTGTAATAAACACGAATTAACATATCAAGAAATCTAAGGAGAAATAAACCCTCACAATGTAGGTTTCAAATTTCCTAATATATTTTAGTAGATTTATTTTGACAAATTGTCCAGTGGAATATCCATGACAATTTACAGATCAAATCCCATCTTAATTAGTGGAGCAACTTGGACCATCTTAGAAAGGTCCCCCAAAATGGCTCACCAAAACACTTGAAAGTGTTCATCTTGATGAGGTTGGAAACACAGGACTATAGGTTCCACCAGACAAGTGATGTAGATAATTATGATTTAGTTGATGTAGATGATATGGATATTTCAAATGATTGTAAATTGAATTTGTGTATTAATTCTAAACCAACTTTCTTTAAATGGGATGCTTTTCATGACAAATGGAAAGACGTAGTGCAAGAGTATGATGATGCTCTCATAAAGAATGGAACGTGGAAGTTGGTGGACCCTCCATTCAGAACCAAACCAATTGGATACAAGTGGGTCGACAAGAACAAGTACAAATTGGATGGCTCACTTGAAAATCACAAAGAAAGGATCATGGCAAAAAGAAGGTGTTGGAGCGCAAGACCGTGGGCTCATTACAAAAGTCCAGGTCGCGAGGCGATGTGACATGATCATGCTTACATACATGTCTCCTTCAGATAGATGGTTGTGATCATGCCATGAGTTTGTTATATGTGATCCTTCTCATTATTGGATGGTTGCGACCATACCTTGGGTTAGATACGATCCTTCTTACTAGATGGTTGCACCCATACCTTGGATCCATTTACATGATCTTTTTCTGGATGGTTGCTTCTATACCGCGATTCATGTATAAGAGATTTTAGTGATGTATATGTATCTATGCTTGCTTGCAGGTTTTCTGACGAAAGTTTCTGTTTCCATGCATCTACTCGTAAATCATTTCACCCCTCACTCTTGTTCGACCTTCACGCTTCAGGGGGCATCTGTTACACAACATTTTATCACTGTCCCTGTACTCCCCATTCCTTGATCCTAGAGGACCTCTGCAGTGAACCTCATGTGTTTCCTTATCATGAAGAACATGTCCTTAAATCCCTCTTCATCTGCAAAACCTTTCCTTCTTACATCATTTCCCAAGAATATTCCTTCAAACTCAGTTTTCAAGACTGACGCTCTCTCAATTTCTTCCCTGCGCCGATTTGCAAAGTCTAACACTGGGCCTAGCGCCAAACAGTGCTAGTAATCCATTCATGACCCATGCCGACCCTCTTTTGGAAAGTTTTTAAAAATGGAGTTGAAGCTTCCAGGTCTAGAAGCTCTGTGAACGGAAGTCCGGTAAATGGTTAGTCGAGATAGAGCTGAGAGAGACTGTTTGGGCTCCTTTCCCCTATTAAAATGGAACAAGCAAAAGGGATAAGGCCTCTCCCATCATAAGAGGATCCATTTTCCCTCTCTCAAGCTATATAAACTCCTCCTTTTCCAACCTCAGCTAGCTAATGTAAGGGCTAGAATAATCTGCAAAATCTTGATAGCCAAAACAACTCTCGAGAGATTTTGCTTTCTAGTTTTGTGCTTGTAAAGGGAGAATAAGTGTGTAGTTTGTTTGGTTTGGAACAAAGAGGAAGAAGCCTTGAACTTCCATTGTTTAGAGGTGAACCATGAGATGCTAATAGTGGTGCTGGAACCCAGACACGTCGAAGGAAACTTGCAACGCAAAGGCGAAGGTTGTACCTTCCTTTTTGTCATAATAATACAACTAATATTTTGTTTCCTATATCAATTCCATATGCTATTTGGTAGCTTAAGACTCCTTAGCCTCCTAAGTAGGTTGAATATATTGCATGCTATCATGTGTGCTTTGGTTTCTTGTCTCATTGTTTCAGGTGCTTGATTGACATTAAGGAGCTTATCGTTGGAGCAAAGACACAAGGACTTCATCAAACAAGGAATAGCGATACTAGAGGTAGGATCTTATCCATTCTTAATCTAACGGAAGCTATGTCAAATTGTCTTGTTTGTGGCTAGACCCTCTCCCCTGGGCTAGAGGGATTGTCTCTGTCTGCAAAGAGAATCTTCCTACTCCACGGACATTACTACATGTTCATGGTAGTTGACAAATTCAACAAAATGTGTGTTCTAATGCCCTATAAAAAGACCATCAACGAGCAAGAAGCAATGAACTTATTCTTTCGACAGGTCTGGGTGCACTTTGGAATACCAAGGAGCATGAACATGAGATTTCTTAGTGCATTTTGTACTATATTGTAGGAGAATATGAACATGAAGTTGAAGAGGTCTATAACATTCCATCCACAAATAGATGGGTAGATAGAAATAGTCAACAAGACTTTGGTGCAATTTTTCAGTAGTTGCAATCATAAGCATATGAAGACTTGGGATAAAAAATTGGTATATATACAACACTCTTATAACATAATAATCCACACTTCTATTGGCGAGTCCCTCATTTGAATCTTGTTTTGGAATTTTGCCACCTTCACCTTTGGATATTGCACATGAGAAACAAGGAGGAGTGAGGGAGGATATTACAAGGAATGCCTTAAGACAAAAAAAAATTGTTGAGAAGATCAGGCAGATCCATCTATGGGTATAGAGACACTACATAAGTCACAGGAAAAATACAATGTCGGGCATGATCAACATAGAACAAATAATTCATTTAGGGTGGGAGACAAAGTATAGTTACAATTGAACAAGGAAAGGTTACAAGGTCCCAATAAGAAAATCAAGGCTTTGAAATATGGTCCCTTTCAGATACTAGAAAATGTGGGAGATAATTCCTCTAGACATTCTACCCCCATACATGTGCATTTACTTAGTGGTGAATGTAAAGAATCTAAAACTCTATGAGCCTTCCATTCTAGATTAGGAAGAGGAACAAGTCTTACCTTCTATAGACGATTTGACATAAGATGCTTAGGCAAAGGATATAGTTTTGTAGAATATATACAAAACTACAAGACATGGGCAACATGAAATTTGGTGGATTGTATTGAAATACATCTTACAGGCAAAGCTAAATGGTACGAGAGAAGGTGGAGGAAAAATTTCCTCACCTCATTTAGTAGAAGCTATTGGGGACCGAAATTCTCCCAAAATGGGGAGGTGTGATATCGATTAGATCATTATATTATTTTTCATCCATCTTGATGCTTTCAAAGTGGAAAAAGTGGTGGAATAAGCTCACAGAACCATTTTTACTAGCAGGTCCTAATTTGGTAAATTGGAGTCTAAAACATTTTGGAAGTAATTTGAGGCATGAAATGGTGTTTCTTTTGGGGGTATTTTATTTTTTCTTAAGTGTTGCGCCATTTAGAACTACTGTACGCATAGATACCTTTCCAAGGGTGCAAGAATCACCTCAATCGGAGTTTGTATGCAAAAGTTATGCCAACTGAAAGTTGACCTCCCTGTTTTGACCACCATTATTGAGAGGATGATGGCAACCCCCATTGTTCATGGAAAATGGCTTATCCATGTGACCACGATGAAGAAGACTCTAACATATTCGATATTCTAATTCTAGTTAAAGTTGAAGGAGTCAAACTTACCACTGGTAGGCTATTGGGCTATGTTATAACCGGGCTAGTAAGAGGAAAAGGGGTTCCATTCCATTCAAGTGCATTTTGTTTCATAGGTGAGTAGAGTAGTGAAGAGTGGATAGGGAGACAGAAAACATAGTGTGTTTCATTCGTTGTAGCAGCCCGCAGGCCACAAGCCTCACTTCTTTGTACTTGCATCCACTTTCATACAAAGAAAGAGAGCAGAGTAGCCTCACCTTCTAGTTGGGTTTTCTCTTGTAAGGGTTTCCCAGGTTATATCTTGTGATAATTTGTGGTTTGTGAGTTTTATTTCATTGATATCTATTTTCTACATAATTATAATTTGTATGCACGTGTAATAAACACGAATTAACATATCAAGAAATCTAAGGAGAAATAAACCCTCACAATGTAGGTTTCAAATTTCCTAATATATTTTAGTAGATTTATTTTGACAAATTGTCCAGTGGAATATCCATGACAATTTACAGATCAAATCCCATCTTAATTAGTGGAGCAACTTGGACCATCTTAGAAAGGTCCCCCAAAATGGCTCACCAAAACACTTGAAAGTGTTCATCTTGATGAGGTTGGAAACACAGGACTATAGGTTCCACTAGACAAGTGATGTAGATAATTATGATTTAGTTGATGTAGATGATATGGATATTTCAAATGATTGTAAATTGAATTTGTGTATTAATTCTAAACCAACTTTCTTTAAATGGGATGCTTTTCATGACAAATGGAAAGAGGCAGTGCAAGAGTATGATGATGCTCTCATAAAGAATGGAACGTGGAAGTTGGTGGACCCTCCATTCAGAACCAAACCAATTGGATACAAGTGGGTCGACAAGAACAAGTACAAATTGGATGGCTCACTTGAAAATCACAAAGAAAGGATCATGGCAAAAAGAAGCTGTTGATTATGAAGAGACTTCCCCCCCCGCAACAAAATGGGCCACCATTCAGACTCTCTTTTCCTTGACAAGTAAAAAAGGATGGAAATTTCATCAAGTGGATGTGAAGACTGCTTTCCTAAATGGATATTTGAAAGACAATGTCTTCATGGCTCAACTGGAAGTTTTTTTTCCACAAAAAACGTGATTTTTATTATGATAATAGGGAATAAAAATGACATTTTGTAGACGCACCATGTGTGTATGCATTTACAAGCGAAAACATGTTTGTACAAGGAGAAATCATATGAAAAATAATATTTAGGGTATGAAACCCTAGGATCAATAAGCCCCAGATCACATAATAGAGAGTTTTCAAAAATATTTGGCCATGTAGGCCCGACCAAGAAAAAACCAGGACACGCAGGCCCGCAAATAACCTAATAGGGAGTAGAAAAATGGCACAAAAAAATGAGCTGAAAACACCAACAAATAACACATGGCCAAAACCCTCGAATGACAACATTAACCTGCTGACAATACACACAGCCATGGCTAACTACCTACCAATGCCAAAAATCCTGGGCACAAGTCACCTAGGTAGCTGAAATAAAGAGCCCTAAGATAGTGCAATAGAAAGAACTGGGCCCAAAACCCTAGAAAGAGCATGTGGCAGCCACAAAGTAGGCCTAAAAATGTTGCAACAAACATAATGGAAATGACAAAGACGCCTCCATAATGAGCACTAGAGTAACAAAGATGATAGCTAGATAGAGAGCCATAGGCACCCAAAAACTGGGCATAAGCTGCCCATAAAGGCCCAAAAAAGAAACATCCACAAAAGTAGAAACGAGAGGCACAAAATAGGGGCAAAAGCAGCAAGGGATCTACTTTAACCTTGCTCTCTCAACTCCCAAATCCATGACATCATTTGTAGAAAAAAGAGGCACAAATCATTCGCTGAAGTAGTAAGGGGGTCACCTCAACCCAACTCCCTTCTCAAAATTAGATAGCGCAACATGATGAACGCTACTGCAGGAAACACATGCCAATGGATGAGAACAAACGAAGAACTATAGGCTAACTTCAGAAGGGAAGCAAGGCACCAACAAAACCCTGAGAATCGAGCCACGAGAGCCACACTAAGAGGCAACAATGACTAACCACGATAGGCAAGCAAGTGGCAACAATAAGTAGAACATTAGTGAACTAGAGGGATGGCAAAATATTGAAAAAGAGGGTTGCAACGACAAAGGTTATTGTATTCGAAACCCCCCTCCCCCCCACCCACCATGAAAGGTCACTTCATTGCATAAATCTAATTGCACATTAATGGAATTGATCAGTTCGAGAGTTACCCATTTGACCTAACAAGAAGTCCATGCTTTGATTTTCCATTTATACCTCTCATATTCCATGAAATTTCATTGATAACTAGGGGATAGGTTGACAAGATTCTATCACCAAGGTAGTCCTTCTAGAGTTCATCAACATTTCTTTTAAATCTTTAATTAATTATCTATTACTATTTTCTTCCCCTTGTTTAATCCTTGTTTGTAGATTTCGAGTTTTGCTTAGTGTTAATTTTTAACTATTAGACAACATGAGGTTTGATTTGACTTACCTATAGGAATTTGATGGAGAATTTCCTATGATTTAATATATGCTTTGGAGATGAGCTATACTTCCTTATCCAAAATTGATATCATATCATGATATTTCCAAGGTATTGCAATAGACTGTAGTTTGAGCTCATCTAATTCCATATCCTCTACATCCTCTACTTCTAATGGTTCCTTCCAATCATGAATCATCTCCACATTCTCAGAGTCCCTGCTCTTGCTTTAATTAAGCAACCTTCTTCTTTTGGTTGGGTCTTCTTTTACCTTCTAGGTTTTGGGCTAGGTTCCTCTTTTCGTCTTCCTTTTCTGCTTCATTGTTAGCTGAATATGGATCTATATTTGATAAGACAATATTTATTATTGATCCTTACGTTTTTCATAGATCCCCCCCCTGAATGGTTCTTCTTCAGTTTGTGACTCACTCAAATGGTTCCTTTCAATTAGTGGCTTTGAGGGTTGCTAGTTCACATTTAGTAGACATTCTTTGAATAGGTGACAGGTTCATGACATTTCCTACATCTGAATGATATATGGTGGTTTGATTCTACATATTACTTTAGTAACTTTGGCATATCGGAAACAACTATAGAAATTCATGTATATATAAATGCAAGTGCAAGAAGTGTATTTTCCTTGCCTAGCAGCGTCTGAATTCACTACAAAGATTCCCAAAGAAATTACAATCCCTTCCAATATTTCTAGTCCCAAAATTCTCAAGGGAGTGAGTATAGTCTAATCTAGACTGGCATTGCTGTAAAATCCTCTTTATTCCGACTAAACCTCTCTATCTGGAAAATATAACCCCAACGAGTAAAACAATTATGGGTCCTTTTGGAAAGCCCTATTTCTATCCTCAATGTTATTAAAGTAATCTAGATAATGCTCCTTACCCAGAGTTGGGTAGAACAACTTTAATATCCAAATATGACCCATTAAAAAAAGGAGGGGAGCAGGGATGGAATTTGACGGGCAAATTGCCCGCCATGGTGTGATTTGCCCGTCAAATATAACTTGAAATTTTACAAGACCGTCAAAGTTCTTTGTTGAAATTGTGGAAACATACCATAAATGTGTGAAAACCATTAAATTTAATGAGTGAGTCTATTTTGAAATTCCAACCCTAGAAGGGAGAGATATTCTTAATATGGGAAGTGTGATAAGAATTGGGATGACTTAAGCCAAAACCATAATATTTATAAATCCACAACTAGTAGGATATAAGTCCACATAAAAAAGGGTAATCACAAGTGAATGGAAAACATCTATAAAAAAGAATGGTTTTTAAAAACGAAATAATAAATAATAGGATAGCTGTGAATTTTTTTTTTTGAAAAACTAAGAATATTGATAATTGGTATCGTCCACAAGCTCTCCTTTAACAAAACCAGGTGATATGAACTGTCATAGTTGGTCCCACTTCATTTTGTGGTAAACTACAACCTGTCAGTGGGACACTCCGAAATGATCGCCGAGATGGAAATCCCGCCCATTACATTTTTTGAAATATGAGATATTCCGCACCTTCGAGTAATGCGGTCTCGGCAATTTACAGGATTTGGGGTTTATATTTACTCTCAAGCGTATATTTTTCCTCAAGCCCTAATTGAATTCAGAGTTTGCACCCGTTGGTGAATCCATCGGTACCCATATTGAGTAGTATCGTGCTCTGTTGTTAGAAGGCTTGCTTAAAGCCATGGAAATAATAGCTAAGAAGTCCAATGACATCCTCAAGGATGATGAGAAGGTTTACCAACGGTGGTTCGAGTATGTGGATGCAGGTGTGGAATTGCATAGTTTTCCATTTTGTTTTTTTATATCATAGGTGAAGGGCTCCATAACAGTTGCAATAATGTTTCTGTAAATCGACTGTGTTATTGAATATTTCGTTGATTTATGCTTATTTTAGTTTCATTTTTCCATCTAACTAAATGTTCTTTTAAATGCAACTTCCATAGAATATGTTGCTGTCAAGGGTTTTGCTTATCTGTTTATTTAATTAATTTTGGTTAAAAGTGTATTGATCTATATTAATATAACATTATGATACAAAACTGGGTTAGTTGTGAATCCCCTTACCGAGTCTGGACATGACCTGTGATACATCACCATGCCTTTTCTGGCCATTCCTGAAATATAATACAGATTAAACAGAACCATTCATCTTGCACATTTCTCGTATAATATTCATATCTACTGTTTCTGAGAAAAGGAATAAGAGCCGTGATATATGATCTCTGAATAACTGATTTTCTCGCTGAAATCAGCGTGAACAAGATCGCTGCCGTCATTTGGGTCAAAATGGCAGCGAATTAAGGTCTCTGCTGGAACTATATAATTCTCACTAAACACGCTATTCTGCTTCCACAGGTCTTTAAATCGTTGCTTAAATATTGATCCGATCTTTGTTTACAGTAGAGAACATCATATTGAAAAGTGACTGATAGTAATGGCATCTGCTCCAGCAATTATTCATATCAATAATACGAAACTCTTAAAAAAGTGTCCATCATATCTATTGTCATCCTCAAGTCACCTGTGATACAGGGCTAGGCTTTACCTTGTCATTACTTGTTTGTGCTTGCCTCTCTTCCGGATCCCCTTTGACGGTATTTAGTTAAATTTCTCTTTCATGTTTCTCATTTCCACAGCTTGCAATTCAGTTGTTTGAAGGTTTTATTACTTGCACGCCTAATATCGTTAATTAATTAATGCGACTTAAAACAGCCCACAAATGAAAGTTCTTTTCTTTCTTAGCTCATCTCGGATAGAGATATTTTATTGCACTTCACATACTTTAGCGGTTTGTGAGGAACCAGTTGTTGTATTATTGTCAGTATAAAGTTGAATTTTACTATGGAGGATGCATTATCTAATGCTGTATAATGACATTTGCCATGATATATACATTTTTAACATGCCAAAGCGGTTTCAAAGCGCTTGTAAGGAAATCTAAAACCGACCCCCAAAAAGGGTATAAAACATGTACTTGATAAATTTAAAATTACCCAATAGCCAACGCTTAACCATAGCAATTAATCACGACAAGGCTAAATGAGAGTTTAACAACAGCAATTAATCATGGAGAGGCGTAACGAGGGTTTTCCATGTCGTTATAAAGAAATCTCTATTTGGCCCGGAGTCAAATGCATACCTTCCAAGTTACCCAATAACCATTGCCCTACAGCATGAAATAAGGGGTTACAATGTAGTTATCAAGAAATCTCAAACCAACCCAAGGCCAAAAGCACCTTCCAAATTACCCGATTATCACTGCCTCACCATGCGAATAACACTGTACAGTGATGTGTGGTTTGACGGTAACTCACTTGGGTGAAGCCCCGGCAGACCGAAGTTCAAATCTCATTGAGTACACTGACCTGCTGTGGTGGAAGCTAAAGGGGCAGATTCCCCAATCCCGTCTTGGCGGCATGTGAGTCTGCTCTTGCTAAAATCATAGGAACTTAGTATACCCGACTTGCAGGTGGTTGGCTATGCTCTTGGTGTTATAGAGGCAGCTACGAGGTTTGATCCTGGGTATCCCATAGATTAGGACTGGCAGTTACCAATTCACCATGTGGTTAAAAAAAACACTGATAGCTTTCGCTGTTATAACTGCTTGAATATTGGTCCAATCTTTATTTACACTAGGAAATATCATATGGAAAATTGATTGATAGTCATGGCATCTGCTTCAGCAATTCTTTGTATCCATATAACGAAACCCCAAAAAGGTGTCTATCATCTCTGTTGTCATCCTCGAATCATCTGGGATACAGCGAGGGGCTTTACCTTTGTCATTGCTTGCAGCTCATCCAGATCTCTTTTGGCGGTATCCAGTTAAATTTCTTTCATGTTCTCATTTCCAGAGCTCGCATTTTAGTTGTTAAGGGCTTTAGTACTTGCAAGGCTAAGTTCGTTAATTAATTAATGCCACTTCAAACAACCCACATATGGAAGTTTTTTCTTTTCTTTTCGCTCATTCTGCACAGAGATATTTTATTGCAGCTAAAATACTTTAGCGGTTTGTAAGGAATCATTTGTTGTATTTCTGTCAGTGTAGAGTTGAATTTACTATGGAAGACGCTTTATCTAATTCCGTACAATGAAATTTACCATGATGTCTACATTTTTAACATGCCAAATGTATTTAATGGTGATAGATGGCATGTGATAAAAATTATGCAGATGGAGATGGCCGCATTACTGGAAACGATGCAGTTAAATTCTTCTCCTTATCTCAGTTGTCAAGGCCTGAACTCAAACAGGTAAGGGCTTTTTCCATAGTGAGTGTAGCTGGACTAATTTGAGCTATATTGAAAATTACGTTTAGTTGAGTAAAAGTTAAAATATAAACCGCTCCATAGTGACAGTTCCATGAGTTTGCAAATCCAATGAATACATGACAGATGGTAAGAAGCCTTGGGGAAACTTTAAGAAAGGCTCAATTTATAATTTTATACAGAGTTAATCAGGTTCAGTTACTATTATCTAAAAGAGAAGAATTTACTCAAGTTAGAAGAAGGTTATATAGAGTTGTTTACTTAACAGAACTGGCTATCTGAAGATTGTCTTGAATTTAATTTGCGATATGTTTTCTTTTCCTAATTAAAGAGTAATGTTTAGTATATATCCCAAGTCACATGACACGTAGGACATGGAAATATGAGTGTTTCATATGGTACACGACTAAGTCATGTGTATAGATACATGTTTGCATATTCCTAAGATTGTGAGAGATGGACATGGGCCTCTAATTGGATGTGTTTTGTTTTTTTTTGTTGGAGCAAGTATCTAGGAAGATCGACCCGAAGGGATCACATGTCGTCAACTTATTAGCAGAGCCTAACCCTGAGGGTGTTGAGGAGAATTGACCTGTGACCTCCCATTGGTGAGGTGCTTTAGCAATTGTAACTCAACCAATTGAGCTAACCCTCGGGGCTTGTCTTGTTTTTTAATACACACTATTACAAGATTTTACAAAATGGGCTGTCCATGGCATGCCCCTGAAAGATGTTTGAACCAATGTTGAATTTTTTTTTTTTCCAAAATTAACAAACACACACACACACAACACATATATATGTTGCACGAATTTCTGGAACGGAGGAATGTTGCGAACTTGGGTATGGGTGTTGGGAACAGCTAGAAGTTTCCCCAAAATTTACAGGAAACAATTAATTGGGAGGTGACAATATTATATAGTAAAAATTAAAAAATATAAAAAAAAATAATTATATAATTTAAAATTCTTATATTTTTCAAACTTTTAATATAATAATATTAAAAATATTAATAATATCTTTTCAATAATCAAAACCAGATTAGAACAACATTCAAGATTCAATGAAACATGTTTTATAATGCCTTTAATTGAAACTAACCAAACATGTGAACTTATTTTTGTTTTTTAACTATAGTAGGCATTGTTTTTTATTTAATAAACATTTAATTTTTATTATAAAAATGATACATGTCAACTTCAAATTGAACATAAAAAGAATTACAAATCTTCCTTACATTAAGTTATAGAATACACCTTTGGACATTTTATATATGTCACACAACATTTCCTAGAAAAAGATTGATAAAACAAAATTAAGATTGATAAAACAAATTTTTTAAATTTTATATTAGATATAAAATAATTTCAATAATAAAAAAATAATTTTCTACTATATAAATATTTTAAAATCAATTTATAAAGATTTAAGAAACCAATTTAATATGGGTTATTGGAGTTAAAGAGACCAAATAGGCCTTTAATATAAATATGCATATGCCCTAAATATCACTTCAAATTTATTTTTTGCTCCTTCATCCCTCCCACACGACACTTTTGTCTACTATTTATTACTTGAATTTTATGGAAATAGTAAAACGGTAAACTAGATTAATAAGCTCACTGTTGCTTCATTCTCAATTTTAATAGCACAATTATATATTGTTTGCGCGAAGACAAATATGAGGATGTTAAAAACTACGTTTTAATAGGAGAGTCGTTTTGGAGCACATCATCACAAGGTTTGGATGTCTGCAAAGATTAAAATATGATAAAGAACAAGGATGATCTTTTGGGCTTAGAGTTTGCTTTACCACCTTCCCATCCTCGTAGTAGAACTATCACATTAAATATTGAACTATCACATTCTTGTAATACCCAGCAGGTGGGTAGTTGAGCTTTCCGATGCAATATGTAGGCATAATAGAGGGCAAATTAAATGGAGCATTCATGCAACACTTGGACTCTGAGCCACCATTCCTCTTTTACAGTAAAATTTCCCATCCACCCCTTTGTTGTATTCCCTTCGATGACTTTAAAGTCCAAAACAAAATAGAAGGATCTTATCTTCACCAATACACGGTCCTCTTAAACCATTGCATCCATACATTGGTAAAACGAGGTTGAAGTTTGAATCTTGGAAGCAACAATGGCGAGTTTCTTTTCAAGTTTCAAGCGCATGTATCTAGCGGTCTATTCCCATGCCTCATATCATCCAACGTATACGACAAAAAGGAATTCTACATATTGACTAGATCAATAGGCTCGTGGTCGTTCCCACAGTTGCAAATGCTTAAAACACCGCTCCCACGTTCCTTGATCGGGGTCTTCCATGTGCTAGAAACGTGCCCTTTCTCTTGTTGCCGTTTCACTCTCGTTCCAAAGCTCTTGGGAATGTAGGAATTGCTAGAATGGGTTCCCTACATATATATATGGATGTCAAATAAAAAATGATCCATCATAGTCGATACTGAATCTTGAAATTTGGTAGTTGTCAAATATTGAAAATGGTAGTGAAGGAAGGTCTTCTCTGGCTCGTGCCTTAGCTAGGAAGACCACGATTTTTCTTCCTTTGACCATGGAGTGATTCATGGAGATGTCAAGTTCATGCATAATGATAGAGGTTTAGTCACGTGGAGCCTTCCCTAGTTAACTACAAGATTGAGTGGTAGTTCAAATTTAGAAGAGGACAAGTTGGTAGCTTCAACTTTTGATTGAGGCAAGGACAAGTTAGAGAAACATTTAAACAAAGTTAAGTAGTCAATCACAACTGTTCTAAATTTGTATTTGCTAGATTTAGTGTGGATAGAATCAATAAAAGGAAGGCGAAGGCATAATTGTAATCATTACTGTTTGCACGAGTTTTTGTGTGCGAGAGATCTTTGTTGTGGCAATGTATCTTGGAGGAGCCAATACACATATTGTAGAGAGACTTTCTTGTGGCAATTTATGTGCTAGGAAATAGGAGTCGAGCCCTATAGAATAAGAGCCTCTATGCTAGGGAATAAGGAGACCTATGCGCAAGGAAATAGGACTGTCTCAACACAAGGAAGTAGGAGCAGGCGTCGAGTGTTTGCAGGGTGTGTCCAACTAGTACAAGGGGAGGACAAGTGTGTTCTTAGGGTCACAATTTTCTGTGTAAGAGATCAAATTGCTCAAACTTTGTCAACAAAAATATTACAACAAAGAAGAGGGTTTTCCTAGTTGGGTTTCCTACGAAAAAATATTGTAGATTGTGTGATCGTGTTTTTGTCTTTGCGATTATTTTGTTGCGTATAAGCGTTAAGAAACTCCGTGTCTTGGTGAAAGAAATATTGGTTTCAGTTTGTAGTTGCCTTAGTTTCAGATTATTTATCTAAGCAGTTATAAAATTTCATGGAAAATTAACATGGTATTAGAGCAGAGATCAACATAAAGACTAGCCCATAAAGAACAATTTTGAAGAGTAGTTCTTTGGACAAGGAGGATGGCATTCCAAGGACTAATATCAAACCATTGTTTAGAGGGAGTCTCTAACTTCCTCTCATGGAAGGAGAGGATCATAATAATGTTGGAAGATAATGTGGTGGGAGAGTTTATCAAGCAAGTTATAACGCCACCTCAAGATCGCCAACAATTGGCCCTGTTACCCACCACTTTGTGGGTTATATCCCCAGGAGAAATTTTTCTCCATGGTGAGCCTTAGTCGGCAACTAGCAGCCCCTTGATGCCTCCTACTAGCTCGTTGTGCCATTTCTCTGCCACCTGAGCCAGCCATGTGGTCCCTCACCCACCTGTACTGATTGTATGTTTGAAGGTGAGCCTCTTGAATCTAAGGTATGTCTTGTCATTTGGTAATTGAGTATTGGGTTTACTTATCATGGATACTTCTGGGTTTGGATTGATGGGGGTATTTGGCGGAAAGAGTGGGCTTAGTTTGTGTTCCTGTCCCCTTGATCTCTTTTGGTTGTTACCCATGGATCTTAGTCATGTGGGATCTCCTTTATTGACCGTTTGGTTCTAGGGTGGTAATACTTTGGAAACCTTGACTTTGGGTGCATGGTCCTGCTCCTTTATGCGCACATATTATTCCCTTTCCACTCACTATACCCCCATTCATCTTTTCTCCCACTTGGGTCCACATTCCCACTTTGGGTCCACACATGGCTAGCCTCCCTATCCCCTAGCCCCCACCTTGGTTCAGGCCTAAAATGATGCCCCGAAGGTTGAAGCAATCAAAAGAAAAGAAGAAAAAGCATAATTAGCCACATTTAACAGGAAATTGTACCACAAAATGCAAAAGATGCTGAGACAAAAATAATTAGCATGTGGGCAAAAGCCGACACATGAGTTCTACCCCATCCATGACCATCACCCTGGTTCCATAGGTCTTAGATGGGCCTCCTCTATCATTCAGGAACCCGTGATTCTCCCAACCCCTAGAGGGTAATGAATTGCCCTACCTCAAAAGGGGTAATCACTGTTACATTATACACATCATGTTCTTGTCCTTTGAGCCCTAAGCAGTTAATTAAAAAAAATTCATAAAAGGCAAAAGGTATATGAAGAAGGGTGGAAAAATCAAGGCTGGGGCACCTCATGTACCACGACTACTCCCTCCTATACATTATATACGTAGGTGTGGGCTTCCCCTTATCTAGCTACCCCTATGCCCCATTATGTGGCCCAGGGCTGCCCCTCTCATTCCTTATTCCATCTCACCTATTTGTCACTTGCCACCCCCATTGGAAAGGTGTACCTTGGGCATACTATCCCCTCTAAGGGCTGAAACCACCTAATAAGGTACTTGGCTAACCCCCTTTGGAGTTTGGAGACACTAGCACATGCTAAAGACCACTAAGGAAGGGCATGCCATTATGAAGTGCCCACTTTGTTATCCATGGTTTGTAAGATCCTTTATCCGATTATTCTAATGATTGATTGTATTGGAAGCCTAGGGGACACATTGGATCTTATGCAGGATTGCAAGTGGTTTCCATTTGGGTTTGGCTTCCCTATATGGGATCCTGACCCCAGAGGTCCACATTGGCACATGTAGGGTGTGCATAGAGAGCCATGGGCCTCCATGGCAACAAGACAACACTCCATAGATCTTCATGGATGTTCAAAAACTACTAGCGATCCACTTTTGGGATGATGGTAACATGATTGGTACACAATGCCCACCAGGCTCCCACAGTATCCCCACACTCTTGGCAGGTGTCCCAACAGTTGTACGATATCATAACAACATTCATTCCACCTCTTGGACCATTGCAGAGGATCTACAGACATCTGTTGATTCATATGGAGACCCATGGGGTCATTGATGTGCCCTAAGATCCATTGAGAGCACCACAGGTCTACTACTTGGAGAATAAGGGGCCACCACCTTGTCCATCATATTCCGAGGAATTTATTCCTCAATATGGCACTTTAGGATGTTATTGAGCCTTTGGAGGGCCCTACAACATGCATACATCATTATTTGGCTGCCAACGAGGCTTGTTTTTACACAATGAGCTAGTATGGTGGGCTTGTCACCATTAGGGGTTATTATTTGCACATTATTTTATCATTAGGGGCCCATAGGTTAATTCAAATTCCTTAGGAGGCTATATATTGATGTTAGATACATTCATTTGTATCATCACTTGACTTGGGATCTCTCTAATCATAGAGATTTTTTGCACTTTTTCCTTGGAGGATATTTTGGAGATGGATGAATTTTGATGTATGGATTTGGGCTATTTCTCTTATCTTGGAGCTTTGTCATGCAAATGAATTGCTGGTTGGATATACTTTATAATGTTGTAAGTGCTATTTATCGTTGTTATTCTTGTTGTTGCATACTGTTAAAATTAGGGCTAGTTGCCACATTATTGTAATGTGGAATTGAGCAATGTTTTAGTTATTAAATGTATGGGCCAATGTTATATGAATGAGATGTCCTTATTTATCTCAAGAAGCTTGTGTCATTTGCTTTAAAGTATAAATGCTTGAAAGTCGCTTTTCTTTTCTTATTATCTACATTGGATGAAGTTGACTTTTTGGGCCTCCTTGATCAAGAATCCAAGTTCTTACTTATTACCATCCTTGACTCCATATCCCCAAGTGAATTAGGCACTGGTTCCATAAAAAGGGTGATCATATTAACATTCTTTTAACCATTTTTCCCCTTTTTCTTGAGTCTAGCCCTAGTGGGTCACTTAGGCCATCAATTTCTTGATGATTGGCCCAAGGAAAAATTTCGATCTTCTCTAGGCTACTGTGTTGGTGGGTACCCTCCTTGCCCTTCAAATTTGAGGCCATTCTGACAGTGGAATCTTTGGGAATCTCAAGCCCTAGTTCTAGGACCGAATTTTGCCTAGGCATCCCCAAGGTCATACACTAGTAGGATCGATTTAACCTTTTGAAGAAATTATTTTTGTTTGATCCTTTCCCCTCACCTTGTCCAAGATAGGAACATCATTGGTTGCTACATTCCATCCTCGAACTTGGGCTGGGTCGACTTGGCCCTGTGTTGTCCCACTTCTCAATGAAGACTATTTGTCAAGGACCCTTTAGGAATCCAAGTTTCCCAAGGATTATAGGGATTGAGAAACTTGTCCATAAGCTTATCCTTTCTCCCTCAACCCTCCAATCCTCACCCCTTATCCCTGGTGGACCAAGTCCCTTGCTTAAAGAGCAAGTAAGCTCGATTCTTCACTCCATCCTTGGGAAAGGGTTTTCAAGGTCACTTCTCACCTATCCATTGACATATACTTTACAAGTGAATCCCTACACTACTGAGACTCCTCCCATCGGTGAAAGTTCGTAAAGAGCAGGGAGACTTAGCTGTGGTGACAGTGGGCTAAGCCTCCACAGTTGCCCTTAACCTAGCAGTTGCCCTCTTAGGAACCCCTTTAGGTTCCTTGCTGGTTTGAGTGGTAATAGGTCCAACATGCTAAGAATGATATCAAGGCAAAGAGGATTATTCTAAAGGGGATCAAAGATCATATTATCTCTCATCTCCATGTGAAAAAGACTACATATGAGATGTTCAAAGCTATCTTAGATCTGTATCAGGGTTCCAGTGATGCTAGGAAGCTTGATCTTAAGGAGAAGCTAAGGAGTATCATGATGAGCAAAGGAGAGCCCATCATCATATATCTTTCAAAGTTCACTTAGGTTCGAAAGGAGCTAGGTGGAGCAGGTGTGTGCCTGTACTAGACAATGACCTTGTGAGTCTTGCATTACTAAGACTTCATA
The DNA here is from genome assembly GCA_031772625.1 of Pinus tabuliformis. NCBI lineage: Eukaryota > Viridiplantae > Streptophyta > Pinopsida > Pinales > Pinaceae > Pinus > Pinus tabuliformis. Next base: position 438,900,181 of record CM062820.1, on the reverse strand, counting down.
AATCATGATATAGCTTCCAGGACGTAGTCAATGGCAAAGAATTTTTTTCTAGTTGGGAAAGGTTATGGAGTGATTGCATTCAAGAAGAAATCCAGAGAGGGTCTAGAGATGGTAGATCAACAAAGACAAAGGACGAGGAGAACTTTGCCCTGACAAGCAAAGCCAAGGGAAAGAAAGGCAAAGGGAGGGCTGAGTGTAGTCAAATGGGTGAAAAGAAGGATTTGAGCATGATCAAGTGCTTCCATTGCCACAAGTTTGGGCATTATGCTACTAAGTGTCCTAATTGGAAGAAGAGATCCAACAAGGATCATGCAATTGCATCAACTAAGGTAGATGAGTTTGCTTCTCAGTTTGAGAAAGATTTTTCATTGATAGCTTGCATGGGAAGCTTAGTAGGGAGCAACACGTGATATATTGATTCCGGAGCATCCTGTCACATAACTGAGAATAGGTAGTATTTCATTCAGTTGAAGGAGGACATGCAGTTTCAGGTCGAGCTAGGAGATAATGGCAAGTACGCATCTACAGGAGTTGGTATTGTCAACTTTGAGAGTGAGTTTGGGAGCCCTCTCCATCTCAATGATCTCCTTTATGTTCCAGTAACCTTGAGCAACAAGGTAGGTGGTGAGCAGAGTAGAGATGATGGAGAACTTTGGCGCAGGCGCATGTGACACTTACATCATGGGGTGTTGAAGATTCTTCAACAGATAACCACAAGATTATTAGCATGATGTGTGCAAGGGGTGCACACTTGGCAAGTATGCCAAGGCTTCTTTTTAGGGCCAAGATGGCAGAGCCAAAGGGATTTTGGAGCTGGTGCATTTAAATGTATGTGGGCCATTCTCTTTCACATCTCTTATGGGACAAATGTATTATGTCACTTTCATAGATGATTATTCTTGTAAAACTTGGATATTCTTTATGAAGAAGAAGGATGATGTCTTCTCCAAGTTCATGGAGTATAAGGCCTTGGTAGAAAACCAGACAAGGAAGAAGATCAAAGCATTAAGGAGTGACAATGGCAGAGAATATGTTTCCAATGCCTTCAAGGATATGTGTGCAAAGGAGGGCATTAAGAAAGAGCTCATAACAACACATAACCGTTAACAAAATGGAGTGGTTGAGAGAAAGAATCACAATATTGTTGGAGTGGCCAAGGCCATGCTGGATGATCAAGGATTGCCTATGTTCTTGTGGTTAGAGGCATGCAACACTGCAATATTTTTGCAGAACAGGAGTCCACACAGGGTGCTTGGACAATTTACACGGGAGGAGGCTTTCATTGGTAAGAAGCTTGATGTTTCACCCTTATGTATCTTTGGCACAAAAGTTTATTACCATGTGTCCAAAGATTGCAGGAAGAAGTTGGAGCTTGCATCGGAAAAGGGAATTTTTGTGGGATACAGTGAGACAACTTAGGCATACAAGGTGTATCTACCAAGACTCAAAAGACAATGATCAAGTGGGTTGTGAGGTTCTAGGAGGACATGGCCCTAAGGAAATCCTTAGAGCGAGACCAGGTTGGAGTACTTGAGGAGGAGCTACTTACTCCTAAGCAGGAGCCACAACCAAGATCATAGATTGAGTCCCAGCTTGGTGGAAAGAGGGTTGCATAGCAAGATGACCAACAGGATGATGAGGGGGAGAGACCAAGACGAGAGCAGGTAGCTACACAGTTAGAAATTCTCAATACGGGGAGGAAGAGAGCTAAGTGGGCTGATAGGGTGATTCAAGAGGCCGAGGGGCATGTTGAGGCTCCTAACACGATGTTTAGGCAGAGCAAGCAGCCACAAAGGTACACAGGGTATATGGCACTGATGATAGGGTTGATGGTCACTTAGCCTTCTTGTTATAAAGAGGTAGCTTCTCAACAGGTTTGGCAAGATGTTGTGGTGGAGTATTCCTCCATGAAGAATGATGTCTGGGAGATTGTGCCACAACTAAAGGGCACATTAGTAGTAGGCTTACGTTGGGTGTACAAGGTGAAGCATGGAGTATGTGGGAGTGTGAAGTACAACGCCAGATTTGTGGCTAAGGGCTTCTCACAGATTGAGGGCATAGACTATGATGAGACCTTTGCCCCAGTAGCACGATATTCATCCATTAGGACTATTTTGGCTCTTGTAGCATAGATGGGGTGGAAGATCCACTAGATGGACATGAAGACAAAATTCCTCAACAAAGTTGTTGAGGAGGAGATTTATATGGAGTAGTCAAAGGGGTTTAAGTAGTTCAATAGAGACACACATGTGTGCAGGCTAAAGAGAGCTCTTTATGGGATCAAGCAGAGTTCGAGAGCATGGTACACTCGTATTGATAGTTACCTTTGAGGATTGGGTTTCACTTAGAGTGAGATGGATACAAACTTGTACTACATCATGGTTTGAGGGCTTTTTCTCATTTTAGTGCTCTATGTTGATGACCTTATATTGACTGGAGCAGATAGCTTGACCTAGGATTACAAGGAGGAACTTGCAAGGGAGTTTGAGATGAAGGATATGGGGTTATTCACTATTTCATTGGATTGGAGTTTTGGCAGGGTGATGGTGAGATCTTCGTGGGACAGGGGAAGTACACTCTAAAGATTCTCCAGAGATTCCATATGCAGGATTGTAAGCCCATGGCCACGCCTCTACTCACAAATTGGAGGAAGGTGGATGTTAACAGAGCAGAGCCAGTAGATACTATAGTATACATGCAACTCATCAGGTCGTTGATGTATTTGGTCAACACACGACCTAATATTTATTTTGCGGTGAACCAATGAGTCAATTCATGATGGAGCCAACCAAAGTTCACTGGGTTGCTACAAAGCATGTTTTGAGATATCTCAGAGGCACACTGAATTATGGATTACAATACAGATGTGTTGATGGAGTGAGTCTTGAGGGCTTGACAGATGTAGATTGGGCAGGGAGCTCCACAGATTGGAAGAGTACTTCAGGTGGCATCTTCAACATTGGGTTAGCAAATGTTTCTTGGTGCAACAGTGAACAAAGATTAGTTGCACTTAGTTTAGTAGAGGCCAAGTACATGGCTGTCAGTTTGGCAACATGTGAGGCTATTTGGATGAGGAAGTTGCTTGTGGGACTTTTCATACAGGGGATGGAGCCGATTGTGATACACTGTGATAACCAGAGTTGCATTAAGCTCTTTGAGAACCCAATGTTTCATGATTGCTCCAAGCATTTCAAGATCAGGTATCATCATCTCGGAGATTGTGTGCAGAAATGGATAGTGAAGCTACTGTACATTCCAACAAAGGAGCAAACAACAAATATCTTGACCAAGCATTGTCAAGAAGCATTTTGTTTATTTTAGAGACAAGTTGGGAGTTGACAAAATCCCTTCCTTGCTAAGAGGGAGTGTTGAAAATGGTAGCAAAAGAAGGTCTTCTTTGGCTCATGCCTTAGCTAGGAAGACTGCGATTTGTCTTACTTTGACCATGGAGTGCATGGAGATGGCAAGTTCATGTGTTGTGATGGAGCTTTAATCACGTGGAGCCTTCCTCACTTAACTACAAGATCAATTGGCGGTTTGAATTTAGAAGAGGATGAGTTGGCAGCATCATTTTTTGATTGAGGCAAGGACAAGTTAGAGAAACAATTAAACTCAATTAACTAGTCAATCACAATTGCTGTTCTAAATTTGTATGTGCTAGATTTAGCGTGGATAGAATCAATAAAAGGAGGATGAAGGCACATTTGTAGTAATTATTGTTTGCACGAGTTTGCGTGTGAGAGAGATCTCTGTTGTGGTAGCGTATCTTGGAGGAGGCAATATGTAGATTGTAGACTTTTTTGTGGCAATTTGTGCGCTAGGAAATAGGGAGACTTGTGTGCAAGGAAATAGGGCTATCTCAATGTAAGGAAGTAGTAGGGGTTGAGTGTTTGCACAATGTGCCTAGCTAGTACAATGAGAGGACAAGTGTGTTCTCAGGGTCATAGTTTGCCTTGTAAGAGATTAGATTGCTCAAACTCTATCAATAAAAATACTACAACAAAGAAGAGGGTTTTCCCAAGAAAAAATATTGTGTAAATTATGTGATTGTGTTTTTATCTTTGTGATTATTTCGCTCCTTACAAGTGTTAAGAAATTTTGTCTTGGTGAAAGAAATTTTGGTTTCAGTTTTTAGTTGCTGTAGTTTCAGATGATTCAACTAAGCAATTACATAATTTTGTGGAAAATTAACATCAAGTTCTCAAAAATAGAGAACCAATACAAAATGACATGACATATAAATGTATCTCATCATAATGAGCTAGATGTACAATGACAACAAAAACAATACTAGCAACTAGTTAATGCCCTCTTCTCCTTTTACAAGAAAAGATCACGGGCTGTTTGCTAGGCTTACCCCTAATAGTTTAAGGCCCTAGCATTACAACAAGTGTCTAATGGTGACTGGTGGGTGTAAAAATAGGCTCACTAGTTCTCTAAAAGGTGGTGCTGATATTGCCACAATCTCCTCTCACTCATCCTCCAACTCCTCCTGCTGCTCCTCCTCTTCTTCCTCCCTCTCCTCCTCCTCCTCTTGCTCCTCTTGTTGTTCTACTTGTCCCTTCTCTAACCATCCAAGTGCCTCCTCGATGATAGGTTGCTTAGACTCCATCCTCCACTTAGACAATAGATTAATATTGTCTAAGGAAATGGCATCCACATCTGGTGTTTTGTTGATTTGCCTCATCCATAGTTGGAGGTTGTAATGGACATACACCAAGTCATTGAGACATGAGAACTCCAACCTGTAAGAGGGTCATAAAAAATATAATGAGTCTTGAGGGTCATAGTATATTAGAGGGTCATAAATTACAATAAATGTAATTGCTTTGTTCAAGTTCGAAGTTCTAACTTGTTGCATTTCTTTGAGTGTATTTTTCAAATACACTCCAATTGCGCTCACATCTCAAAGTGCTATAGGTTTGATTGAGGATTTTGATGGCAATTTTTTGTAAATTTGGTGCCCTTGCACCATAGTTTCACCACCAAACATCTACAACAAATAAGAAAGAAAGCGAACTAAATTACATTTCATTAAAATGAAAAATAGAAAATAAAGAAAACATAATTAAACTTTCAAATAAAACATAAGTGAATTTAAAAAATTTGAAGTTTTAAAATTTAATGACTTGCATGGCATCAAAGTGGTCCTTCCACTAATAACATCATCAAAGCCAAGTAGTCTAGTACCCTCCCAATACCTTTCTATCTTGCGATTGATTGTGTTGTGAACCTCATTGTTAGGTACCAATACCATCCTATAAAGACAAGCATGCAACCCTTCCATTATCTTGCATTCAAAATCAAAGTTGCATTTGTAGGAAAATGCGGTGTTGAGGAAAAGTGTTGTTGCATGAATGGGTTGATGGAGCATCCTAGTACATCAATGATCAATCAAATCCCACGACATCATCTGTCCATTAAACTTAGGTACCCTTTCCCACATAATAATATATGATAGTTCTTTAGCCCTACCCATGGCGTCATATAGATAGCCCACTGTAGGCTTGTCACCATCAACCAATCTTAAAACCTTTACTAAAGGTTCACTAGCCGAGCACACTTCTTTCACTCCTTTCTAGGAGTCCTCAATGTACAATGTACATTGATTTAGCAATGGATTTGCCATAATCTCTCTAGCTATATGTACATGCATGCCACTCATCACAAGCAAATATTTGCTTCAACTCAATCTAATGTTGAAGCAAAGATTGAAGAATGAGGAAATTGGTGACAACGTGTGTGATTGCAAGATGTCACAACTCCTTGATGAAGAAAAGTTTTGTTATATCCTCAAGCATCAAATCAATACAATGTGCAGTGCATGGAGTCCAAAATACTGAATGATGCTTGTCCATAAGCATCCTAACACCAACCACATAATTAGCTACATTATTAATGGTGATTTGCACAACATTGGGCAAACCTATTTCTTGGAGGAACCCATCCAACGACTCACATTGCAACACTGCATCTTTTACATATGCAGATGCATCCATTGATTTTATAAACATAGTACCCTCAGGACAATGTACCAAGAAATGTAGAAGAGTCCTATTGTTCCTATCTATCTAACTAGACATGATTGTATATCTAGTGACCTTCCACGATTGCTTTAACTCCACCAATCTAGAGTTGATGTCCTTCTCTTCTGCTTGAAGAATTGACCTGTGCAACTCATCATATGTAGTGTTTTTATGCCTTGGGCCAACAACAACAATTGCATCACACATGGATTGCCAAAATGGATTGTTTTCTGTGATGTTCGGAGGTAAGTCACTCCAAAAATGACAGCTCCCCATAACCTTGTTTGCTTCTCGCTTCTCACTTTTTTACCACTGATTTGATGGAAGGTTGTGCTCTAGCTCCAGTTCGTGGAACAAAAAAAGATGAGGACCTCTCGATAGGTGTAGTCATGGAGCCCCTTCCGCTACCCTCAGTGGTAGATAGCCTTGAGGCTCTAGCTACTTGTTTGACCTTGTTTGTAGTTGCCTTTGCTTTCTTTATTTCATTTGCATTGATTACATCATGAACAACTTGCATAATCTCCGGGCTAGATTTACAAATTCCAATTTCTTTGTTAGGGATTTTAGCTAGATGAATTTTAACTTGAAAACTCCCTTTGCCATGTATTGGCCACAAAATTTTCAATGTAGTTTTTACTGTTTGTCACCTGCACGTTCCCCATATTGCCAAAATGTGTCCAAAGCATAATATTCAAAATTGATTGGTTTGAACTGGAAACTTGTCAAACTGGCTAGTTCATTAGCTGAAGGGGATGAATATGTTGAAAACAGGTTAGGTTGATTCACCAACTAGGGTTTTCCATTAACTGACCATAAGCCAACCTGCTCATTACCAACTCGGCTGCAGACCCCACGTGAGTTGTTTTTTGGCTTTTTTGAGTGGTTTTGAGGGAAACTAGGGGCTATTCCCCTCCAAAAGCAACCCCTCCTAGCCTTTAGAAGGATGCCTCCCCTCCAATGTTATCATAATTGAATCGGTGATCGAACCGGAAAACCTTGTGGACCGAGAACCAGTTGGAACCAGTCAGAACCGGTAAAAAATTAGAAAAAGACCTGTTTACCCAAAACACATAAAATATTCATATTTTAAAGAAAAACATATATATTTATGTGCATCCATATGAATCCAAACCATTTATACACAAATATGCAAAATTTCTCATTTACATAGCATGTAAAGGTGCACATTACCAAAATAACATCAAGTGCAATCCATATCTAAATCGAAAATACATCAACAAATAGGCTCTAGATGACCTCTAGCATCCAAAAAAAATCATGCTACAACAAATGCCTACATATCATCAAAACCATTGCCTATATTGGGGTCTTCATCATCAATATAACCATTTAGGCATTAAAATAAGATAGAAAAAACGTAGCATGTCATGTCAAGATTTTGTTTGAGTGATGGGTACATTTTTAGTAGAGTCATGATAGAGGAGTTCGACAACCAATGCCACTAACATCAAAGTACATAGAGGGCTTGGTGCTCTTTATTAAATACTAGTTCCATACCCTCGTACATGACAAAATCCAATGGAAACGTTGCAATCCCCCCAATCCTAAAATCCTGAAAAATTGTTAAGTCTGTTGGATTTTGAGTGAAATCTAAAATTCTACTTTCTCCATATGAAATCCAATGAGGTTGGAACCACTCTCAAACATCCCGAGTCATTTCATGGTAATGTTAAAAATTTAAGTAAAAGGATGAAAATGAAAGATAAAGGAGAATGTCACTTTTACTTCAAAAAATAAAAAAAGGGCAAAATTTTTAGGTTGGTTTGCGTAGGTCAAACAACATGGAATTGGCCTTGAACTTGGTTCGGTGAAATAGGTTGGTTCAGACCAGTTTTGGGCCAAAAACGGTCAGATTGGCCGGTTCCACTAGTTTTGGTTTGATTTTGATAACATTGCTCCCCTCTCATTTGCCTCACACATCTCAACTTTAGCAATGCTAGCAATAAATGGTAATGTTAAATTCTTAAAGTAAAATTGATATTTCCTTTAACCTTTTACTTTAATTTTTGACATTACCATGAAATGACTCATGATGTTTGAGAGTGGTTTCGACCTCATTGGATTTCATATGGAGAAACTAGATTTTTAGATATCAATCAAAATCCAACAGACTTAATGGTTTTCAAGATTTCAAGATTTAGGGGATTGCAATGTTTTCAATTGATTTTGACATGCGTGAGGGTATGAGATTGGCATTTGATCAAGAACATGAAGCCCTTTAAGTACCTTGATGTTGGTGGCATTGATTGTTGAACTTCATTGATGTTGGTGGTATTGCTTGTTGAACTCCTCTACCATGGTCTTAACAAAAATGTACCCTTCACTAAAAGGAAAATGATTGGTTAAGCATGCTAATTCTACCATATTATAAGGTTGAGGAGATGAACCCTTCACTCAAACCAAAATCATTGGTTAGGCATGTTAAACTTTTTCAATTTCTACCATATTATAAGGTTGAGCAATCCAAGTCTAAAGACGTTGAGCTAGATGATGTTTATGGATCTCTTGTTGATGATCCCATTTCTAATAGTGCTGAATCAATGATGAGTTTCATGAGTGATCACGTTGATCAGTTATTTGTAGTTTTGATGTCTACTTTTGTTGCTACTACTACTAGTACTGAGGTTGCAGAGGAGTTTGAGGAGTCCTTAGACTCTGAGCCAAATGATGTTTATGTAGCTCATGTTGATGTTCCCATGTCTAGTAGTGGTGATGAGTTTGATCATGACGAGGAGTGATCATGTTGATCACTGATATATAGACTTGTTGTAGGCCAATGGACCCATAGCTTGTAGCATTGTTTTTGGACTCTAGAGGCCATTTAGAGCCTCGTTAATTATGTATTTTGTTGTTGATATGTATTACACTCGGTGCCATTTTGATATGTTCATCTTTACTTGGTATATAGATGAGCAAAATTTATCTATTTTGTCTCTATTGGTTTGGAATCATGGTTTTGAATTTAAAAAAGAGTTTTTTTTCATTAAAAATTAATTGTTTCACGTGTTTTTTAAAAGACTGATTCATTGAGGTTTGACTAGTCTGGTTTTTTTGGTTCCGATTTGATAGGTGGATTGGTGCCGTCATTGGTTTTGATTTTGAATACTATGGTCCAAAGCCTTTGGCATATTTGCAATGGAAGTGGACAACTTCAAAATCAAACCTAAGGCACAACAAACACAAGAAAATGAAATGAAACCCCCCATTAGAAAAAATAACAGCCTGTTGATTTAATGAATCAATTGCCAAAGATTTAGAAAATTTTATTAGATCTTTGGCAACAAAAAATGCCAATAGGAGGATGGAAAACAAATTGATTCAAGTTGGCTGTCCCATTTCAAAAAAGAAATTTAAAAACCATTACATTGTTTTATGGGCATGAAAATCATGGCAATGTAGGAAAGCAAAGAAACAAGTGAGCAAACAAAAATCTATCTAAAAAAAGCATTAAGATAGTGGGATTTAGATACATACCTGTCAATGGAAACTTCACCACAGTTTTGGCAAATGAAGCTCACCCCTTGCAAAAAAATCTTGATGGTGGATTGGTGATGGCTGCTTAGATTCCTCCACAATCAACAAGGATGCCCACAAACCCTTCTCCTTCCTTCTCCAATAGCTTAGAAAAAATGAGTGAGAAAAAAGAGAGATTGAGTTCTTTAATCTGCCCTTCACGTCGGCCTAGTGAGTTTTTAAATCATAAAAAATGTGCTTTTTATGGGGCGATTTATTGTTTTATTGAAAAATCACAATTTTTAAAAAAATGCTGATATTTTCAACACTAGTAATGAAAATATCATAGGTTTTCATGGTATGTTGCCAATAAAAGTGGGTTTGGGGATGGGTGTGTCACTTTTTGAAACAGGGTACATGGGTTTGTCAGAGGTATATTATAATTTATATATTTTGTAAATTATAATATGTATGAATTTTGAAATCTTCTAACTTACAACAAGAAAAATAAATCATTTAAAGACATAAACATGAACATTCACTTTGACATTTCAAATTTGATATCAAGTGGAAATTGCAATTTATATATTGAAATGAAGACAATAACTCCCTTCAAGAAGAAAGCCAAAGTAGATTATAAAATTAATATATCTGTTTAAATAACGTTAAACCATAAAAACACATTCCTCACATATGGATACTACTAAATAAATAAAGTACTTAGTATTGAAGTGTTGTGTTGAGTGTGATGAAACATTTATATTATATGGGTATTGACATTGTGGAGAAATTTATCAGAGTGAAAGAAACACAAGGAAATTAGTGAATGCTTAAGATAGCAAAACATATTTTTTAAGTGCATATATCCTTCAGGCTTCAGACGACTTGTACTTAATGGTATTTCTACTTTTTTTTAAATGCATATATCCTTCTTAAGATGCATTGTACTTAATGATATTTTTGTAAAACGATGTCGTGTTTTAGTTAGAGGCATGCATTACTAATTAGTGATTATATCATTAAGAAATAAAGTCCATGAACTGATTCATGGCAAAGAAATTTAAAAAACCTCTACTTTTGAAATGATGGGGCTTGAAGACCTCAAAACTTTAGATTTGAAATGTTTTACTAAGATAGGAATTTTGATAAAAATCATGGCAGAGGAAAAAAAAGCTCGTCCTTCTTTCGAAATGATGGGACTATAAGACCTTAGAACTTTAAATTTGAAATGTTTTGCTAAGATATGAATTTTTTTTTCTTGCCTGATGCCACATAAGAACCTTTAACGCACTCATTTTTAGGGTTCACGCACCCTTTTTTAGGGTTCGCCGAACCCGTTTAAGCAAACAAACCCAAACCACAAGTATTGAGTAACGGGTTCTTATGGGAAGAACCTGGTTTGTATAGGTGTGTCTGGAAAGTACTTGCTCCAGCACCCGGTTTGTGGGGACGAGAACCCTGGACAGGTTCGCGAACCCCACCCTTAGGTTAGTGAATGCATCCTACAAAGTTTTCATGCCATTCCTCTAGTAAGCTATATTAATAATAGTAGCATTTTTATCAATTCCCACTGAGCATATCATTGTTTGTCCAGGTTGACCAAGCTAAGGCAAAACAACATTCAAACCATTTTTGCTGATGGGTTTCCTTCTCAATGTCTTCATTTCTTGCTTTCAAAGCAAGCTATGTCTGTCAAAATTGCTGGGATGTGCAATGGTTTGTCCAAAAGATTCATCAGTAGTGTGCACCCCCACTTCCCTGCCTAATCTGGCTTGACATCCATATGTACTGGTGATCGATAGCATCTTTATAAAAATTCAGCAGAAAATCATGACTTTCTGTGATAGACACATACCTTTTCCAAGCTGTTATATACCTGGTATCACTATCATGACTTGATGCAAAAAAGAACCACACCCCTGGATTCAGAGACTAATCATCACTGGAAACAGGGAGAGGGGCAGAGTCTGTGTTACCATTGACAAAAAAGGCAGAACATTTGGTGTCTTCCTTCTAGTTATTGCTTTTGTTGGAATGCAAATCTGGCTTTTCATTTCATTGATATCTGCATGTTGCTGTTGCACCAACTTTGTTATGTTGCTCACCTCCCTGCCCATTACATTAAACCGTTGCTCTGCTTCAAATATCCAGGGGTTGTTCTGAACAAAAGTTACAATTGCATCATGGGCCACCTCCAACATTTGCCTATACAGGTTGTTATTGAGCCCCAGGTATTGATGATTGGAAGATTTCCACTAGTTGCTCCTGATGGCCAAGCATAACATCTAATACAAAGGATTTGACCTCCACAGTCAAATGATATAAGTGGCGTCTGTCTGTTGTGTAATTGGGATCAACAGTTGGCCATATCTCCATCTTCCTTTAATAGTTTCCTTTTTGAGTCCTCTTGTCCAATTCTCTGTTTACGTTCCATATCTGGCAACAACTCTCTTCCTTGCCACTTCTTCCCTTCCTACCTCTCCTTTCTCATATGGGGAAGGGTTAGAAGATTCACCCTATTCCATCTTCTTGCCACTCTTGAAGCCTCCTTTCGCCATAGTTTCATTACTGACATCATTTCCAAAGGGCACTAGGCCAAAACCTAGACCCAAAAATCTTTAACTAAGTGCTCCTAGGAGAAGGCAGGATTGAATTTTAAGCTAGGAAACTCTCCCTTATGCAAAAGAAAGATGGAAAATAGAAAATTAAAAGCCTCTCGCTTTCCCTTTGATGCACATAAATTGGAGCATTTAAAGCAGTAAAGCTGACTGTGCAGTGTTAAAAGACAAATACCCTATCGGGTACCTGAAGAATGAAGGATACTAGAGCAATAATGCTAGGAGATTCCCTTGGCTTTCTCAATCTAAGTCTGACTGGGAATGCAGAAAGCCAGACCAGATGAAGCCAAAAACAGCTTCAAACCAAAAAGGTAGCATGAGAAATCTTGGCAGTCTGCAATAGCAAAGGCAAATAAACCTCCAAATCTGCATATCATAAACCTCATGGATTTGATTCCTCAATGAGTATTGTGCCTCCCCATAATGTATAACAATAGGATTCTTGCAAGGTGAGATCATCATGAAGGGATTTCATCCACTATTGGACGACTTTTTTAGTCTAAGGGTCTGTCATGGAATTGGTCAATTGTCTTATCTCCCTTATTCTCTGCTTGATTTCCTTTCTCTGAGGTGGTTTGCTTTTATGATCCTGCCAGTACTTGGTGATAGCTTCTCCACTTTTGGTGGCCAATGTTGTCAGCCGTCTCCCTTCTTTCCTTTGTCATTAGTGCCAGCATTAATCAAGCTAAAGTTGTTCTTGTGTTCTCCACTAGTTTGTAAACACAAGTTGTGAAATTAATAGATTGTGTACTATTGAGATGAAATAAATGGGGTTTGGTCTAACTTTTACATAGGAATAATCAATTTTGAGTTGCAAGTCCAATCTTTGCCAGACAAGATGTGCATACATAACATATGTGGACTGTTATAAAAGTGTGGTAAATAAGATGAAGAAAGTTGCATAATTGTTGAGAGTAGAATAAGGAAAGAATAGTCCACCTATGTATAGAGTGAAGTTGGGCTGAAATGGCATTTATTAACCTTGAATTTTTGTTTTTTTTGGTTGGCTTATGTTCAGTATGTCTTGATGCTTCAAAAATTTTGAATATGTGACTCTTGCCTTTGGATCTTGAATTCTCAGGTTTGGGCTGTAGCAGATTCAAAACGTCAGGGCTTTCTTAGCTTCAAAGAGTTTGTCTTGGCAATGCAGGTTTTACTTCAGAGCATCTGTTAATGTGAAATTCAATCATGCAATCATCTTATCATGGAAAATTTCTCTTATTGCTGATGAGTATTTTTCCTTGGAACTGCAGATAATCTCTCTTTGTCAAACTGGAAATGAGATTACACCTGATATTTTGAAGAATGCAGGTGGATATTTCTTCATATCCTAATTTTGAGTTTTCTAAATCAATTGGACAGTTAATGTCTTTATTCATTTTTTGTCTGCTACTTACTGTCTCATAATTCAAATGCTTGGTCATTCAAACTTGGTGAATTAAGCAGAACTAGAGAATATTAGCACCCCAGTCATGGAAGGATTGGATGAACTGCTAACAGGAACAGTAAGTATTTGTTTGTGCTCTTTTGACCTTAAGCAATTTTATTACAGTTTTACACACATCCTTAAAATATATCTGTTTGTTGAATTTCTGAAGAATGGCAGGCAGTCACCCCCAGAAAGTGAGGCTCACTCAAATGGTAAGTGTATTACTAATAGTTATATTCTAGCTTCAGGTTTGTGAAGAGCATAACTTAATTTTTTGTAAACTTTTGTTATCACATAATTTATTTGATTGGGAGTGCATACAGACTCGTCTCCCAGATGGCAGGCACAAGCAGTTTATTGGTTTACATCAAAAAACTCAAAGAAGGTATTTTTATAGATTGCACAAATGATGTCTTGCACAATAATTTTATCGCTTTGCATTATAAACATAAATAAGGTGTTTTTTGTGGATTGGACGAAAACAATCTTGAAAACTTTTCAGCAATTAATCATAGTATCTTTATAATGGAATAATTTGTTTCTTATTTACGGCTGAACTGTTATCACCATTGAACAATAATTAGTTGAAATGGATATATACTAGCTACATACCTATCTTATAAAAACATAGTCCAAACCATTTCTCTATGCCCTATCATTTTTGCAACTGATTTAAACATAATTTTAAGCATATTCAAGTTATTATATTTTGTTGTTAAATGCGTATCAATCACTGTTGGGATGAATATCCTGTTTTAACGAATGTTCTATTAGCATCAGGGAGTATGGAGTAGGGAAACATAGATTGGGGACATGTGGAAGCACCTTCAAATTTTGAGGAATTTAGGGGAATAGGAGGATGCCGAGTACCTAACGTAGGGGTCCTGATCTTTAGAAATACAAAAATAAAAATAATAATGATAAATTCCAACAATAATGATTCATCTCATAAAAATTCATGATTGTGCAATATAAATACTAAACATTAAACTATAAAATAATGTTAAATTTAAATTTGTAAATGATATAAACATGATTAAGATTGAGATTTAATAATGACATACATTGATTTGTAAACCGTAAATGACATAGAAATAGTAAAATATTGATACATTGATTTAAATTCATCATTTTAGAATGTAATTAGTACAAAAAAAATAGTAGATACTAAAGTTTGCATGGATTAGTAGTCTGGACACTGCTTGTAGATTTGGAGGAGCAGCAACATGTTCCTTTGAGCTCTACCAGGAGGAGGCTGAGATGGGTTTGAGCAGAATACACACCATACAATGGCACTAGCCTCATGAGTAGTGTGGTAGTCCAATGTGCCAATTTTGAGACCTTTGGCTTTGATATCATTAGTTGGAATCAAGATTTCCGTTACACCAAAACTCGCAGGTGTTAGTAAATGGATGCGTCAGCAGAGTTAACAGATCTTTGAGAGGCGGTTAAGCACATGTCGCAAAACACAACCTTTGGCTTTGATATCATTAGTTGGAATCAAGATTTCCGTTACACCAAAACTCGTAGGTGTTAGTAAATGGATGCATCAACAGAGTTAACAGATCTTCGAGAGGCGGTTAAGCACATGTCGCAAAACACACAAGGAATGCTAGATTATCCAATGCCCAACAGCCTGAGTAGTTTTTGAGAAAAAATAATGAAGAATTGTTGATTGGGCAAAACTTGTGTGTAATATGTTACTGTGCATGATCTAATTGTTGGTTTTGTAAGTTTCAGTGTATAATTTGTTTTTGGTTAGGCACATCGGTGTGTTTTAGTTAATTAGTTTGGTTAAAGTTAATTTGAGATTGTTACCAGATTTGGTATGTGTGTGTGTCTAATGCCCACAAATTCTAACATGAGGTTTGCCAAAAAGGAAATTAGATCCTAGTCAACCATCCAAAAACTCTTTTAGATTGTTTTGGTGATACACATACAAGGCCATAACTATAATAGAAAACATCTAAAGAGTAGGTCTGTAGATAATAGAGGCTTGAGCAAGCACAAGAAGGTTGAGATGGGCCTAGATGAGGTGAGACATTTGGTTCTTTTACTTTGCTAAGTTGTTGCTTCTTTGGTTTGTCCTCAATAATCATTAGGTTGCAATTGGTGACTTGTGAAGTGGAAATGCTATGAGCTCCACTATTTCCTTGTTTTTGTTTGACCCTTCTCCATACACTTTAAAGTTGAGCCCAAAGACAACATTGTCTAGGGAATTTGGCTTTTAGTCTTCTAAGTTTATATTGATTTTGGTTCATATGATTTTTGGTTTTCTAGGTCAATGGCTTCCAAGGTTTTGACAAGCCAATAAAATTCCATTGCTTGAAAAACCTTGGTGTCACGCGATTGAGAAAAGCCAAAATCCTAAACTTAGTTCTTAAATTCAACACTAATTTCCAAGTGGAGGTTTATTGATGATGTCGCTTCATTGAATTAACATGTCTTCCACTGCTTTTTGAGTGTCTAGAGTAATGCCAAAAGGTGTATAAGCTTGGTAGTATGAGGTTTTTGAAAAAGGAAGTTAGATTTCAGTCAATGATCCGAAAACTCTTTTAGATTGTTTCAATGATTGCACATATAAGGTCATAACTGTAATATAAAACATCTAAAGAGTACTTTTGGAGATAATAGAGGCTTGAGCAAGTGTAGGAAGGTTGAGACAGACGTAAATGAGGCGGGACCTTTGGTTCTTTGCCTTTGTTGAGTTGTTTCTTCTTTGGTTCGTCCTTAATAATAATTAGGTTGGAATTGGTGCCTTGTGAAGTGGAAGTGCTATGAGCTACACTATTTCCTCCTTGTTTGACCGTTCTCCATACACTTTAAAGTTGAGCCCAAAGACAATATTGCAGAGTATGGTGAATGTGGCTTCTAGTATTTTAAGTTTATATCTATTTTGGTTCAATGATTTTTGCTTCTCTAAGTCAATGACAACCAAGGTTTTGGCAAGCCAATAAGATTCCATTGCTTGAAAAACCCTAGTGTCACACAATTGAGAAAAACCCAAAATCCTAAACCTAGTTCCTAAATTCAACACTAATTTTTCAAGTGGAGGTTTATTGATGATGCTTCTTCATTGAATTAACATGTCTTCTATCGCTTTCTGAGTGTATGGAGTAATGCATTGTTGAAACTGTAGCTGCACATGCCTAACAACCCTCTCTCTCGTGCCTTGAGGATGAGGAGAGGTAAGCCTGGAGAGTTGCGCATGCCCCTCACCTCTTTTAGTAGCACCCTAGTTGCTAGTTTTAGGCACTTCCAACCTAACCATATTTGTTGGCTTATTGAGATAGAAGTTTGACAACACAACCCCCTATAAAAGCCCCGTGGAACACAACTTGGTCCCAAAGAGCCCCCAACCACTTGAACCTAGGAATGTAGAATAGGTAATGCAAGAGGATGGAAACCATAAATTGAAAACCAACTAGGAGAAAATGCCTAGCATAGAGCTAGTGAAATTTGTATCCACAATTTTTAAAGAAAAATTAGGCAAAGACAGTCTCTAGCCATCAACCAACCAAGCAAGGGAAGAGCTAAAATGCTTAGAGGATGACTCATGAGAGATAGTAGCCAACAACAAATATATAGGGGTGTGTTGAGCCCAAAGACAATGTTGCAGAGTATAGTGAATTTTGCTTCTACTCTGTTTTTTTTTTTTGATTTTCTCCCATGGAAAAATCGTAATTTTCATTAATAATCTGAAAATTACAAGTTGAAGATGCTGGTAGCATATGCAGTAAAAGTGGTCATAAGCCACAAATTGTGTTGTTCTATCAAAAAATGAGTCAATCCCAAGTATGGGAGATTGTTAAGATAAATACATATGATATGTTCTGTAATATATAGACATGACATGTACAATAAACAAAAAATTAATTACATCCATATATGACATGAAATCAGGGTATGTAGGTCCCATCTTGCTACACATCCATGTATGGTCGATGGTAGTAATTGTAGTAATCTTGATCATGTTGTTCCCTAATCAACCAGATCCCCTATGGCTGGAAGTTCTGGAACGAGGCTTCTTTGGATAGCTGGTCAAAAAATTTGTTGTGCTCCCTGCATTAGAAGTAGCCGCACGAGATCTGGTAATACGTGGGGATGGGAGGAGAATAGTCTCCATGGGAGCATCACGGGCCGCTGAATCAACCATCAAGGGATGGTCCTCAGTCTGCACAAGTCTCTTCTCGTGCGAATCCACTGAAGTGTTTGTTGCAACTTGTTTGGACGAGCCATCGATGCAGAGCTGGAGGCAAGTAGAGGGTAGTCTTTGTATAGGTGCCCAATTTTGTGGACCTTCGGCATCGACAGGGGACACCTTCATAATCTAAAATTTGTACCTTGCATGTATTTCTCCAGTGGAGTTGCAGGTTCTCCTCTAGACCCTCTCTAGTGTCCAGGTGCACTAAGATACGTGCCATAGCCATGTTCCTAGTGACAATATAGGATTTGTCATAGTCCAAGTATCTACCCAGGGCATTCCCAATTCTCTTAAAAACATCTTCCGACCAGAAGTGGAGTGGTAATCTCGGAAGACGCACCCATATAGGACCAAGCCCTAAGTGTTTGCGTTCTGGGTTGAATAGTGGATTCTAATGTTTTAGCAGGACCGAAGCAAATTCAATATGCTAGTATTTTGATAATACCCAGGGGATGAACTCGTGGCGTTGAAAACATAGCGCAAACCAACCACGAGAAAGAGTCACCACAGATGGTAGTTCGTTGAGAACTTGTCCCCAAATTTCTAGAATCCATGGATCTGCAAATCTCTAGTTGTCGACAAACCAAGAAAGGGAAGAGCCAAAATGGATAGAGGATAAGAGATAGTAGCCGACAACAAATAGATAGGGGTGCCAGAACCAAAGGAAATACTCTATGAATGTGGTTTCCTTGAGTGGTCCCATATAAAACTAGCCTTCCCATTCATCTCCATCATTGTTGTATTACATAATAAAGCATTATTAGTTATGGTCGTTAACCAACATGTTTTAGTTTCATCATTGCTGAGAGTAGCTGGTGCTCCAATATTAACACTGTCCAGATCCCTTGCTTAGTACACACCTTCATCCCTCATCCCATGTGATCCATCACAAATTTGTCCTTTTGTGAGGATCAACACCTTCCAGATCCCTTGCTTAGCAGAAGCCTTCATTAGTTATCCCGTATGAATTCAGACTATTATTTGCCACCAGTGAGTGACCCCTATAGGCGAAAATTTCTCCTAGATTTTGTCTTCAATCGTCAACCATCAACCCCTTACAACCACCAGATAGCTTGACATGTCACCATTCTCCGCAACTTAAGCAAACTATTATGTACCCTCGCCCATCTGTTATGATTGAATGTTTGAAGGTGGGCCTTCCAACCCTGAAGGTATGGCTTTTCTTTATGTAATTAGGTGCTTTTTGCTTGCTTTGCTTGGACATAGATTAGTGGGGTGATTTGACAGAAAGAATGGGCTTGGTTTGTACTCTTGTCCCCCTAGTCTCAATTTGGTGGTTAATCCTGTATCCCAGTCTTATGCGGTCTTCTGTATTGGATACTACCTTTAGGAGTGGCACTACATGGGAAATCCTGATTTTGGTTGCGTAGTCTTGCTTCTCCATGCCATATATCTCACTCCCCTTTGTTCATTATAACCCCTTTTCACACTTCTCCCATTTGGGTCCACATCTGTCCATTGGGTCCACAAGGAGTTAGCCTGCCCCTCCCCTTGTCCACACTTAGGGTCGGGCTTGGATCAATGCCCCAAAGGTTGATGTAGCTAAAACAAAAGTTAAAAGCATAATTTGGCCACTTATATCAAGAAATGTACCACAAAATGCAAAAGACGGTCGAGACATAAAATTTTAGCGTGTGGGCAAAAGCCAAACATGAGCTCTACCCCCTTTCATTATGGCCATCAACCTGGTTCCTAGGACCCTTATGTGTACTCCTTGCACCATTAAGGAACCCATGATTTTCCCAACCCCTAGTGGGCGATGAACTGCCCAACCTTAAGGGGGTAGCCATTGCTTTATCATACACAACGTACTCTCATCCCCTGGAGCCCTAAGCAATTAAAAAAGAAAAATCAATATAAGGCGAAAGGCATATCAAGAAGGGTGGAAAATCAAAGGTCAGGGTAACTCATGTACCACAATGGTTCCCTTCTACATCTATACACCTAGTGTGTAGGCTTCCCTCATTATAGCTACCCTTGTACCATGGCGTGTCGCTTAGGGCCTTCCCTTTTGCCCCACTCTGTTCCATCTTCATTTCACATGACACCTGCCATTTGATGGATGTACCATGGACCTGTCACTCCCTTAGAGTTTGAAACCACCTAATAGGGTCCATTATTAACCTCTCTTGTTGAGCTTGGTGACACCTGTACACCCTAAAGCCCATTTAGAAGGGCATGCCACTATGAAGTGTCCACTTTTGCCCTTGATTAGAAAGCTTATTACTCAATTGGACCAATGGATTGTTGTAGTGGAAGGTGAGGAGGTGCATTGGATCTTATACAGGATTGTAGGTGGGTCTCCATTTGGACTTGGTCGCCCTATTCGGGGTACAAGCCCTCTAGAGGGTCATAATGGCACATACAGGGTGAGCGCAGAGAGCCATGGGCCTCCACCACAACAGAGCATTGATTGCCACGCCATGGGCTGCTTCAGCACCACACATTGCTTGTTCGTGCTCCAATTATACAAGGATGATGATGCACTTGAACCACGTTGCCCAACTGGCCACATACTTGCACTTAACAGTTGGCAGCTGATCTAGGGCCCAGATGGGGTGTTGTCTCATCCAGAGACACATGGGAGAGCATGTGTCATCATTCTAGCCCTTATTGATGGAACATCGACATGTTTGATCTAGTTTGAGACCATGAGACCATTGATTGTAGCCCACAACCACTTGGGAGCACCATAGGATGTTTTACTTGGAATCAAGCGACCTCCTCGTTGATCATCATTTTGGGAGCCCTCCTCTTCATCATGGCATATTGAGGACTCATTTTGGCCTTCCAATTGTTGAAGGAATGTAACTAGGTTTGGTCTTCATAAATGTACTTTTGATATATGTACTTATTCAAGAAAAGAAATATTATCTTTATATTATTTGTCAATGAGTGTTTTGCTCATTAAGTAGGTCAATCACATTTTAAGTGTTTCTAAGAAGTCAAAAGGTCAATGTATCTATTTTAGACCCTTAGAGGGCATATTACACTATGTATAAAATTGTATAAGGTCAAAGGAATACCTCCAAGCCAAGTGCAAGTCCTCTCCATGCAGCAACGCCCTCCAAAAGAAGCTAAACGATGAAAATAATGAAGAAACAATCAAGTCGGCCTAAAGACATCATGTTGGCCTAATGTCGACCTAAAGGAGGGATAGTCCTCTATATATAGAGGTTGTCCACTCCCTCTCAATGTCCAACATGTAAGCTCTGAAATTAGTGAAGGTAGAAGCCGAGGAAAGTGAACGAAAAGGCGAGTCTAAGGGTCTCCAAGACAAGTGGAGAAAGGAGGAAGAAGGCCGAAGTGAAGAGGACTATTTCTAGGGTAGAATACAGTCACACGTGTGAGATAAAAGAGGTCAAGTCTGCGAGTATGACAATAGTGACAAAATAGTCTATGAACTAGTGTTGTTTGGGCTAGAGGGTCAGTGGGAGATACACCAAGATTGATCAGTCAATTTGATTTTTTGGAGCGGGGTTTGCTGAGAAAATTCGAACAAGTGATCTGAGTTGCAGCGAGGGGCAGTGAGTGCATAGCAGAGAGGCAAAGATAGTGCTGAAGGACTAGTGCAGAGATTGAGAAGGCTACGTAGAGCCAGCAGGAGCCATGTAGAGTGCCAGAGTGACTGCGCAAAGGCTAGCATGGCTTGTGTGGGTGACATAGAAGGCCAAAGAGCCAGCGTAGAGTAGTAGAAGGCTGACGCAGGGGGTTTTAGAGTGACGCAGAGGCTAGGAGGGATGATGTAGAGCCTCATAGAAGCGTTGGAGAGATTTTCGTGGAGTAGACTTGTTGAATATCTGCTTCTGAAGAGAGGATTTATTGCTAGATAGATATCTCTGTTGGGTGAGCCAGTTTGGCACCCTAGTTGTACTCAAGAAAGATGCTTAATAATAAAACCCTCGGAACTGCTGCACTGATTTTCCCAAATTGGGTTTTTCCAGGGACGATTGTCCAAAAATAACGGGGTCCCTTGTGTGTTTGTCTGTTATTTCAGTTGATGATCTGTAGATGAGTTGAGACTGCATTTGTGTTTATTTTCAGTATTTATATGGTTAAATAACTTGTTAAGAAATAAACAAGTAGGTGAAATAAACCAGATAATGCAAGAAGAATTTTTGACGTGTTAGACTTAGAAATTACAACAGAACATCTACAAAAGTTGAAGCATCTAGCAAAGAAGTCTCTATCACATCAAGGACAAGAAGGTCTACACAAAGGCAAGAAGAAGGGCCGTACACAAAGACACCTACAAGAAGAGCAGATCAAAGAAGGACCCACATCAAGCTACAAGTCATCAAGCAAAGCCCACTTGGAGAAAGCAATGTGAAGAACATCAAGATCTAAGGAAGGCAAGCCATCCAATCTTCAAGGAGAAAGCAAGTCTACTACATCTCAAAATCTATCAAGTAAGTATATGTCCCCTTTTGCATCAATGTCTTTTTGCAAGGAAAGCAATAAATTGGTATGTACCAATAACTTTCTTGGATGGAAGAAGAGGATTGATTTACTTTTCAAGGAGATTGAACTCCTAGAACACATCAAAGGGAATGTTACTATTCTTGCTAAGGAACAAACTCAAGCCTTAGCCAAGTACAATAAGGATGAGACTATAGCTCAAAGGATTCTAATAGAATCCATCAAAGACACTCTCATTCCTTATGTCTCCAAACTTGAAACATCAAAAGAAATCTATGATAAACTAGTAGAGCTATTGTCAGTAACCACAATTGGAGAAGTGATATCTCTACGAAATGAATTGTACAAAATGGAGATATCAAAGGAAGGAATAACTCCCTACTTCATGAAGATCTCTGAAATGAGGGATTAACTTCAAGAGCTAGGGAAGTCATGTCCGACAGGGAAATGACAACTGTAGTACTCAATGCTCTACCTGAGGATTGGGGCAACTTCACATCAAGCATATATGCCAAGAAGGAAGCCACCCCACTAAGTGAAATGTGGTTTCTATGCAAGATAGAGGAAACAAGACTTAAAGCAAAGGAAGATGTGGGATCAAAGGAGCAAGCATTTGCTACCATGGCCAATAGAAAGGGAAAATTGGCAAATTTGGTCCACAAAGAACAAACAACAAAGATATGTCCAAAATCCAATGCTATGGATGCCAAGAATATGGATTTTACAAGAGGAATTGTCCTAAACTAAAGAAGGACAACAACAACAAAAGAAAAAGGGAAGAAGCTCATGTGACTCAAGAAATGAAAGAAGAAGACAAAAAGCAAAAGAAGGAAGATCCTCCTGATGTCTACTATGACTAAGTCTACTTCTTAAAGTCCTCTTTCAAAGTTTTGAGTAGTATAAGAGCATGTAGGAATAGGATAAAATTGCATGGCTAGAAACATCTTCTAGAATTTAGAAGCATGATGTACATAGAGTTCGAAATACTCATGTAGAAGGAGCATTTATAAATATAACTAAATGCATGGTTAGAAATATCTTCTAGAATATAGGAGCATGGTAGATATAACTCAAGATATTCATGTAGAAGGAGCATACCTAGAATATGACTTCATCCACAATGAAATAACACTGATCATGATTAATAATCTTAGGAGACCTCCATCATCAATAGGAAAGAAACATTTGTAGGGTAAGGGTCTTCAAGATCCTATGACGGAATCTTCAAAAGAAGATTCATAAACAAAAGTAGCTGTCTCATTGGGAATCCCATTCATGGGATTCAACAAAAGGATTATGTGAAGGCAAGCTAGGATGAAGCAAGAAGGGCCACACCAAGGACAACCAAATGAAGCTAAGACGATCAAAGGAGAATTAAGATGAGGTATGTATGCATCAAAAGTTAGTCATGTTATCCTTTGTATATTATTGAGTCATGGGAAAAGTTCTATGACATCATCAAGTAGGAAAGAATCTCTTTCACCAATGACATGCTCAAAGGCATGTACTACAATGCATTGAAGGTCAACAAAAGGAAATAGTCACATAAGGAGTATAAGATTGCTGACTAAGAAGCAAGAAGAAATGTTGACTAGTCCTAGAAGCAAGCAATGAAGAAGCGTTCTCACAAGTAGCAGAAGGTGGTTGATCAATTTATCCATGAAGAAGCAAATGAAGAAAGAGAACAAGCATGTGAAGAACACCATGATCACAAAGAATCACTATCTGACAAGATCCATTGAAAGACATCTCCTGAAAGAAGGTAGGACAACTCTGACTAAGAAAGGAAAAGATCAAAGGACCCTTGACACCTATGAAGGTCTTGGAGATATGAAAGGTGCAAATAATTGATTCTACTCTACAAAGATGTCATGGTGAAGAAGCCATCCAACAAAAGCACCATTTAATGTTGAAGCAATATCAGGATGAAGTGATGAAGGGCTACTAGATCAAAGCATGGGAACAAGCAAGTACAAAGAAACATCCATGTGAAGAGTAGTCCGAAGCATAGACAAGATGTCAAAGAATGATCGGATGACAAGAGAATTTGATATATGACAAGAAGGCCACTTTCCACGAAGGAAGCAATGACATGACAAACCAGGAAGGAAAGTGATTGATGGATGGTGCCCTACCAAGAAGAAGTTTGACCAAAGACTTCATGACATCAAAGGAAGGAAGGAGATTAAGCAGCTGGAGAACCCATGAAGAAGAAGTTGCCGATGAATGGACAAGTCCTTGTGAAAAAAATTATGCTGCAGTGATTGATTTATTTCTCCTACTTATTTACAATAATAAGTTATTTACCAATGCTTTAGTAAATATCAAAATAAATTCAGCTATAGACTTCACAAATTATGAACTGAGAATAGGAAGAGAAACACCAACACATGAACAATCACATTGACACACTTGTTTTTGGACAATAGTCCCTGGAAAAACCCAATGCAGGATAACCGGTGCAATAGATTTGAGGGTTTCTATTATTGATAGTAAATTTCTGAATACAATCTGGATGCCTTAGAGAAATGGAAATCCACTCAGAGAAGATAACTAATAGAAAAATAGTGAGAATTTTCTCACATTGAATCTGGAGATTTTGCACTAGCCCCAGCTCCTGGATGACCCACTATGCAGTCTTTGCGTGAGCCTACGCAGTCACTGCATGGCTTCTGAGTGGAGACTCCCTCTGATTGTGTCACCCTTGCTGCTGCTGTGTCTGTTGCTGAGAAATCGAGATTTCATCTGTCAATCACTCACAGTGATTTCTGCTATACCCCAATAGTTCTGCATCAACCTCCTCTAGTTGTTGCGCTATCCTCCTTGGCACTGCATTGCTTCTCTGATCCTCCACTGTCTTCTTTGAAGTATATTCACTGGAACTGGAAATCACTTCCTTTTGGTACTGCCTCTGATCTTTAGTGCTTGATCACTTGTTTGAATTCCTTAGCTAACCTTGCCCTAGGAATATCAAACTGACTGATCAACCCTCTGATCAAGCCTCCTTATACTTTTCTCGTTGAGACTTCAACGGTCGAGATTAAGTCTCTAATCAACAGCTAAGATTAAAACTTGACTTGATCCGTCTTTTAGAACATTCTCACCCATATTTTGATTAATAATCATTAATATTTTAATTTTCCTAAGTTTAGACTTAGGAACCCAATTAAAAATATTAATTATTTTAATAAAATACAAGTCGGGTGGAATTTCACGAAATGGTTTTTGGGTTCTTTAGAACTCATGTGCCTTACCCTTTCCACCAAATTTCATGGCTAGAGCACATTCGATGCTACCAAAAACTAACGGTCCCTAGCTAAGAGGGAGTTATAACAAGTTCCCAATTACAAAGGAATTTGTACAAGTACCTTGTCAAAGGATACTTGGGAATGTCTTCCTCAATTGAGGGGACGAGATAGACACAACATTCTTGTCTTCACTCGAGAAGAAAGAATGGGAGGATTGGGTAATCATCTGGCATCCGATACTCTTTGAGGATGTGTAGGGCATCTAAGACAAGAGTAGGCAAGAGCACTGATATTCTTTGAGGGTTGGGAACCCAAGATAAGAATAGTCCTAGAAGGTCATACTTAGTGAACCCCTGGGTGGGTATGTACCTTGAGAGACAATGACTAAGGTGTTTGTAAGTCATTGGTCTCGCCCAATGTTTTAAGACTCCGACTCCGACTCTGACTCGGCCGAGGATCGACTCCGACTCCGACTTCGAAACGGTAATGACTCGGCCGGCTCGATTTCAATGACTCGGTCGTTGTAAACAATACATTAAATATTTATTTTTTTTATAAAAAAAACATAATTTAAAATTTTTTAAACATAATTTTAAAGATTTTCATTCATGTTTCCAAACACACAACATTATAATATAGATGGAAGACAACATATGATTAAAGTAGGCTCATGAACCAATCCATTATATCAAAATGGTACCCAATGGCAATACATAGTCAACTGTCATACATGATCAAAGACTCAAAACAAAATACAAATAACCAAGGAGGCTAGAAATGGCCTCTACAACAAAAGTAAACTGTGATGGTGACCAGACTCCAATACTAGTACTACTGGCTAGTAGCTATTGCCAGAGGAGCCAAGATCATCTCGACCAATCTCTGGATCATCATCATCAGAGTCAGACAAGGGGCCCCATGGCTCCTCCTCATCATCATCATCTCCAACTGCAACTGTAGAAGTGGTGCCAGTACCACTAGCAGGCTGTGCAGCAGATGCAAGCTGAGATAGAGTAGATATGCGGCTGCGCTTCTGTCGTGGCTGAGTAGAGGAAGCACCTACAACTGGAGTCCTACTCCTTGCTGGCTGTGAGACTGAGGCTGGTGGATTGGGATCTGCATTCAACTGAACAGGCTGAAGTGGATGTTCAACTTCAAGTTCATCAAGATCCTCATCAAGATCAAACTCTGGTGGACGACTCTCCACTACCCAATCTGATGTTGGATCAATGTCTTCCAACACAATGGGATCTGAATCAGGTCTTTTGTTCAGCGATTGGTTTCGTCTGAGCCGAAGGTTGTATTCGACAAAAACTAGATCATTCAACCGTTTTTGATCCAAACGGTTTCTCTTCTTTGTGTGAATCCTCTCAAAGACAGACCAATTGCGCTCACACCCAGATGCACTGCAAGTTTGACTCAAAATACGAATTGCAAACCTTTGCAATTGAGGGCACTGGCCACCAAAGGCCTCCCACCATTGTGCTGCAAAAAACATAGGAGTGTAATGAATTATGAGTTAGATGAAGGCTGAAGCTCAACAAAATTACAAATTATATCTAACTTTCAAATTATAAATGATTTAACAAACTTTAATAAAAAAATTAAAACTGTAAAACCATTAAGAAATTGAGAATTGAAATTTTTGTTTACTTGGCTCATCTGCTTCTCTTGCAATCTTTGCTAGGTTCTTCCCAAAGGTACCTGTTGCATTGCTGAAGGATGTGACCTGTTGATGTATCTCCAGCTGATCAGACTCCGATGGGATCATGCGTTCAATGCAATCAACCAGTCCATCTCTGACCTCCCCCCTCAAAGCTCCTGACTCCTTAGCTTTATAATGATACAGTGGGTTCAAAAAATACCCAGCTGCATGTATAGGGCGATGGAGTTGATTGTTCCATCTTTCATCAATGATTGCCCAAATGGGCCCATACTTTGCGACTCTATCCTTGTATGCTGTCTTTATTTCCTCCTTTGCTTGATCCATAGCCTCATAAATGAAGCCCATAGCCAACTTTCCCCATCCACCAACCGCAACACCTTAACTAGTGGCTCAGCAAGCTTCACAATCTCTGTTGCCTTTCTCCAAAAAGTTTCTTCATGGAATTTCCTTTTCAATTCTTTGCCTTCTGGTTTGTTAGACCAATTGCTTTGATTCCATTCATCACTGGAAAACATCTTTTGCAAGTTTCTATGTTGGGAAAGCATAGATTGCAATGTCAAAAAATGTGTAGCAAATCTAGTGATGGCAGGCCTAATAATATCCTTGCCTCCAGTGTGTTTCCTCATGAGACTCAAAACCAGTGTGTGATTGTAGATAAATTTTGTTATGCTTTTGGCATTATCTACAGTGTTTCTGACCCAATCTAATTTTCCAATATCCTCAAGACCAGTGTATGATTGTAGATAAATTTTGTTATGCTTTTGGCATTATCTACAGTGTTTCTGACCCAATCTAATTTTCCAATATCCTCAAGCATGAGGTCTATGCAATGTGCAGCGCATGGGGTCCAAAAGATGGTCTTGTGTTTTTCCTCTAACAGTTTACCAGCAAGAACATAGTTAGAGGCATTGTCTGTGATGATTTGAACAACATTAGCCACCCCCACCTCCTCAATAACCTCATCCAATAGCTGAAACAACAAGTGGCCATCTTTTACCTTATCAGATGCATCAACTGATTTTAAAAACATGGTTCCCTGTGGGCAGAAGACAAGAAAGTTTATGATGGTACGGTTTCTTTGATCAGTCCATCCATCTGACATGATGGTACACCTTGTTCTTGCCCATGAGTCCCTGAACTCTTGCAAATACTCATTAATGGATTGAATTTCTTTCTGCAAACGAAACCCCCTTAGCTCTTGCATAGTAGGGCCTTTGAAGCCTTTTCCAGCAGCATGTATGGTATCAAACATAGGCTCATAATATGGTGAACGAGCAGCATTAAAGGGGATATCAGCATCATACCACCATCTAGCTATGTAGTCACAAGCAGTCTCCCTCACTTCTTTCTTCCAATGGTCATCTAAAGTGGGCTGAATTTGACCTTTACTAACTTCAGGACCATGTGCATCAGATGGAGAGGAGGGAGTGAAATAACTTTTGATAGTCACATCACCCTTTGTCAAATTCATTCTACCCTTTCCCTTATCTTGAACAGAACCAAAAGAGGGAGGAACATAACGGAAAGGGTTGGATGCCTCAGTTTGAGGGATAGAGGAAGAACCCTCAAAATCATAGTGGGGGTTGGTAGCCATCATTTTTTGTATCTCCCTCTTCCTCCCAATTTCAGCCTGTATCTCTTTTTGCCTAGCCTTATCTGCTTTAAATTTCTCAAAGCTGGCCAACAAATTCTTTCTAATCTCCCCAATTTCATCAGAGGTACATGCGGTAATTTGGCCTCTAATCCTTGCCAAGTGTTGTTTCAGCCTATTAGTGCCCCCAGGACCTTCTTTAATTTTCCTATGGCAAAATTTGCAATGCATCTGACTATCAACCATTTCAACATATGCCCAAGCAGGATCTTTTGCTCTAGGTGCCATTTTTTGACTAGGAAAACAATCTGAAAACGAAAAAAAAAATATTGATTCAATGTTCATTTATTTGACAAAAAACACTCTCTAAGCTTTCTTGATATGCACCTAAAATTTACTAAGCAAAAACAGATTTATAGAGGTGGAAAAAAATACCTCCAGGCACAAACTGCCTCCTCAAGCTTGCTCCAAGAATCAGCTCCTCAATGCTGCTCCAAATGGCTGCCCAAGAAGCTCCTCACTCTAGCTACAATGCTCCTCCAAGACTCCTCACTGCTGCTCCAAAACAAGCTCAAGAACTGCTCACTAATTCTCAAAGAAGACTCTCACTCAAATGCATAAGACTGCTGTGAGTGAATGAGAGCATTTGGCTGTCTTAAATAGGGTTTGGGAGGGGGAAATGGACCCCAAAAGCATTTAACAAATTACTATTACCCTTTAGAATCCATAAACTGCATTTAACTTTGTAAAAAATTACAAAAAAAGTGAAATTTTTTTAATTGTTACGCTGCCCAGCTGTCCCTACATTGACTCGGTCGAGTCATAACGGACCTGGCCGGGTTGACGAGTCACATATGACTCGGCCGAGTCATGTGACTCGGTCAACCGAACCGGGTAGCTCACTGTTTCATTGCCCAGGCCATCGACTCGGTTCGACTCGGCCGAGTCGGAGTCGATTCGGCCGTTTTGTAAAACAATGTTCTCGCCAACATTGTGCTCTCATCTATTGAGAGATAGAGCTGTGAGTCAAGACCTTGCTGTGGAAAACAATGTTGGTTATTATGATGTTATAACAGATGGATTGCAAATTCGGTTTCTCTTATGTGAATTCTTCAAGACTAAAACATAGCCAAACACCTTGTAATGTTGTATGAATACCTCCCTAGTTGAGAGGGAGTGTTGAAGGAAATGGAACTAGGTTCGGTCTTCATAAATGTACTTTTGATATTTGTACTTATTCAAGAAAAGAAATGTTTTTTTAATATTTTTGTCAATGAGTTTCTTGCTCATTGATGTAGGTCAAGCACATGTTTAAGTGCTTCTAGAAAGTCAAAAGGTCAATGTATTTATGTAAGACCCTTAGAGGGCATGTTACACTATGTATAAAATTGTATAAGGTCAAAGGAATACCTCCAAGCTAAGTGCAAGTCCTCTCCATGCAACAACGTCCTCCAAAAGAAGCTAAACGATGAAAATAATGAAGAAACAGTCAAGTCAGCCTAAAGACATCATGTCAGCCTAAAGGAGGGACAATCCTCTATATATAGAGGTTGTCCACTCCCTCTCAACGTCCAACAAGAAAGCTTTGAAATCAACGAAGGTAGAAGCCGAGGAAAGTGAAGGAAAAGGCAAGTCTAAGGGTCTCCAAGACAAGTGAAGAAAGGAGGAAGAAGATCGAAGTGGAGAGAACTGTTCCTAGGGCAGAATACAGCCACACGTGTGAGATAAAAGAGGTCAAGTATGCAGGTATGATAGCAGTGACAAAGCAATCATGAACTAGTGTTGTTTGGGCTAGAAATTAGGCCTTCAAGGCCTCCCAAGTCAAGCGAAGAAGCCTATCTCTCTAGCGAAGGAAAAAGGACCCTAATTCTCTAGGGTTCCTACTACACATGGCAAACTAGGGTTGTTGTTAAGTTACATCAGTTTGCAGACTTATCTCAGGAAGAATCTCGTTGGATCAAGGGAAGGTTGTCTCCTTAAGCAGAGAACATCTCTAAGAGAAGAAGCATATCTCATCAAGAAGCTCACATAAGCAAGGTCTATCTCTAGACAAGCAACAAAGAAGGAGGACGAAGTGTTGGGGAGCAAAGTGCCGGAAGGAGGAAGTCTATGTGCCGAGGATTAAAGTGCAGAATAGAGGAAGGACTTGACTTGTGCTTGGAGGACATCCTAGTCAAGGGTCTATGGTTTGGCATTGATCAATAAGAAGCTTCAATAAGAGAAACTTACTGAAGGGTTTTTCTCTCTAAGAGAGAGGTTTTCGCCTTGGCAGAGAGCCAACATCTGTGTTCTTGTCTTTATGGTTTTGGTAGCAGTTTGATGAAACACACACACTAATAATAAGAAGAAGATCAAGCTAAGATAATTGTAAAAGTGCTTCACAAATTGTTATCAAGTAGAGAAGAATCCTAATATACATCATTGCCTTTCATTCTTGAACACCGACGACCCTTGTTTGATCATTTCAACATCATTAGGTAGGATTATTTCACACTTACTGAGCTACTTGGTGGGCTTGTCACCAATAGGGTTGTTATTTGCACATTAAAATATTATTAGGGGCTTAATTAGGCTAATTAGACCAATTCAAACTTGTGAGAGGCTCATATAAATTAAAGAGACCTCATTTGTATTTGATCATCACACTTGGGATTTTCGACCTCTCTATTAGAGAATTTTGGTCTGCACTTTGTGGAGTGATTTGGATGATTAAATGCATTTTGATGTATGGAAAATTTTCGCTATCTCTCTTGGAGCTTCTTGTTGGCAAGATTGTGGATGGATATATTCTTCTTTGCCTTGTAAATGCAATACAATACTATATTTATGTTTTAATGGACATCTAATGCATGAAAATATTTTCTTATGGTGAAATAATGTGCCCTAATTAATGTGAATTAGTGGAATCATTGAAACTATTGGAGATTTTTGCATGTGTTACTCATTGGACAAAGAATGAATGAATGTTCCTAGGGGATAATTTGCATTTGCATCCTTGAAACTCCATAATAATTGCCATCGAAGTGTAAAAGTCTAAAGTTGTCGTGTCGCTGCATCCATAGATAGTGAAGTTGCTTTTTTAGGCCTCTTTGAAGAGCGAAGTTTGCCAAGTCAAGATCATTTTGACTCCAATCATCCCAATTGCTAGTCACTGGTCTTAGATCCTTGGTGATCACATTAACTCAATGGAATATCATTCTTTCACCTATTTCTTCCTCTTTTCTTCATCCCTCTAAAGATAAGGACATTTTCTATGGCTTGATGTGAAATTTTAGGGAGGAGGAATTTTGGGATTCTGTTCAGACAAATTTCTTCATTTGTGTCTACTCTAGGCATCCTCCCATTTTGAACGGATTCTGATGGTGGAATTTCAAATAAATTCATGCCCTCTCTTTCACACCAGGTGGGAACCCTTGACACTGCCTTTGACTTGGGGATTTATTGAAGGTTTACACTTTGTAGTTCACCATTCAAAACCTTTTCTCTTAACTATAGTTGACCATTGGATGAGCCTTTACCTCAATGTATCTCTCAACCCTAGGTCTCTTATAGTATTTCTCTGAAGGGGTTTTTCATGGAAAGTCATCCTAGCTTCTCCCAAAGCCCACACTTTGATTGAATCTTTCCATTGAATGAGCCATTCTTGCCTCATTTTGAACCCTAGTATAGACATATTAATCACAAGTGAGAAATATTGGAAGTCTTAGGCACTCATCATTATCGAACATTCATGAGCTCGAGATCTACCCATCCTTCATAGGTCTTTTTTGGAGAGCTTTTCAGCTTCTTGTGAAGCATTTGAATCATGTTAGTTTTTGGTAGCATTAGATGTGCTCTAGCCATGAAAATTGGTGGAGAGCCTAAGGCACATGAGTTCTAAAGAACCCAGAAATCGTTTTGTGAAATTCCATCTAGATTGTATTTTATTAAAATAATTAATATTTTTAATGGGGTTCCTAAGTCTAAACTTAGGAAAATTAAAGTATTAATGGGTATTAATCAAAATATGGGTGAGAATGTTCTAGAGAGTGGACAAGTCAGGTTTTAATCTTAGCTGTTGAGTAGAGACTTAATCTCGGCCGTTGAAGTCTCAACGAGAAAAATATAAGGAGGTTGGGGGTTCATTTAGAAACACACATGGAGAGAACAAATTGATCTGGAGTTAGATTTCTGGGGCTAGGAAGCTGAGAAATTCGAACTAGAGGGGCAGAGAGAATTCAAGAGAAGGAATTTCAGCAGTAGAGGGGCAGAGAGAATTCAAGAGAAGGAATTTCCTGAGAATATAGAGCAGAGAGGTGAAGAGAGCTTGCAGTGGCAGTGCACTCGCTGGGAGGGCTGACGTTGGGCATGTCTGGGCCCATGTAGCCTTGACGCAGAGCCATAAAGGCCAACGCAAAGGGAAAAGTTGCCTGTCATGCAAAAGTCGGAATTGTCGGAATAGTCGAGATAGCTGATGAAGAGGGTATAAGAGGTGACGCAGAGCTTGAAAGGTTGATACAGGGCCTACGCAGGGCCAGCACAAAAGTAGCCGAGGTTAGCCAATCTTGTTGCCGAATCAACCAGAATTTTGCCCAGTGAAGTGAGGTAAAAGTCACTCAGATATTCTGCCAATATTTTTCTTTGTAAAGGATTGCTAGATGAGCATCCTAGATTTGTATTCAAATATTTCTCCTCCATTATAATAAACCCTCAGAACCGCTGCACCGATTTTTCCCGCATTGGGTTTTTCTGGGGACTATTGTGTCCAAAAATAAGTGTGTCTTATGTATCTTGTTCTTTGCTTTGTTTTTTGTTTTATGAGATCAAATATTTAATTAGTGTAGGTTGCATAAGTAATTTGCTTCAGTATTCAGAAGAATAACTTGATAAATTTAAAAATCAAGTAGGTGAAGTAGATTCAGATTTGTTGCAGTAGGGGTTCCTTCAGTGTAGGAATTTCCACAAACCATTAATTGAGCCTCTCATTGCATGGGCCTTGGAAATCATTTTACATCACATCATTGATCCTATCATCCTAAGTGATTTCCTCCATACTGGAACTCCTCCTGTTGGGGAAAATTCGAGAAGAGAAGGGGACATAGGTTGTGGTGACAGTGGGCTTTTGTCCCAAATTGTTGTTGTGCCTTCTAGCTTTAGCTTATTAACTAGGCCTGCTAGTTCGTGCAAGAAGAATGAACACAATCATCATTTTGTTGAGCACTTGTAGGTAAATCGATCTTACCATACATCAAACCATTGTATCTACTCATTTTGTGTTTGGCTCAAATCTCAAAACATTTGATGACACTTGGTTCAGGGGATATACCTTGTTATATTTGATTTGCATGCTATTAGTTACATCCATATCTTTGTTGCATCAATCTCATTACTCATTTAGATTCCTTATCTCAATTGAATCATCCAAACCTTTGAATTGAATCATTGAAGAAGAACCATTAAGAGTTATAGCTTTCAAACCAAGCTATCTCACCACTCATTATGAACAAAATATCTCATGATCCTAGTTTTAGCGTTTTGTGGATGGACCCCTTTTCCTCTACTTGCATTTGTTTGGTTAAAATTTGTCAACTTGCATTCTTTTTATTTATTTATTGACTATTCATACGATATATTGGAGGACATGAAATTTAAATAATATTAATCCATTTTAGCTTTGGATGTATAAATTTCAAAAAGGGATTAAAAAACAACTAGGATGGAAATTTATCAATGTTTAATAGATTTTGACTCTTGAGTTAAGGTGGATTTATGTTGATGTGCTCTCTCTCTCTCTATGTGTGTGTGTGTGTGTGTGCGCACGCACGCGCGCACACACGCTTAGTATCATGCAACTCACTATTAATACCAATTAGAATTGTCTCAAACTCCTTTTCTTTTGATATTTGATATGATTTGTGACTAATTGATTATTACGAAACTTTAAATTTTGTATAATATGTTATACCAAGTCAATTTATATGGGATTGAAAAATAAGATAGATGTTATAATCTCTTCAATATTAGATTGGAAAATATATCTTTTCAATCTATAAATGAAATTTATAATTTTAAAATAATTTAATAAGATAAATATTCTATTTCTCATAAAATATTTAAAATATAATATATAAATTTAACTTATAATCTTAATTTTTTTTATAAGATAAATACTCTGTTTTTGATAAAATTATTTAAAATATAATCTATATATTCAACTTATAATCTTAAAATGGTTTCATTTGATGAAATATTCTATTTTTGATAAGGAACCAACCTAGATCCATCTTAACCTCGGATTTGTCAAGTCTCGAGAGAGATCAAATCTCTTTTCATAGTAAAAGAGGTTTGTATCTCGAGAGATTTGATCCTTGATAGATCCAGGGTTAAGATGGATCTAGGCTGGTATTAATATTATCCTTTTAATATTAATATTAGATGTTTTTTACATGGCATGACAAATAAGATAAGATAATATAATTATATTTATGTCCAACTAATGACCACAAAGTAGGTCAAAGGGATTGTTGAGTACAATGGTGTCCATACAAAGCAGGAGAACCAAATGGTTTCCTATAAAAGATACAATGTATGATGTAAATCAACATTTGGCCCTAGCGAAGAAGATCCAGAAGCTAATAGGTCTCAGGATCAGACCCATCTCTCCTAACATCTGAGGCCGAATGAAGAACACTCAAGAAACTCAACAAAAATAATATTTTCAAATATTACAACTTTGATGTGGAAATATTTATGTCATTAAAGATTTTAATATATTCATAGGATATGGGTTTTCTTTTTAAAGATTAATTTTACAAATATTTAATTAAAAAAAAATATGGAAAGATTTTGGAGCAAGATTTTTGATTATTTGTGTTAATTTTATTGTAGTTTTTATTTTTATTTTATCTATATGGTTATTTTTATTTTTGTTTTGGACCAACATTAATTTTAATTTTAATTTTAATTTTTATTATTATTTTATTGGAGACCTAACATACACATTGTGGCTCTACAATGCTCTTCTCCGCACAATAAAAAAAAGATACTATCATTATAACCAAGAAGCTCATGCATTTTGCTAAAATGGATCAATGTATCTTAGTCCATGCAAACTATATCTAACCATATTTTAGTGGAAACTTTTGAATCTATATCTGTATTTTCTTGGAAAAGTGCACATTGAAGTTGGGTCTTGTTAACAAAGATGCAAATTAATGTATGCGTTTGTTGTTCAAATATAGATACCTATGACTCCGGTGACATCAATAATTGATGGTCTGAAGAGGCTTTATCGAGAGAAATTGAAGCCATTGGAAGTCACTTATAGATACGATGATTTTGGCTCACCTACAATGGTATGGGATGTTTGGACTTTCGAATAGCGTCCCTCATGGATTTCTTTTAGTGTAATGTTGAATTTTTAGTCCATACCCAATACGCATTCTAATTACGTAGATTGATTATTTACCAAGCAATTTATATTGTCGTTCATGTATAGGAGAGTATGCGCTAAATTAGTTATGATTGTCGTATTTGTAATATAAAGGGATAGAGTTGTTATTTAAGTAGTTTTGTATATAGAGATAACTGATACAATGGCAAGTTAATTAAACTCTTTATTTTGTTGTTCAAGACGGATAGTGACTTCGATGCAAAACCGATGGTCATGCTGTTGGGTCAATATTCTACAGGGAAGACTACGTTCATCAAGCATTTACTAGGAACTAGTTATCCAGGTAAGGGTCATGAGCTGTTTCTTTGGAAGGTGTAAATTCATAATATAAATATGCTTTTAATGAGCTATTCTTTTATGTTGATTTTGCTAGGTTCTCATGTTGGACCAGAACCTACTACAGATCGCTTTATTGTTGTCATGGTAGGTTATTTATTCCTTCACGTTGTTTATGTCTACACAATAAGTGTGGAACTTATTACTTTATTTGCCTAATTTTAAAGCTTTTTATCAAATCTCTGATCGAACATTCCAATGCTTGTTGCTTATGTCTTAACATTCTTATATGGACGTACCTCTAATGTTATCAATTTTATGTATTTGTAATTATTTTAATACTAGTGGATTTGGATTCCTAAGCCCCTGTCGTTTCTTGCCATGGCTTATGGATATGGCAACAGGGAACGAGTTT
Source organism: Pinus tabuliformis (assembly GCA_031772625.1). Lineage (NCBI taxonomy): Eukaryota > Viridiplantae > Streptophyta > Pinopsida > Pinales > Pinaceae > Pinus > Pinus tabuliformis. Next base: position 438,863,362 of record CM062820.1, on the reverse strand, counting down.
TCGAATAAGATTAGAGCCTGTTCAACCCAAATTTTAAAGGACAACATGGTATAGGACATAAGTGATGCAATTAGGACATGGTTTTCTGATTTCACCTCAATAACATGGCAACCTAATAACCCCTTTGACCCAATTTTTAAGCGACAACATCGAACATAATTGATGCAATGGGGACATGGTGTTTTGAATTCATCTCACTAATGTGTAACTTATAATTTTATGGTCTCTGTGATGGTGATATAGAGATAATGTTAACACAATAAAGCATCGAAAATGAAGATTTTCACAGTTGGAGATCATGTTGTAGATTTTTTGGAAATAACTGTATAGTTTTTACGAAATGACTAACATTTTGGGTGGATGCTCCACCCATCATCAGGGACAGAAAGGCTTCTATGAAAATTTAACCATTTTTCTTGATTCTCTTTACCTAGCTGTAAACCCTTCATTCCTCTTAACTTGATCCTGCACTCTCATTTTTTCATAGAAAGCTTTACGTGTCTCTGATGATGGGTGGAACATCCACCGAGATGTCGGTTATTTTGTAAAAATTTCCCAGTTGTTTTCAGAAAAAATTTACAACACAATAGAGCATGCCAAACCATGTCAAAACTTATCCTTTATGCCAAAACTTTATAATGCATGTTTAACTTATCACCCTTTTGTCTCATCATCTTTTAACATGTAATATTCATTCTCTTGGTTGTACCTTTTGTGAATGTTCTTACGTTATAGGGTAGTTCCATCGAATATATCTATATATATATATATATATATATATATATAAAAGATTTTGCGTTGACTAAATATTATGGTAGAGTTTGCAACAAAATTACATCAAAGTTTGATCTAAATTTTTTAAAGCAAAATTAAAAACAATGGCTAACTTCTCGCATATATTTGTATTTATTTAGTTTAGTAAGCAAAACATCTCAATATATCTCAGTGGTGTAGATTTTACAAAAGAAATCTACAAGCATTAATTTGTAAATGTAGAAACTTAACAAAAGGCATAAAGTTTGGCTGCTTTTTCCAATTTTGTTTTTGCTAGATCTAATTCCTACTTGACGATCATAAGTCTGGATATGTACTGGTATCAATTGGTCTCTTGGTGCCCTTTTCTGAAGGTAGTACCCTAAAAATGGTCGTGATCCTCTGTGTGGGGTCTAGTCTAATGGGAGGCTGAAGAATATGCACTCGGAACCTGAGAGCCTCCTGCATATATAGGGCCAAACATCTCTAATCGGGATACTTGAAAAAGTCGGCGAGGGTCCAAGAATCTCTGAACAAGCAATGAAACCTTCCTCTGATCTTGTAGTAGACAGGGCATCCAAAAATGAAGTGCACCTCGGTCTCCACTTCCTCTAAACGACATACTTGGCAGATTCTGTCTGGTTTATCAACTTGGTGGTCCGTATCTACCCAAAGTTTATGAGAGCCTACTCTGAATTGGCCTAGAGGAATGCGAAGAGCATGCATCCAGTGGTGAAATGTATACTAGGGTCGAACAATGAGCTTATCTCTCAACTCCAAGAAGTGCTAAGCGTAGAAGGCCATCTTTGGGCACCACCCTCCTGTAGGATTGACCTAGTTGACCTAGATGAATTGGCTGTAGATGTCCTCCTTGATGATCTTGTTTAGTTCTTTCCTAGTAGGTAAAAGGTGACCAAGAGCATCTAAGGAATATTGGAAAGGAGGGAGATGATCCAATTGAATGCCCACTGAATCTAAGAGATTTGAAACTCTTGTAGACGAACATCTAGCCCAGCCCGAGGGAGTAGAACGAGCAATAGTCTCAGAAGAGCGATATGCCAAGTAAGGATATCGGTCCCTACTCTTTATCGAGTCTGCAAAGCCTCGGATACTATGCGAGAATGAAACCAATTTGAAGACTGTCTTAAGCCGAAAGGGATGAGCTCCAAACTCTGCAAGGATGATGTGTTGTGGTACTGTTTGTTTGCATCTAATGATGCGCAAAGAAGAAGAATCTAGACTCTCTCAGTTGAAGCGCAATCTGACTCAAGTAATGACTGTCCCCAAATCTCCAAGTCATACAGAATAGTGGGACAGATCAAGGTGTCCATGAGGATCATCATAATCTGAAGCGGGGACCTGAGAATTGCACCTCCAAGGAAGTATACGTGTTGGTGATCTCAATCTCCTCCTCTTTGAATAAGGAGTAAAGGTTCGAGGTTTTCTTCACCCCATTGAAGATCATAACCTTGGTTTTACCCCGGTTGACTGTCAACAGTTGAAGATCACAAAACAGAGGTAAGGCATCCAACTGTCTCTGTGATCCTTCTAGGGATGAGGAGAGGAGGACCACGTTGTCAAGAAAGAGTAGAATAGATATCAGAACTTGGTGAAGAAGGTAACGATTAGTGTCCTGGATATGCTCGTGTAGAAATGCCTCCAACTCATCAATATAGATCCCAAACAGAGTAGGGGACAATGGGCAACCCTGTTTAACCCTAATAGTGGTTCAGATGAAATTAGACATCCCATGAGCCGCACAAAGACGACCAAGGACGAACTCATATAGGTGCATAATAGTTGTTAATAGGGTCACAAAGATGCCAATATCTCCGAGTCTCTCGAGTAAGGCTTCCCTCGGAACAAAGTCAAAAGCTTTCCGAAAATCTACGAAACAACAATAGACTTTCGAAAAGTGGTGTTGTGCCTCCTCAATCACGGTGTGAAGGGTGAAGATGTGGTCAATGGTTTGATGAGCAGGTTGAAAACTTGCTTATCCCCTTGCTCTGAGCTGTCTCTGCTCAAGGTCACTGGAGAGTTTCCTATGTAGAACAATAACATACAATTTTGAGAACGTGTGGCCCACCATGACCATTTTGTAGTTATTGGGATTTGAGCTGGAACCTGATTTGTGGATCGGATGGATGATCTGGTGTGACCATGTCGGTGGAAGACCTTCACGAACTACATGGTTGAAGAGATCAACCAAGTAACTAACCAAAGCACAGAAACCATGCTTAAAGAACTTTGCTTGGTAGCCTTCCTCATTGGTTGATTTGCTGTTTTTCATCACCTAAATGGCCTGTATAATATCTTTGTCTGAGAATAGGTAATAGAAAGAGGGTGGAGAGGTAACATGAATTTGGGCCTGCTTGGGAATATCATAAAGGTTGGGAGTGTGAGAGAATACAGATGTAGGGTCAAGGTTAGGTGGAAGAGGGGAGCGTCGGGGAAGGATGGTATGCCATAATCGTTTAGGGGACTGGGCAAGGAGAGCATAAAATTCTCGTCTTCTATGAGAGACAAAGAGTCGTTTCTTGCGATGGAGGAGACGACGATAAGAAGCTTTGAGGTTGGAGTAGAAGGGTTGAGAGTGGGTGAAAGCATATCAAAGTTCTCGATGCAGAGTCTTGCATTCGTCATCGTACCATTTTTCATGGGGAAAGATCCAAATTTAGGGGAGATGGAAGTGAAACGAGTGGAGTGGGGGAAGGGTTTGAGTGTTGGTTCCCAAATGGCAGATGAAAGACAAGTGTATTTAGTGGACGCAAAGTCAAGCAAGCAAACCTGGGTCTTCGATGGGAGCATCTTGTGTAGAGTAGAGGACAAGATGCCAGGGTTGCCTTCGTCAAATTGAAAGGTGGTTTGGGAAGGGGAGGGTCAAACCGGAGAGAGAAGGAAAATAATGCATGATCAACAAGGGGGATGGGGGAGATCGAGAAATGGTGATTAAAAGGGAGCAAGTTCTGGCTAGCGAGGACATAATCAACTACACTCGCACCCTCGCCATATGGCCGACATGTGAAAAAGCGGGAGTCTGGGAAACAGGGGAGACCATTTAGAATCAACAACTCTTGGGATTCCCCCAATTGCAATAGATGCTTACCATACACTATAGTGGGCCCCAAAGCATCATTTGACATTTGGTGAAGCCCTACTGAATTTGGATCTATCCCCTAGGTACAAAACACATCCTCTGATTGATCGTGGAGAGGGATTTGGAATTCTCTAGTATGAGCATTGAAGTCACCTAGGAGGATGACTTCCCCACTAGTAGAGTACTGGGTGATGCAGTGTACAAGTATATAAAGGGGTCCCCATTTGAGCCATTATGGATGGAAAATGGTGAAGAGGCTGGGGGAAAGTAACAAATTGCAATGTAGATGTCCCTCAGAGTAGAGACTTCGACACTAATCTGAATCCACATAAACATGACAAACTCATCCACGGCTACCAAAGATATCCTATTGTGGAATGAGTCACTAGCCAAACAAACAATTGCACCTGATCCTTTGACCTCTCTCGAGCTCTTCGTCTCTTGCCTACAAACTGAGAACCAACGGTAACCTACAATATTTGGTTATAACTTGTCTTGTTGCGTGGATCCGTAGATTTAAAACCCTTTCTTTTGTCTCTATCTTTTCCTCAGCAGTAAAATTCATCAAAGGATTTAGAGAAAACCCATCTACCGCCATATTGGTATCAGAGTGGCTGTCAAGGTGAAAATGCAAATTTTGCAGTTTAAAGCAGCTTGGGACCACCACGCTGTTCTCTTCTGTGTTAAATAAGAACGAGAATTAGTAGATACTGTTGTGTTTGCTATGATGTCCCCGCACTGAGGCCTGCCTGCTATGCTGTCAACACATTGAACTTGTCTTTGCCCTGAATTTGATCCTGAATTTGGTGGGCAGCTTCCCTCAAACACTTCATGTGCATCCTCCACATACCACAGTATGGCGCTCTTTTTGATGATTTTGACTTCGCTCTGCTATACTGTTTGCCCACTTATCTGCGGGTTGATCTCGAGTGTTGGAGTTGTGATTGTAGTGTTGTTAGAGAATGTTCCGAAGATAAACAGAGTTGGAAATACGTGACAGAGTGCGGCCAAATTGTTGCAAGTGTTACTAGAAAAATACATCTAGTATGAAATTTTGCTATATCTCGTTGTTAGATTTTCCAATGCCAATATTTAGGAAGAGCACCATTTTTCTAGATTCCTTGCCCATCCAATACACCCCCATGTCATAATAAGACTGTCTAGCAGGCACCGACCTTTAATAAATGTTGTTTGTGCATGTCGGACTATCGTTGCAGCCATAGATTTAATCATGTTGGCTAGGGTTATAGCTAACAATGAGCATCTCGTAGCAGACATCAAGGAAGGTGATCATTGTCCAACCTCCTAGCACATCCCCTTTTGTCCCTTTAGCAACTAGCTTAATTAGGCTTGCATTAACATGTTCTTCCATATGTTTCACTTTCATTGCTTCTTGGCACATCCATGGAAGATCATCACTAATTACAGACCGTTGTTTCTTATAAAATTGGAATTGGAGCCCATTCAAGCTTTTGGCATTTGCCCTTGGCCATATCTTATAAGGCCTTGAACAAATCCTTGTATAATGGCTGAAATAGGTAGTATTGCTCAAATCTGAACAATTTAGGAGTCACGCTTAACGATTTTCTTGGTTTCATTTCAAGTAGCATCACATGCTTTCCGATCGTCCTAAACTAAAGATTCCTTGGAAGTGGTTTTAGAATATTTCTTTTATTTTGTCCCCATTCTCTTTTTGAGTTTTGTTTGGGGAGTTTAAGAAGCATGATTTTTCCAAATGTCTTCCTTCACTTAACTATTTAAAATACATCTTTGTGGAAGCTTGTCCATACTTGCCCTTGTTTTTAGTTTGTTTGCATCGATAGTATTTTTGTGATTCAAGAATTGAGGTTTTTTTGGGAAATAAACTGAACTGAGGGATTTTGTAATGTTCCAAACTTAAATAACAGTGATATGCAAAACAAAATCGATTTGTGACACAAGAAATAAAAACAATAAACAAATGCTTATTAAAACTCCAAAAGTGAGAACTAGCTGAGCCATTTTATTAATGAAATGGAGCAAGTACAATAATATGGAGAAATGCACCTGGGCTTGCCTCAATGGCAAGCTTGACAGGACCCAGGTGATAAAACAATAATCTCGAAGCTGGAAATGATTGCTCCTCTAATGCTCTGCATTATCCCTAAAAACTGCACTGCTGACTGGAAATGATTGCTCCTCTAATGCTCTGCGTTATCCCTAGAAATTGCATTGTTGGCTGGAAAGGAATTGCAAGAAACCCAGTCTCTGGTGCTCAGAAAATGCTGAAACTTTATATCCGGGATCCTTGTCAAATATCCAAAAAAACCCAGAAAGCGTTTGGGCTGAATCCAACCTCCCAAATTCTTCCTCCAATATGCCTTACGCAAACCCCAACAATTCTGCAATGTATGTTGCAAAGATATGGCTGAAAACCCCACCTCCTGTGCTCAAAAAATTATGAAATTTTATATTTGGGATCTTTGTTGAAAACCCAAAAATGGTTTGGCTGGATTTTGCACTTTCAAAATCGACCTTCATTATGCCCCACGCCCTCCAAGCTGTTCCAGAAAATCGCTTTCAATAGACCCCAACGAAATCCTCCTCCAATCTCATGAAAATGCAACAATCACTTCTCCAAATATTTCCCTTAACCTTGACGGTAAAGTTCAGCCTCAAAGATTGACTCTCTACCCTCCACATGAACCCCTAGTGCTTCCTCTGTGCTGGCCCAGGAAGTGCGAAAGTCACCTTGTGAAGTAGCACACTCCTCCAACTCTAAAACTTCTCCCAAATGCCAACAATCCTCCTATGCCTCCTCTCCGAAAAATCCTTCACCCAAACTCCCCTGCAAGAAGCCACAAGCAAACTCAGCCTCCTCTTTGTGTTCTCCAGTAATACACACCATCTGGAGATGGATGCAATCGCTGGGAATCACACTGAGATCCTCCTCTTGAAGAATGAAAGAAAACCTTCCTAGGGTGGCACTCAAAGTCCTTTGAAGAAAGGGTGAGCTCTTCGCTTGAAGAACTCGTGCTGAATAGCAAGTGACTCGGCTAAGCAACTCGAGCGACCAAAGAGAAATTGATATTACCAAAAAGATGAATCAAAATGAGGAGAGTTTCCTTATATAGATTTTGTGGAGTGCTTTTCCCTCCAATTTTACCTCCATCGTGGGCCCTCACCTAACCACCTCCATGCAAACTGAACTAGGGAGTGCGTATTTCCCTAGTGTGGATGGTCCCCGTGTGTAATTTAACCACAACAAAATATCTTCTCCCAAGTCTGATCTCCTAATAAAAATCAAATGGGCCCCACTATCTCCAAAATTGGCCCCTAAAATGCAATAATTATTCTTGTTTCAAATTAATTTAGGAAGGGAGATGACAAATTTGGAGATTTATAATATTTGGGCTTGTCGTCAAATTACGGATAAGCAAATATTTTTGTGAATTGTAATTACAATTCCTTTGGATATACAAGTGCTCACAAATCCATCAATCTTAAGATCCCCATCGGCTAGTGGATGCCTAGCCATTCCTTGTGTGGGTCAAGTGATATCTTGGTGGTCCCTAGCATAGGGGATGTTCCTTTCAAGTTTTCTATAGTTGATAGCTTGGCAATGTCCCTGAATTGTCCCTCTTGTTTCGGGGACTCTGCATAATTTCCAAACTTGACGCCTTATCACTAGGATACAGGGGATACAAAGGACATGCCCTTGTGGTCATTGGTGGAATCTAGATATGCGACGTGTTTGGGATTGCGGTCTACTTGCAATAGGGAGTTGTGATCTTAATGATTGTGATTTTATACATCTAGGGACCTTGCAACATTTATATTGCATTCCTCTTGACATAATGCAAATTGGGCTTGCGACCCTTGAGTAACTGCTAGAGCATCATACTGGGGCATCAGTATACTTAATGTTTTCATTTGTGATAACTCGATTTGGTTTTTGTGTCCTTGCGGAGTCAATTTCAGAGATCTGACTCAGATCATCCATCCCGTTTTACAATCATGTTTTCTCCAAAAGAACAGTGATCTACTATGAAGTAGGGCTCCTTTTTAAGTAACTAAAGCTATCCAAACTTGCTGATCACCATGTACGTACTTGTCAGATAAATATATGGAACTAAAATTAAAAAATAAAGGGCAAATGAATAGTCAGTATTATGGGTAAAATACCCTCTATATTCAGTTAATCTGCTTTCCATGAGCCATCGGCCCATTTTCTTTGGGTAGATTGTTCATTTTTCTTTGCTGAAAGAGCAACAAATTCTTTGCTGCCACTTATAAGTTATAACAGTAGAAATAGGTTACTTATGTTTTGAAAGACGCGGTCTTACATGATTTTCCCGGGTGCCAAGCTGTGCAAGATAGAACAGCCCATAAAGTTTTGTGATGCAACTGGTGAACATTTTATTTGCACTTAAATGATCAAAGGCTTTTTAGTTTGGTTAATCGTTCTTCTCTTATTTGCATAGAACTCCAAGTATCTGTAGTCACATTGTATGAGGTTTTGTTTCTGTTTAGATATTTAGAAAATATCTCTTTCCACACCCATCTTTTGCTTTCTACACAAGTTTCGTTTGTGTTTAGATTCTATAAAAAATAGTATGTAATTTTATCAAATGTGTTGATCTTTCAGTCAGGTCCCGATGGAAGAAGTATACCTGGTAATACAATTGCAGTGCAAGCAGATAAGCCCTTTAGTGCACTGACCAGATTTGGCTCTGCATTTCTCTCAAAATTTGAGTGTTCACAAATGCCACATCCTGTATGTATAGAAACATGTTGTTTATGATATTTCGTTGCTTTACTATTAAATTATTAATCACTTATTGATTTCTATTGTTTATACGCTACAGCTTTTGGATCATTTTACCTTTGTAGATACACCAGGAGTTCTTGCTGGAGAAAAGCAGAGAACTCAACGCAGCTATGACTTCACTAGTGTGACTTCGTGGTTTGCAGCAAAGTGTGATCTTATTCTTCTGTTTTTTGATCCTTACAAACTGGATATCAGTGATGAGTTTAAGCGTGTTATTGGATCTCTTCGTGGCCATGATGACAAGATAAGAGTGGTCCTCAACAAAGCTGATCAAGTTGATACACAACATGTAGGCTTATCTTCGCTCAGTTCTGATTTCCTTAAGATGAAATTCCATATTCTTGGGTTAATTTTGTCTCCTAATTTATTCTAATTGTCACTTTGCGCAGCTAATGAGGGTATATGGAGCTTTGATGTGGTCCCTAGGGAAAGTATTGAGTACTCCTGAAGTTACAAGGGTGTACATTGGGTAATTTTTTAAAACTCCTTTTGTGTTCAGATATGCACCTGTTTTAGTATGATGTGATTCCTTTTTGGCTGAGAAATGCAATATTTCATTACTTTTTTCGTGGAGCTAGTTGTAAGATTATGATGTTAGATGCCAGTTTTTTGGGATGATCACTGTGTTCTTGCTAATGGTTTAACGTACGTCATGTGTTCAACCGTTGTGCTATCTTTTTGTTAAACATATGCCAGCTTAAGAGATCTGTTGTCTCCGTCCTTTAGGCAATTTTTTGTATAAACTACTCTCTATGTTCAGAGGACTGAGTCTCGAAATAGTTCGTGTTTACTGGTGCCACAGATCTATAGTTTATTCTTGGTAACTTTTGATAACGAACCACAAAATCGTGTATACAAACCTACTACTGCTTATCATCAGAATGATGGTTACTATGCTTCACAATGTATTCACCAGTTATGATTTTACTTACTTTCGGTACAGGTAAGAAGCATTGACAGTTTATGCTTAGCAGAATTTATTCACGTACATAAAATACATTAGTAATGTTTACAAGGCAGTTTGAGCGATATGTGTTCCTTAGGAAGTGTGTCTGTCTCATTACTGTCTCTCGGTGCTACACATATTTTGCCTAGTCGAAATATTGTGTTTGTCCATATTTATCTGTTTTGTTGTGATCGTGTTATTGGATGAGGGATAATTGGGTTGCTAAGAAGAAATTATATCACTTATATGTAGTTTTGATGTCATCCCTGTTTCTGCATTCTTGACCCCTTTTAAACTTTTCCATCATTTGGCTTGCAAAGATGCCTTGCACTTGCCATAACTCTTCGTTCTACTGCTGCAGTTCATTCAATGACAAACCTATAAATGAGGCTGCTTTAGGTTCAATGGGGAAAAAGCTTTTCGAGAAAGAACAGGAGGATCTTTTAGTTGATTTGAAAGACATTCCTAGGAAAGCATGTGATCGTCGTGTAAGTTCATCAACTCTTATTTGTTATGTATGTTGTCTGCATCTGTCCCTGATTGCTGATCTCTGTAATTGATTAATGACACAACCGCCTTTACTGGTTATGCAGATAAATGAATTTGTCAAGCGTGCTCGAGCAGCCAAGATTCATGCATATATTATCAGTCATTTGAAGAAAGAGATGCCTGCTATGATGGGCAAAGCTAAGGCGCAACAACGTCTCATTGAGAATCTGGAGGAAGAGTTTGCGAAGGTCTGATTATGATTATTATTATTATTTAATGTCTGTCCCGTTGAAAATTCTTGACAAATATAGTGTTATGCACTGACCACATTCTAACTTATTTTTGAGTTGTGGTCATATCCTCTTTCCAAATGATTTTGTGGTTGTAACTGAACGCTAGTTTTTTGATATTTTCCCCTTTTTGCAGGTGCAAAAGGAGTACCACTTGCCAGTTGGTGATTTTCCGGATATTCAACATTACAAGGAAGTTTTAAGTGGATATCAGATTGATAAATTTGAGAAGCTCAAACCAAAGATGATTCAAGCAGTGGACGACATGCTGGGCTATGACATCCCAGACCTGCTTAAAAAATTTCGGAACCCTTATGATTAAATGACCTATCTACATTCCTTATGATATATCACCATGATATCCCTTCCCGTGATCTGGTTCGGCAGAAGTCCTTGTCAAATCCGCAGTGTATTGCAATATGTTTCGATCATTATTGTTTTGTTGCATGGGTCACTTGTATCCTCCTACTATCTATGTTGCTTCCTGAATGCCAAAACAAATGCCAGCGCCTGTTGCCATATTCTTCTGGTGACCATCTTTGTCAGTGCAGAGATATTTTTAGCACCAAGGTCCAAAACTTTGGTATGTCTCTCAATAAAGGAATTTTATGTCAGATCAACAATTGGTTGGCTGCCACCTGATATATGCTCATAGATGGCCTATTCAACCCATAGTCCCTCATTCAGTTTTGCAAGAATCTTTTGTTCTCGTTATCCTAAAGACGTGGTATCTTATTAGGCTTTAATTTTTTTTACCGTACCTCAATTATCGTTGATTCCAGGCTATACTGTAGGTATTCCCAAAGGTTTTTCGGTCTGTTTTTAATGGTATGTCCTCCTAAATGTTATACCCAAAATATTGAGTTGTATCATGATATGATTTGATCGATATCCAATTTATATATTTGGTACAATATGTTTGAAGGATCGTTGTCTCTATGAGTTTTGATTTATTTAGTTGCTTCCGTCCCTCGGAGCCAATGGGACTCGTAAATAATTTAGCATCTGCTTAATGGAAGAGGGTTTTAACTCGCTTTCAATATTTTATACATGGCATCCCACTGAACCTTATTTTATACGTAGGGTGCATTATTAGCATATCTGATATATGCAAAGGAAACCATGATTGCATTGTTATTTATTTTATTTGAGGAGCATTTTTCATTAAAAGAAATTCGGAAACCATGGTTGCATTGATTTTTATTTTATTTGAGATATTTCATAAAAATGTCGGCTCTTTGCAATGATAAGAATAATATGCAAAGTCGCATTAAAGATAGAAAAATCCCAATACGCTCTGGTTTGCCTCCACATAGATCTCAACATGTGCCTATTCATTTTTGCAAAATCATTCATCCAGCCATATGCACAATGGACGAGTTTCACATTAAACTGATAAAGTAAATAGTGATTTTTTTGTTTGACATTTCAGTTTGAAACTTCCAGTAAATTATTAAAACCTAATTTATAATCATTCATCCAGCCATATGCACAATGGACGAGTTTCACATTAAACTGATAAAGTAAATAGTGATTTTTTTGTTTGACATTTCAGTTTGAAACTTCCAGTAAATTATTAAAACCTAATTTATGCATATGTATGCCGCCCATTTTATTTGGAAACTCGAGTTTTAAACAAGATATTTGTTTGTTATCTAAATGGCACCTTAAAAGACCTTTTATGCATATAGCAGTTATATCATTTTAAGTGAGGGTAAAAAGAGTGAGTCAATCTTCCATTTTTATTTTTATTTTCGATTTTTTATCAAATATAACATTTGTTAAGTTTATAAATTTATTTTATCTAAGAGTTATACAACTTGATTGGGGTTAATGGTTAAGAGTATGTGTTTTTTTGTAAAAGGTTACAGTTTCAAAACCAGAGGGGTAGAGTATGTATGCTTTGTAGACTTAGCAGTCAAATGGGTGGGGGTCTCAAAACCAAGGGTAGAATATGTATGCCTTTGTAAACTTGGCAATCAAATCACTGCAAGGACCTTAAAATTGGATAATAATAATAATAATATCATTTCAAGTGTTGAGAAAAAAAAGAAAATTAATTTTTTTTATTTTTTAATATTACTTTTTAATTTATTTAATTTAAAGAATGCATTTATAAATAATTTTAATATTTAATATTTGTTTTCTTTTATTTTTATTAAAAAATTAATTTAATATTTATTTTAAAGAATTTTATATGAATTTTGTGGTAAAGATTCATCTAATTTAAATATTAAAAATTTTAAATAAATGATTTAAAATTTTTTTTTTTTAATATTTTAATTATAATGATTATTCTTAAATTATGCATTACCATTTAAAATATATTTTATTTTACAATTTAGATTAAGATTAAAACATTGGAAAATATATAAAATTTTATATTAAGATTAAAACATTTGAAAATATATAAAATTATATTACCTTCATCTCTTATGTGTTGTTTGTGTTTTAGAATCATAGATAATAATTTTAAAAAGTAACTTGAATATTCTTAATTGTTATTTTATTTTTCAGTGATTAAGATTTAACAATTACAGAATATCACAATCCAAGTTTATAAACTAAATCTTTCAAAGGGTTCTTTTTGATAGCTTTCTCACATTGGAATTCAATTAATATTCAGTCAATTATTATTATTATTATTATTACTCTTATTTTTTCTCCTATGGTTTTTTACTATTTTATCCTATAATTCATTATATATATATATAAAAGAACCTAATGAACTTCATTTGGACCCCATCAAAAGATTCAAGCTCAAACCGCTGAACTTGAACTCGCTCCCAAACCATGTGACATTGAATACAACTACAAAATTAATGAGCATTATTAGAGTGCAATGGCTTTGGAAATTGCACACTCACATGGTCATAATAAATAGATGCTAGAGAATTAAATGTGCAAAACGAACAATGTGAACATTGTGAAAAGGACAAAAGGAACACTTGATTAAATACTACACCAAATTTAGTATGTGGATTACAGTTTGGAGGCCTTATCATCTCCGTACTTCATACAATTGCAAATTGGCATGATGAAATTGTTGGATGGTCTCAAATCTAATCACATGAACTAATATTCACTCTCTTCATTTTTTGTTGGAGGTTGCTAGACTTGAACTATTTTTCAAGGTAATTTAACAAATTTATGGCTTTTTTCAACCTATTTAATTTGCATGGAATTCAAATAGTTTTTATAGTTAACATCTACGACGATGATCTCTACAAATTCCTCAAGTTGGTTAAGGCCAATTTCTCTTCTATTGCTCAATTTCCTTTGACGTGTTGTCTTTTAGTTTTTGCAACAATTCATGGATTAGTAGCATAGGGAAATGAACTTTGTGGTCTTGACTTTTGTAGCAATCACGCACTCTTGTATTCAATGATGATTAAAATTTGCAATAGACCTTTTTGAGTAGACATGCGCTCTCCAACCCAATATAGTAGAGATGTTGTAACCTAATGTAAGGTAATATCTTGTAAATAAAATTGAAAAAAAAAATATTGTAATATAATGTAAACATTTTAACTCATTCAAAAAAAATGATCCATGGTATTCATGTGGAATATAACTTATTTAAAGGGGGAAATTAAACCAACTTAGATTCATTTTAACTCTGGATCTACCAAGCGTTGAGGGGGATCAAATTTCTTTTCACACTCAAAGAGGTTTGCATCTCAAGCGATTTGATCCCTCTCGGTGCTTGGTAGATTCAGAGTTAAGATGAATCTAGGTTGGTCTATAATAATAAGAACTTGTTTCTTCTTATGAAACAAAAATTTGAACAAGAAATTTAGATTGGAACTAGGTATTTGATGTTGATTACTTGAGCTTAAAGATGATTTTGAATTAGACATCCTTGTTAAGAAAACCATAGGCATCCCACTCATATGGACCAAATGATGGACCCTTTGGGTAATTTAGTTCATTTAAAGCAACCTAGCTCTTCCTTTGCCATGCAAAATGCATTCTATAAATTTTTGTTCTTCTAATTAAGTAAATATTTATCTTGACATTAAGACTCCATGCTAACTTGCTTTGCCAATATCTCTTCAAATTTTCTTTAAATGATTTGATTGGTAGTTGTTCCCCCCATTCTCCAATGGTGCCTACTTTGTTCTTCTTCATGAAACTCAAAGAAGTCAAACATTAAATATTGGAGAAATGTCAAAGGCCTTTGACAAATCTAGCATGTAGACATCATAAAATTTTCTCAGAATCCATATCAATATTCTTGTACTATATATTCCTTTAGGAACCTCATCGTTTATGATGTGTTATCAATGTATCATCTTCTTTAAAAACCTTCAACCTTCTATGCAAATTTTCCTTATACCTATCATTATATTGTTGTCACTTTTTGACTTGCTCATGAAATTTATGCATGCTTTCCACAAAATTGTTGTAGAAAATCCTGTAGATTCACAAGCTCATGTAATCTATTAAAACAAGAGACAAGAATCTACTTCTACTCTTTACAGTGAAAGCGCATAAAAATCGAGTAAAACAATAATCGACAAGAGGAAGAACATCAATGGCACATAACACAATAAAGATCCGGGGAAAGCCACAACGCAAAACCTCATTATCTGTATTGCATTAATCAGATAATACAATGCTTGTTCTCACAAGAACAATCCTAGCACTCAGTAAAATCAATCTACCAGTTCACAAGCAAGCTCAAGCCAAATCCATGTCTCTTTTATGCTCTCCAAGCTTCCTATTTCCTTGCGCCCTTGGTCCAAGAATTTGGATAAATACAATATGCTCTGCTCAACCTTGAGCTTAACCTGCTCAAGTATTTCCTATCCTTTGCTTAATGACTTCCTTTTCCCAATACTTAGCCAAATTTCCAAGCCTCCCAGCTTCTAATTCTTTCATAATTCTTGAGAGAATTAATTCGTATTTAAAGAGAAATTCCTCATCCATAACTGCGGAAGCCAAAATTAGGTCCTTCTCTAATTGCATGCATGGTATTTACAACCCAGTAAATCATACAATTGATAATACACTGTCCGTACACTCTAGTCTCAACTGAGTCTTTCTGTGAACTGACATGCATGAGTTTCTGACGAGGGAATCTTCAGTTAACTGGAGTAACACTTGTGGATGCACCAGTGCACCAACTGACTGCTAATCCTTTAATAGTTCAACAAATTTGTTAGAACTAATTTAACTGACCATAACTCAGTAACCTGAGTTATCTAATTACAACTCATAAATAAACTCATTCTGGACCCCTAAAACTTAGGGAGAACATATACATGACTTCCAACTCGAAATTCCTAAGTTAACTAAGTCAACTCACTCGAGTTAACTATTACATGTTGCTATGAAAATAAAATTCGATTTTAATCCTTAGTTTAATTCAAGGACAAATTAAACTGGAATTTCTGGATTCTATTTTTATCATTTCTTGTTGTTATTTTCAACAATTGTTTCCATCAACACTCTTATCTTTGAATTGTGGCAACATAACCAAGTCTACAACACCCTTTGGAAACCATTGACAAGCCAAAATGAATCACCAACAATCAGGGGGTCTTTTTGGCGTGAAGTCCCAATTAGGCTTCACATCGTTTGGCACAGGGAACCAACTACAAATTAGTTTACATTTGATTACTAGTATTTGCATGGAATGAAAGAGCAAAGATCCAAAGGAAACATACAATCCACATGCAATAAATTAGTTCATCAACATGCAACTAGTATGTGAACATGCATATATTGATCTAGGTGGATATTGTTGGCCACCCACCAAGTCCACTTGGACCCCCACCATTGTTTCTTTCGGCTTTTCAGTTTCTTTAATTGTAGCACAGTTTACTATTTTTAGCAGTTTTTCGGGTTCTGAACTTTCGGAGCCGGTTTGAGGACTTAAACGACGTTTTTGGGAAAACTGGGAGCAACATGGGCCCATGGACTAATGTTCCTCTTCCCAAAGTTGTAGTTATCAGATAGATCTTTCTAACGAGATATTGTGCGCGTCAAACGAAGATCGTATGCCAAAGTTACGACCCCGGGAAGTTGATGTACCAATTTACCCAAATGGGGCCCACATTTTGGCATTTCATCTTCTAGGGTTAGATTTTTGGATGTTTAAGGTTTTCCATTGTTTCTCAACAATAAATAGGCCTTCAAGCCTCATTGTAACACAGTTCAGAGGCATGTAGTCGCCGCATCTCTTCTCAGAGATAAGCTACCATCACCCTAGCTAGTTTAATTCCATTTATGTTTGTAAGCATATTTCAGTATTTTACATTAATGAAATGAAGTATTATTTTCGCTGCATCTCTATGTTTATGGTTATCCCTGTAATTTGTTGCGTTCCTTCTTAAATTTGGATCAATGGTATCAGAGCGATTTGCTTTTTCTATGTTTTTCTTTGCATGTCCCCAACGAGGTCGGGATATAAGGAGTGAGGGCTTGAACTGGTCAAACCTTCGCAAGACCAGCCTCGCAAATCTCGACGACCTCTCATGGCGGATGAAAATAAAGACGAGGGGGCAAGAGATACTATCAAAATCTTGCTTGAAGAGGCCCTTGAGTGACAAAGGAACGCGATGATGGACAATTTTGCTCAGATCCTTCAGCGGCTACCCAGAGGCGATGCATCGGCTTCCAACAGCTACTCTGGAAATTCCACACCCTTTAAGGTACAAGTTAATTTTGAAATCCCCATCTTCGAGGGTCAAATAGACGCAAATGTCATAGATAAATGGTTAAATCTGCTAGAAGGGTATTTTTCTGTTCATGATTTTTCTAGTCGGGAAAAGATTATTTTCGCACTTCTCAAAGTAGTCCCCCACGTCAAAGACTAGTGGGAAACCTACTGCGAGCAAAATGATGAAAGTACTAGCTCACTATTTTCAGCCACACCCACTTGGAATTCATTCCGGGATGCCATCAAGGAGTAGTACTACCCTGTCAAAAGCTATGAGGACAAATACATAAAGTGGATCACGCTGCGGTAGTGAAGGGACCAAGATGTGCTGGAGTTCACAAACAACTTTCATACCCTTCGCACACAGTTGGGTATCAAGGATTTTGAGCTGCATTTGGTACTCAAATACCGTGACTGCCTACACAGATACATCCAGGAAGAGATGGAGTTCCTGAACGTCTCCTCACTTGGCACAACGTATCGATACGCTGTCAAAATCGAGCAAAATTTTAAACAGAAGAAGCGAGACTTTGGATTTGCAAATCCGAAGCAAGGGAAAGGCTTCCCCAAGTCATAGAACCAAGGACAAAGCCAAGACAAGGCAACCCAAGACAACCCATCGAAGCTGCAGGAAAAGAACAACACCACGAAGTCAAAGAAGGACACAGGAAAGTAGTGTGAGTTCCATAAGAGCCCCACTCACAACACAAGTGAGTGTCAAACCAAGCAGTTGCTGGTGGTCGAGTTGAAGGCTTCCGAATCAGATGCATGTTCTGACCCTGAGTTAGAACCCGATAAGGGGAATGGTAAAGGGAAGCAGATCATCGATGCGGAGCCCAACGCCACCGTTGCCACCGGTAAGATCTAGAAGAATGAGCTCGAAGATCCAGAGGAGGGGGAGCATCTTTTCTACTCACAGATGTGGGTGAAGAGTTCGCCACTGCAATTCATTGTTGAAAATGGGAGCCAAAAGAATCTCATTTCAGCAGATGTCGTGAAGTGATTGGGCCTACCGACTACACCGCACCCGCAGCCGTACAATATCGGGTGGCTTCACCAAGGACGAGATCTCTGAGTCCGCCAGCAGCGCCGCCTTCCCTTCAACATCAAGCCCTTCACAGATGAGGTATTGTGTGATGTTACACCTTTGGATGTTTGTGATGTATTATTAGGCCAACCATACTTGTGGAGGCGACATGCTGTGTATGAGTCAAACCCTCGCATTGTCATTATTTCTTTTTGTAATTCATTATACAAGATACCAGAGGTAGCCCCACCTACTGCCACCTCTTTGATCATTGCTAAGAAAGGCAGCGAGCTCATCTCCCAGGCTAGGAAATTCATTTTCTGTCTGGTTCGCTCCCAAAGTAAGGGGAAGATCGTCACCACATCCATGACCCCCGCGAAGGGTTCTTCCATGCAGTAGCAGCAGTAACAGATGGATATGGTCATGAAAACAGACAGAAACATCTTCTCCTCACCCATAGGGGTACTACACAAGTTTTAGGTGGGTTGACAAAGTCTGGTTGAATCTGCAGGAAGAACGCCTTACAAGAACCCATCAGAAGCTCAAACCACTCTGACATGGTCCTTACACCATTAACAAGGCTATGGGAAACAATGCTTTGGAGCACAACATCCCCTCATTCCTTCGCCTGCACCAAGTGTTCAATGTGTACCGCCTTCGCCCATGCTTCCCACCATTACTAGACACGTCAGAGATTGCAGAACAACTCACCAGGGACAAAGTTCAACAGATGGAGGAACTCAACGCAATGGGGACCATTGCTTCCTAAGGGGGGAGGAATGATCCAAGTGGATATTGGTGGCCACCCGCCAAGTCCACTTGGACCCCCACCATTGTTTCTTTTAGCTTTTCAGTTTCCTTAATTGTAGCATTGTTTACTATTTTTAGCAGTTTTTCGGGTCCTGAACTTCCGGAGCCATTTTGAGGACCTAAATGGCGTTTTTTTGGAAAACTGGGAGCAACATGGGTCCATGGACGACTATTTCTCATCCCAAAGTTGTAGTTCTCGGATAGATATTTCTAACGAGATATTGTGCGTGTCAAACAAATATCGTATGCCAAAGTTACGACCCCGGGAAGTTGATGTACCAATTTACCCAAACGGGGCCCACAGTTTGGCGTTTCATCTTCTAGGGTTAGGTTTTTGGATGTTTAGGGTTTTCCATTGTTTCTCAACAATAACTAGGCCTTCGAGCCTCATTGTAACACAGTTAAGAGGCATGTAGCCGCCACATCTCTTCTCAGAGATAAGCTACCATTGCCCTAGTTGGTTTATTTCCATTTCTGTTTGTAAGCATATTTCAGTATTTTACATTAATGAAATGAAGTATTATTTCCGCTGCATCTCCATGTTTATGGTTATCTCTGTAATTTGTTGCGTTCCTTCTTAAATCTGGATCATATATAGCACAAGCATAGGATAACCACTACAAAAGCCATTAAAACGCATACGAATCAATGCAATAAGTGAAAAGCTTCTCATTAATATTGCTGCCCATTCAAATACATATGCCAAAACCTTTTCAAAACCCAATAGTGGGATGGGAGCAATTCATATCATCTTCAAAACAAAAACCCTAGCCTCATATTCCCTCAACCTATAAGCTACCAAGAGCCAATGCAATCAAAGCCTTGAATGATATAGCTAAGCTAAGATTAAAATGCCAAAAGCCCCTATGAATGAGGCATAGGGTCTTTTATGCAAGTGGGTGGGTGACCTTTCACCTCTCCCATGTCCTTTCAAATTTCCATCATTACCTGCAAGACGATACCAGAATACCAAATAATCGAAGAAATATACCCAGAACATAGAACAATGAGAAATAACAGCAAGTATTTTATTGTTCAGAAAGAAATGTTCACTTGCCTCTTCGAGGGGTCAACCTCCAATAGAGCAGCGCTCGATTACAAAATAAGACACAATGATCCTCGCAGGGAGTCTCTATCCTTTATATAGGATTCATACATGGAATACCATGGTTCTTATTAATACCATCTATCTAATACCATGGCCCATTTGCAACTAACTGTGGTCCCGTCACTAAATGCAGGTTAACCACTTACAATTATTAATATGGGCTTTATTGACTCTTTACTAACTATAACTATGACTTGATCCTATTGCATAAATAAGGGGGTTAGGGTGGGACCCTAACATGCCCTCCCCCATAAGAATAGCCTTGTCCTCAAGGCTGAAGCTGCGGAAACTGCTGAAGAATAGTGGTTGGTTCCCAGGTTGCATCTTTCGGAGAGGTGTCTTACCACTTGACGAGGACTTCCTTGATCATGCGGCCACGCAGGTGCCATTCTCATGTGTCCAGGACCTGTTCAGGTTAGAGCTAGATTGGCCCTTCTTCATCTAGTTCAGGTAGATTGGTTTGAATTCTGCAATTGTTCCCAATCACTTTCTTGAGGCATGAGACATGGAAAACTGGATGGATTTTTTTAGTGGGTGGCAAAGCTAGCTTGTAGGCCACTTCTCCAATGCGCTGAAGTACTTGATACGGTCCGTAGAATTTTGGAGAGAGTTTTTGACAACCCTTGTCTTTGAGTGATGTTTGCTTATATGGTTGCAACCTCAAAAATACCTGATCCCCTTCTTGAAATTGGCGTTTTGAGAGATGTTGATCTACCTGTTGCTTCATGCGGTTTGAGCTTGATGAAGATTCTCTCTAAGATGGGCCAGCATGGTTGTGCGGTTATGTAGGAGTTGATCCATTGCTTGTACCTTCGAGCACCCCTTGATATAAGAAGTAGGGGAAGGAGGGAGTTGACCATAAACTGCTTCATATGGAGTCATTTTGGTGGTGGAATGATAGTTGGTGTTGCACCACCATTCAGCTAGAGGTAACCACTGTACCCAGAGATGTTGTTTTTCTGAAGTGAAACACCCAAGGTAGGTTTCCAGACATTTGTTGACTGCCTCAGTTTGACCATCAGTTTGTGGATGATAGGAAGTACTGAGTTGTAGTTGGGTACCTTGTAGCCAGAAGAGTTCCTGCCAAAATTTACTGGTGAAGACCGGGTCACGATCAGACACAATGGAAGTGGGCATGCCATGCAATTTGAAGATCTGATCCAGGAAAGATTGAGCGACCAAAGTCGGTGTAAAAGGGTGGGGTAGGGCGCAAAAATGAGCATACTTAGAAAGTCTGTCCACAACCACCATGACGACTGACTTATTTCCTGACTTTGGAAGACCTGTAATGAAATCCATAGAAATCCATATTGATGCCGGGATGGGAAATGGTTGTAATGTGCGTGGTGCTTTGACTGTTTCTCCTTTGTGGCGCTGACAGACGTTGCATTCAGCTACAAAAGTAAGAATGTCCTTTTTCATGCCTGTCCAAAAAAATGATCTTCGAGTGCAAGCATATGTCTTCTGGAAGCCTCAATGTCCTGCAGTGGGAGATGAGTGCAACTCCACCAAAATGCGGCTTTTGAGGGTGGATGTTGGTGATATTACGACTCTGTCCTTGTAGCGCAGAATCTCATCCTGCCACGAGTAGCCCTTTGTGGAATTTGGATCCCCTGCAATTGAGTAATGAGTTGGGAGAGCCAGGGATGTGAAAACCATTCCTTGCGAGCCTCTTCAATCCATTCTAGAATGGGAAGGGAAATTGCGAGAAGGGTATTTTCCTCCTCAAATTGGCGACATAATGCATCTGCTACAATATTTTCGCGCCCTTTCTTATAAATTATCTCATAATCATATCCCAACATTTTGGCGAGCCATTTATTTTGTTGTAGTGAGGATAGGCGTTGCTCCAAAAAATATTTAAGGCTTTCATGGTTTGTGCGGATTTGGAAGTGTCACCCCAATAAGTATGGTCGCCAAGTATCTACTGCATGTAAGATGGCCATCATCTCCTTCTCATAGGTAGATTGTCCCAGATTCTTCCCACTTAGTTGTTGGCTTGTGAAGGCCAAGGGTCGACCTTCTTGCATTAAGACTGCCCCAATACCCGTACCTGAAGCATCACATTCAATGACAAAAGATTTGGTGAAGTCGGCTAGTGCTAAGACTGGAGTGGAACACATGGCATTTTTGAGAGGTGTAAAGACCTGTTGTGCTTCATCATTCCAGAGGAATGAATTTTTCTTGAGGAGTTGAGTGAGGGGCCTCGCAATGCGACCATAATTACAGACAAATTTGCGTTAGTAGCTCATGAGACCCAAAAATCCTCTCAGGCTCTTCATGGTCTTAGGTTGAGGTCAATCCTGCATTGCCTGGATCTTTTTGGGGTCCACCCTGACACCTTCACGCCCCAGAATGTGGTCCAAATACTCAACTTCTTCCATGCCAAAAGAACACTTGGACATCTTAACAAATAATTTATGCTCGCGGAGCAGTTGCAAGAGTAGATCTACATGCTGAAGATGTGCGGCCCAAGTGCGACTGTAGATGAGGATGTCATCAAAGAAAACAAGGACAAATTTTCTGAGATATAGTTTAAGCAAGTGGTTCATAAGGCTTTGAAAAGTGGATGGGGCATTAAAAAGTCCGAATGGCATGACTAGGAACTCATAATGGCCTTTATGAGTTCGGAAAGCAGTCTTTGGAATGTCGACTTCTTTCATGTGAATTTGGTGGTAGCCTGAGCGAAGATCAAGCTTAGTGAAGAATTGAGCCCCATTTAGTTCATCCAGCAAATCATCAACAACCGGGATGGGAAATTTATCTTTGACTGTCAACTTATTAAGGGCCCTAAAGTCTGGACACATATGCCATTCCCCATCTTTCTTGAGCACCATGACCACCGGTGATGAATAAGGACTAACGCTGGGACGAATGACGTCTGCTTCCAAAAGTTCCTTGATTATTTTTTCTATTTCATTCTTTTAGGCAAACGGATATCTATATGGGCGCACATTTGGTGGTTGGGCCCCTGGGACCAAAGTGATGCTATGATCATGTTCCCCTCTCGAGGGTGGAAGCTCATGAGGCTTGTCAAAGACTGGAAGATGGTTATTTAAGATCTGTTGCATCTCAGGATGAATCTGAAGAGAATTGGGTTCGAAGGCCTGGATGGCATTAAATTGAGCTATAAATCCATGATGGCCCTTTTTTAACAATTCTTCCATCCGATGTGAGTTGATGATAGAGGGAGCTCTTGCCTAGAGTTTGCGGAGGGTATGTGTGTGGTTGTTTTGCTTAAAGCTCATATATAGTTCCTGGAAATCCATTGTGATTGGGCCAAGTGTGCGAAGCCATTCAACACCTAGGACAATGTCGCACCTGCCCATGTGTATGGAAAACATGTGGGTCTTTAACTGATAATACCCCATTTGAAGTTTGACATTTTCACAGCGGCCTTCACATTTCATTGTTCCCCCATCAACAATTTGGACTTGGAAGTTAGAAACTGCTCATACAAAACAATGCACTGCTTCCACGACTCTTTGATGGATAAAATTATGTGTACTTCCATTATCAATCAAGACTACTACTGGGCGATGCTTAATAGAACCTCTGATTTTGAGGTGAAGAAATCCCTACCAAGGCATGCAGCGAAATAACTGGTTCTTTAGGTACATTGTCCTTCTGGTTGTCCTCTTCATCCTCCTCTGGTTCCTCAATTGGTGGGGCTTCCTCCGATGAATTGTGATTAGTAGCATCAATTTGAAAGAATTTGGGCTCCTTGCATTTATGCCCTGGGGAATATTTTTCATCACAGTAGTAACATAATCCTTCCTTTCTTCTTTCCGCCATTTCTGTAGGTGACACCTTTTGAACCTTGAGTGTTTGGGTAGTGCTGTGAGCTTGTGGGGGGCGACCCTTGGTGGTGAAATTTGGGCGATTGAACTGGGCCGCTAACGCACATTCTACTTCACGAGCTATCCTGCAAGCCTCCAGCCATGAGGGAGGGTGGTGCAGTCGGACGTTGGCTTGTATGGCTTCTTTAAGACCACTGATAAAACATTCCATGTAGAAATCATCTTGTAAATCTCCAGTGCAGAAAGCTAAGGCTTCAATGGCTATAATATATTCATCCATTGTTCCTGTTTGTTGGAGTTTAGTGAGACGACCCAAAAAGGTAGAGTCATGGTCAAAGCGATCCATAAGAGATTTTTTGAATGTCTCCCAAGTCAAGGGCCTTCCATAGCAACGTTGATACCATTGCCACCATTGCCATCTTTCATTGTCCAAGTACATGATACCCACACTAAGCTGAGTGGCATTATCCAGGATGTAATTCAGATTGAAATATTGCTCCATTTGTGCTATCCATGCTGCCAGGGGAGAGCCATCAAATTTATACATGTCCAGCTTGGGTGGGCGGACGAGATTGTTGGTTGGTGCCAAAGAGGTGAAGAGACTGGATAGACTCACCCTCACTGTGTTCAGTGCCAATATATGCCTCCTTGCGAGCTTCCACCTTACCCATAGAGAGTGTTGTAGTTATTCCCTTTAGCTGCGCTTGGATGTCTTTCAAGGATGCTTCAAGGTTGTCCATCCTCTCATTCGCCATAGCTTGATTTCTAGGTTGTACCATGCACCAAGCCGATTTATTGGAAATTTGGGACCGCCCGAATTATTTGGCACTAAAATTGAATGGTACCACCTTGCTCAGCTCGTCGTCCTGATTCTTATGGGCTAAGTCACCAATAAGCACCCTGGGGGATCTCAGACTTTTTTTTTACTCCTAACGGAGTTTTACTCCTTTCCTAGGAATACTGTAGTCGCTGAATCCCAGAAATGTCAATGCTGCCAAAAGTCCTGCGAAAATCATGCCTAGGTATAGGAACCCACACAACTACTCAGATTTGGATGATGGATCTGAGAAATCTGAATGGATGATCTGATAGATCCGAACGACAAAACTGATTGTTGCTGCGGATCTGATGGATCTAATAGATCTGAATGGCTGTTCTAATAAATCTGAACGGCGGAACTGCTTGCTGTTGCTGTTACAAAACCCACTTGTGAGATCTGATCTGGCAGAGATTATGTGTGATCTTGAGATAGAGAAGGGAACTATGGTCTCCAGGAGTGTCAGGTGCTACAGATCGCAATATACATAAGGGTCGGATAGTAGTACTCGACCTAATTTTTTAGGGCACTAACCAAGGAGGATCAACCGTACCCTTAGCCGTACAACCCGACTAACCTATTGTATGGGCGAGTAATCTCTCCGAGTGCTGTTCTCGGTGTATTGTAGCAGCAAGACGACAGACGATTTATCTATGGCGAGGTTTCAAGGGAGCTAGGGGGCTTTCGATATACCCAGAAGGTACTTGGAAGACAGTCTGTGCGCGGTTCTGTCTAATGCGCTACTACTCGAAGGGGTACGCACAGGGGTTACAAGGGAGTCCAACAAGCGTGACCACCTCTTGTATTTCCTGCATGCATGCCTCCCCAAATCCGTAGGTTTATGCGCTCAATGATAGATCCTGTGGTTTAAAGACGCCGGAACATGTCTCTAGCCAAAATTTTTTTTGCTAAAATATGGAGATCCCACCGGCCCTGGAAAGTGCTCTGATACCACTTGTTATGCTCTTAACCTGCAAGACGATACCAAAATACTAAATATGCAAAGAAATATACCCAGAACATAGAACAATGAGAAATAACAACAAGTATTTTATTGTTCAGAAAGCAATGTTCACTTGCCTCTTTGAGGGGGCAACCTCCAATAGAGCAGCACTCGATTACAAAATAAGACACGTTGCTCCTCGCAAGGAGTCTCTATCCTTTATATAGGATTCATACATGCAATACCATGGGGCAATACCATGGTTCTTATTAATACCATCTATCTAATACCATGGCCCATTTGCAACTAACTGTGGTCCCGTCATTAAATGCAGGTTAACCACTTACAATTATCAATATGGGTTTTATTGACTCTTTACTAACTAATACTATGACTTGATCCTATTACATAAATAAGGGGGTTAGGGTGGGACCCTAAAAACTCTGACATGGTCCTTACACCATTCACAAGGTTGTGGGAAACAATGCTTTGGAGCATAACATCCCCTCATTCCTTCACCTGCACCGAGTGTTCAATGTGTACCGTCCTCGCCCATGCTTCCCACCATTACTAGACACGTCAGAGATTGTAGAACAACTCACCAGGGACCAAATTCAGCAGATGGAGGAACTCAATGCAATGGGGACCGTTGCTTCCTAACAGGGGAGGAATGATCCAGGTGGATATTGGTGGCCACCTGCCAAGTCCACTTGGACCCCCACCATTGTTTCTTTTAGCTTTTCATTTTCCTTAATTGTAGCATTGTTTACTATTTTTAGCAGAGGTCCTGAACTTTTGGAGCCGTTTTGAGGACCTAAACGACGTTTTTTTTGGGAAAAATGGGAGCAACATGGGTCCATGGATAGTTGTTGCTCATCCCAAAGTTTTAGTTCTCTGATAGATCTTTCTAACAAGATATTGTGCATGTCAAACAAAGATCGTATGCCAAAGTTACGACCCCGGGAAGTTGATGTACCAATTTACTCAAACGGGGCCCACAGTTTGGCGTTTCATCTTCTAGGGTTAGGTTTTTGGATGTTTAGGGTTTTCCATTGTTTCTCAACAATAAGTAGGCCTTCGAGCCTCATTGTAACATAGTTAAGAGGCATGTAGCCGCCACATCTCTTCTTAGAGATAAGATACCATCGCCCTAGCTGATTTATTTCCATTTCTGTTTGTAAGCATATTTCAGTAATTTACATTAATGAAATGAAGTATTATTTCCCTGCATCTCTGTGTTTATGGTTATCTCTGTAATTTGTTGCATTCCTTCTTAAATCCGGATCATATATAGCACAAACATAGGATAACCACTACAAAAGCCATTAAAACGCATACAAATCAATGCAATAAGTGAAAAGCTTCTCATTAATACTGCTGCCCATTCAAATACATGTGCCAGAACCTTTTCAAAACCCAATAGTGGGATGGGAGCAATTCATATCATCTTCAAAACGAAAACCTAGCCTCATAATCCCTCAACCTATAAGCTACCAAGAGCCAATGCACTCAAAGCCTTGAATGCTATAGCTAAGCTAAGATTAAAATGCCAAAAGCCCCTATGAATGAGCATAGGGTCTTTTATGCAAGTAGGTGGGTGACCTTTCACCTCTCCCATGTCCTTTCAAATTTCCATCATTACCTATTCGACTCATAAAACTTTTCATATTCAAAGTGGCTTTTGCATGAACTTATTATTTTTTATTGACAAAATATTATAATATAACGAAGAAAACAAAATGGGCTTTGAGGTTTGAGCATGCAGATTCATAGCACGAGCAATCATCCTAGCGACTTTCCCTTCTAAATGGTATGGTGTCCATCTTGCTGAGGATTTATGACAATAATGATCATATGAGAGGCAACTACAATTTGTGAGCTCAAGCCATATACACAATGCCTTTGCAATATTCTTGCAATTAAAACAATGGGTTAGCTTGATGATTTAAAATCAAGCTTCATTTTAATAATGCATAAATTTACATTTAAATGCCCCATGGTGCTCATATACAAATGGATCAACCCTAATCATTGAGACCTTGAAAGAATAATAGGAAATGAGAATGATCATTGTTGATAGCCAAGTTAGGATCTCTAGTAAGTGCCTTGCTATCCTTCACCATTTTCAAAGTAATATTAGATTTCTAAAACCTTGGCATATCTCTTTATGCCTTTTTGTGACTATGCCCTTTAAAATTTAAGACAATTCAATGCCAAAATCAACCTTTACATAAGTGATGACATTTCTCATTAAAATAACAAGATTATTTATAGTACAACCAATGGGACATAAGGGCTTTAATGCCTTTGGGTGCAACAACCTTCAAGCAACTTCATTCCTGCATGCATGTAACCACAATCAGAATATTAGGTTGCAATATATAAAATGGTTAAGTGTATGTCTTTATTTACCGCATTGAATTAGATAATAAATATAACTTGCATTAAGAATTAAAATCATTTACATCTTTGAAGTGTCGAATTCATTTTTTTTATGCCAAAGTTGATCGACCTTTCATCCATTTGGTAAAAACAAGGTTGTCGAGGCTTCCTCCTGCAACTTTGGATTCAATGAGTTTGTTTAGCATTCAACCATGAAATATGCTCCATTATTAAGTTGATGATTTCTTTGCAACTTGGTCTAGCAAAATTGGGTCATGAAAGCCCTCCTTGCACCATCATGCTTTTAACCTTTTTTCGCTCTTTGGATTTCACATATTACGACTGGTCTGAAGATGTCTTCCTGTGATCCTTATCCCAATGCTATAACTAAAAGAACATGTTTATCAAAGCGTTGTGTACTTGGAAAGAAAGGACACATCCTCATGTATTCCCTTTGAATCAGAATAATTCATTTAGATGATGGATTTGTTAAAATATTTTTTTGGGTTGCACCTTGTATCCTATGCCATATTGTTAGAATTTCTCAACTTGATTTAGGGTTAGGTATCTGACATTACCCAAGACAAGAACTTCCGCTTGAAAAACAAAAGAAATAACAATTGTAACATTCCATTGCTCTCAGCAAGG
Organism: Pinus tabuliformis; assembly: GCA_031772625.1. Lineage (NCBI taxonomy): Eukaryota > Viridiplantae > Streptophyta > Pinopsida > Pinales > Pinaceae > Pinus > Pinus tabuliformis. Next base: position 438,834,775 of record CM062820.1, on the reverse strand, counting down.
TGCTTAATGATCTGTATTCTGCCATTGTCTGACAATAACGTCTCCTTTTAATTTCATTTCCATTGCAATGTGTTTAGTGTATATGCTGGGTCCTTTTGATATTAGCTCCTTCTGATATAAAACCAATCATTGTTATTTAACCTTTGCATGCAATTGAATATATAGTCTATCGCAACGCTTTGCATTATTATTATTATTACTTAACGCATTAATTTATTTTTCCAGAGGAAAAATCTGTAACCTTTTATTTAAAAAATGAAAAGTTACAATTGCAGATGCATGATGCATTTCATAAGCTGCCCAGTGGGCTCGAGTGCCATGGCACCCTTCGCAACGTTACAAGACTAACGTGCGAAAAAAATGAGAAAAGAAGAGAGAGAGAGAGAGGGAAGAGGAGTGAAAGCAAGAAAAAACTGAAATACATATGTGAGTAAGACTCACGCTTCAGGTTTTTCTTCCTTTTTTCTTTTCGACCTTGCGCCACTCTCCTTGAGTGGGCTCGATCGAGGCTATGACTAACTGTGTTTCTGCTTTCTGCGGGCCTAATTCCTTGTCTGAATCTGATGTGTCTGATTGGTGGTGCCGCTTTATCCCTCCCATGTTCTGGTCATCATTTGTCTTCTCTGCCTGATTTGGTTGAAGCTGTGAAGCCTTGGTGTCTGAAGTGGTTTCCTTCTGATTCCCCTTTTCTTGGGAAACCTCAGCTTTCTCTGTGGTAATATCTTCCTCTTCAGCTTCTGATTCTTCATCTTCTGAGACCGGAGGGGAAAAGGACCATCCTTTCTTCTGCTTTCCTTTCTGCTTTCTTTTGCTGTTTACTTTTTTGGCTTCTGGACATGTGCTTTGCAAGTGTCCTGTTTGTCTGCAGAGCCTGCACCTAAAGGCAGTATTTTCATAGTCTAGTGCTTGCAACCAATTTTGTTGTTTATAGATCAGCCTTATGTTGTCAGGCAACCCTTTACTTAGATCCACTTCCACACAAATTCGTGCGAAAGTGAAAATCCTTTCATCAATCCTTTCCCTATCTGTTTTGATGTATTTCCCTATGCTGTTCCCGATTTCTTCCAAGACTTGTTCACTCCAGAAGTGTAGGGGAAGGTTATATAGACGAACCCAGACCGACACTTTGGAGACTGTCATTTTGTTTGGATCGAAGTCTGTAAACCATGGGGTCATGAACAGCCCCGCCGTTCCCCAGAACCAAGGCCCAGTATTGATGATTGTATCTCTGACTTCCCTGGATGCAAAAAAGACTATGAAGAACCCTTTGGAGCATAAGTGTATATCGCATTCCATGGTCCAATTTGTGAAGATCCAGTGAAATAGATTCGTTGGTGTTGGCCAAAAACTGTTGAATCGGCAAATTAGGGCCTGCGATTCATATGACTTAACATGGTCATCCAGCCCTGTGGAGTCAAAATTAAGGGCTGGAGTTTGCCCTAGCTGGTCTACTATGTATGGCCGAGGTGTATATCCATCTTGATCTGGGGAGGATCCTGATTCTCTATTGCCTTGGAGAATGTTTTTATAGGATGAAGCTCCCTTAGGTTTATGCTGGGGTGTTGTTTTCCCCTTTTCCCCTGCTGAACTGCTTGGCTGTCCCTGAGATGGTGCCCCTCCTCTCAGCCTGAGATTCAAAACAATGGTTTCTCCTGGGCTGATCTCGTAACTTCCCAGGGTTCTGTTGTCCTGGAGAGACCACCTGCCACTGACTAAATGTTGGATCTGGCCAGGATAGCCAGTCAAAGCACAAATTTGCTGCTTTAGCAGCGAAACAGAGCTATCTGCACTTACCCATACTAAGAAAGATTTCTTCTCAGGGGTTTTAATAAAAATCTGGAAGCGATTTTTAGTTACCTGATGTCTGCGGTTTGGCTGAGCTCTGCCTGAACCAGTGTCTATGCTGGTTGCCAGATGGTCCAGCTGTGTGCATTCTTCCAGATCTTGCCTCTTATTGAGTCGATCTGCCTTTTGTATGACGAGAAACGCGTTCCCTCTGCTCATTCGATGCCTATTCCCGCCGATCTGTTGCCTGGGTTCTGTATAGTCTTGAAACTTGCTCCGATCTGTTAGATCCGGCCTGGATCTGAGGAGTTTGAGCCATGCATTTGTGTGATGGATTGGATCTGCCAGCCAACTGGCAAGGCCTGCATAAATCGGCCCAGACCCTGACGATTCTCCGCCCCCGGGATGGATTCTGAGCCAAAAAACAAAGATTATCTGCCGATCTCTATCCTCGATCGGCTTCCCGGTCTTTTCCTTCTGATCTACCTTTGATTTGTTCAGCCCTTCAAGCATATTTGCTATTCCAAGAGCATCGGGATCTTCCCTAACGCATTAATTTATAACATTCACAACAATGAATATAAAATTCTCCACATGCAATTAATATGAAATTTTCGGATGCAATGATATACTGTCTTATTGCAATGTTGATATATAACTTCCATTCTAGCGTTATAACCTTCACAACATATGTATTGGTAATTATCATCACAAATTTTAATATAGTACCCATTTCACTATTTATCAAATCGTTCATCACATTGTTCATTAAACCTTCATTTCTACACTTGTATAATCTTGCATTGCTGCCTTGGCATGCGTTGATACAACATCGCATGGTTTTAATGTAATTTACAACGCATTTTTTTTTATCGCAGGCAGCCTAATTTTTAAATCTTCATCGCAAGGCATATTTTACTCTTCATCGAACACTTTTTTTTTTTTTTTGTAAGCTTCGGTAGGACCCTCTCATTTTCAAGTTTTTACATGTCGTTATTCACATTTCGGGGAGGGTAGTACAAGAATCAAATCTCCGTTCAGTGAGACTTCATTCACACTTGAGCTACCCCATGCGGACACTCTTCATCGAACACTTGAATAACCTTATCACATCAATTAAATAACCTTATCGCAGGAAATCAATATATGATATTTATCACAATGTTAATAGAACATTCGTATGCCTTGATATGTCACCTCATCCACAATGTTTTAATATGGTTTCATTGCAGTGTTAGAATCATGATATATAACTACCTTTGTATTTTCCTTCAAGGCATTGCTTGTATCATATAGTATTGCGTTATATTGTTTTGTAGTGTATTTTCATATCCCACATTGCATTGTATTGCTTATCACATCCTACCTTTGCATGATATTATTACAGTGCACTATTTTATGACCTCTTGTCGCATGTTTTGAATATACTTCCACCCTTGCCTTGATATGGTATCGATGCATTGTTTGTAACGTTGAAGTATAATCTTTCTTAGCTACTTGCTCAAATGTCTCAGCTTCAACGATCTCTGGCACATCGTCATCATCATCGTTTTCTCCCCGTGTATATTTTGGCCATCTTCATTAAAGATATATCTATCACTAATGTAATATTTGCGAAGCTCATCCCAAGAACCTCAGGCATCACAAAATCTAGAGAGTTTTTCTCAAGTTCATATAAGGACTTGTGTGTAAGTGAGTGTACAAATGCAAAGAGTTAGTGTCCAGCAACAAGTCTCTTTTTCTTTGTAGCTAACTATCCCTTTTGGCGTTATTATGAATTTTTGAAAAGGTAGAACACCTCTTTTTCTTGGGACCAACTTCAATAAACATTTAAGCTTGATTTTGACTTATTTTTTAGGTTTCTTTGGCACTTCCTTTATAGGGTATTTTTATCAACAATTAACCCTTGGGTCGTATTAGGGTTCTCTAGCTATCACAAGAATTCAAAAAATTGGGTCTTCTCTCCATGCTTCAAGAGGCTACTCCAATGGCCTTCAACAACAAGTGGGTTTTATTCAAGATCCAATGTGATATCGCTCCTAAAGGTTGCCGTGAATTCCCAACATAACATGAATTAGTAAAATTATGTGACATGGGATAAGATTTTATAATTTTAAGTGCTAAAGTTTTGGATGCATAATAAATGATTGAGATTGCAAGCATAAGATGGTTGATCAAGCCAATTTCAACAAAATAAACTTTGTAGAACTCCAACATATGATAAATGTTTCAAATGGCTTCCTTGAGGGAATGACATGCAATGCAATGTTGGAAATACTGAGAGGGGGGTGAATCAATATTCAGTTAATTTTAACTTCACATAGCATTAATTATCATTATCATTAGATTAAAACATAAGTTAGCTTCACATCACATGAACAAATAACGACACCATTCAACAATGCACAATATTTAAGACAATAGACACAAGATTTTTTTAGGTGGAAACCCTTTTGGGAGAAAAACCACCAAACACTTCTTAATAAAGGTCTTTGAAGATTAAATCAATGGGAAACTTCAACTTCCAAGATTTACCAGCTCTAACTGGAAGGATGCTCCAACACCCTAATTACAGGCTCCAACATGAAGGAAGATCCAACTCCCCGATTTACCAGCTTCGACTAGAAGGACGCTCCAATGCCCTGGTTTTATCAACTTTGCCTGAAATGATACTTCAATAACTTGATTTACCATCTCCAACTGGAAATATGCTTCAACACCTGCACAGGTTCAAACTTGCTTAAGCACCACCCTGCCACCTTGGAGTGTTCTCAGGATCCGAACTGAAGGAGGTTCCAATCTGTTGCCTTGCACCACCCTGCCACCTTGTCAATATAGGAAATATAAAAATAATTTGTGGGATCCCATACGAGGGATAATGACCCACTGGTGGCCTGGGTGCAGGCGATATGGACAAACGTTCAAACCCAAATATAATTCCCTCTAAATCTGATCGAATCCCTTCATCTTCCTCCACTGGAATATCAATCATCTATTTCCAGATTGACTGTTTTATAAAATTTTTTTTTTTTTTTGGCTATCACCAATCCTTTTTCATTAATCGGTCCAACCCTTGTTATTGGGAACAATTTCATAATAGAGGCCCTTTTTTGCACTATCGGCGTTGTAATTCCATAGGAATTACATAATACACTATCGACGTTGTTGAAAATAGCAATAATGCAATTATACATAAAATACACTATCGGCGGGTTAAAATGCCCATAATGCAATTATACATGAAAATACACTATCGGCGGGTTATTCCATGAGAAATGGAACAACACTATCGACGCTTCACTATCGGCGTTTCCCCGATGCGATAGCACTGTAGCACTTATCGGTCAATCGCAATCGGCAAGTTCAACGCCTCTCTGCCAGGCTCCTTCCGCTTAAAACTTGCGATGTGATAACTATTCGCGGACCCGATAGATTTTAAATCCTCCTCTATAATATTTCGGATCCGGTAGTATCGCAATATCGGTTTTCGGTGGTTCAATAGGCCCGGTTCCTCTCCACTGAAGCAATGCAATGCGATAGCGCTTATGGACCTGATATGGATATAAGCCACGCTTTATAAGACTTCAAGTCTGGATTTCAAATTCGGACTATGTTTTTTGTTGTTTCTTAGTGTAAACAGGAATTTAGCTTGCGGGACTAAAACGATGCATAAATTAGAAACAGAGCACGCCGATATGAAGGAAAAACACTCAAACCGACTCTTATCAGAGTATTAACTGGAAAACTAGGGCCGAACCACTGTTATAAAGACTTACAAGTAAGCGATGCGAGAAAACCAAAGATATGCATAAATACCAGATTTAACAGACAAACAGGTGTTCAGATGCATAGAAAGGGTTTCGGAGGTCACAATGCCTCCGGGATCGACCAATACACAGAGATATCCTCCTCTTTCCTTAAGCAATATGAGATAAAACCACTCAGTCAAAATCCCTTTACAATAGCGTGAAAGTTACATAAATATTGGTTCGTCTTAACAACCAGATCCTAATATAGAGGCTGAAATTTATTAATCCTATCTGTTCTGCGAGGTATTCTCCTCGAGAATCTCCACTACGCTAACTAATCCTATATGTTCTGCGAGGTATTCTCCTCGAGAATCTCCACTACAGTTAACTAATTAACACTTATTACATCATGATCTAACCCTAGATTCTAGCTCTATGCTTAACTAGAAAAACATGGAAATTGATGGCTAAAGGATCCCACTCCTTTGCTTGTAGATTTTTTTGTATTTTTGGAATAAGTTTGAAGTCTTTTCCCTCCAAGTCTCATGCTCCTGCATCACCCACTTACAAAGATATTCAATGAAACCCTTTCTACTAATGTGTGCTTCAAATATAATGGAGAATCAAACTTCTTCAACACTTCTAAATTGCTTCTAATAATGCAATTGAGCACTAATATTAATCTGAACATTTCATGTTCCTCAAGTATTCAAATGCAAAGAGTTCCACTGTAATACTTGTATATTCCCTTTTATTACTAATTGCCAAGGATATATTAGAGTGTTGGGTCCCTATAATACTAGTGATTACCCCATTACTATTGTAGTTATACCCCTTATTTATATTTGATGTACCCATGTAGTGCCCATATTGTTATATTGTGCCACTATTGTGCCCATAGAAGCCCACTATTGTTATTGTTGTGCCTACAATATTATTGTTATGTAGGCTTGATTGTATTGGACACTTAGACTCCTATATATAGAAAGGAGGTATTTTCATTTGTATCATCCAAGAATTGTTCATTTATGTAATGTAAAGGAGGTTGCCCCCTCGAAGAGGCTGAATTCTAAGGCGTTGATCTCTCTTTTCTATCTTTTTGTGAGCTGGTTTCATAACATTTGGTATCAGAGCTTTGGATTCTAGGGTTTCGCTGCTCCAAACAGGTCATCGTGGCATTTTCGCTATAACTTTTTTTCTGTGACGTTTCAGAAGTTGCAAAAAAACCCATTTGAGAAGAATTGGTGCTGAACCTTGGGTCCGAATTTCAGAGATTTTCGCGCGATATTTTTGGAGATATGATCTGAGGAAGTTGGCCTTTTTGCAGACTCCTGAATTACATTCAAAACAGGTGACCTGGGGAAAATCGTCATAACTCTCTCTCTGAGGATCGGATTGAAATTTCGTAAAAAGGTACAGAAAGAGGACGGACTGTAGTTTCTTGTATGTGTGTTTTAGATTCAAAGGTTGAAACAGTGACTCGTGGCACGTCGTACAAGTTCTCTCTACTGAACCAGTCTAAAAGCAAGTCACTGTGGGAGATTTCACATAACTCTTCCTTGGAGAATCCAATTTGGCTCAGACTTGTGGCATTGGAAAGAGGACGCAGAAGGCTACTACAGGTAGCAATTTCAGAACTGGATGATTCAAAATTACAGAGATACATCAGATTCAATATCAGGCTTCTATAAAGTGAAAAAAAAGGTGTGTAATTTTTTTTAAATTTTTGTGTAAGCTTGGTTTAACGGAATTCAAAGGGCATAGTAAAGCATTATTATCGGTAACTGATGCCCCGAGGAAAGAAAATGCAAACACCTAGTAAGGAACCTGAAAGCTCTAGCATGACTCATGAAGAAGAGGAAGAAATGCTACATGATATATCAAAATTACAAGAACAAGTGCAACAAATGTCACGCTCACAAAAGCTAACAGAAGCTAAGATAAGTGGCGTGGAATCTAAGATAAAGGGCATGGAAGCTAAGATGGATGATTCGAAGACAGATTTGAAGAGAGACATGGCAGATTTGAAGATAGATTTGAAGACAGATTTGAAGAGAAACATGGCAGATTTGAAGATAGATTTGAAGACATATATGGAAGAATTGAAGAAGTTGCTACAAGAAAGTGTCACTAATGGTGAAAAGGTAGTAAAGGAAACTCATGATGAGAACAAAAGAAATGTTAATCATGATTCCATAGACTCTAATGTTGGATCGAAGACTCACCATGTTCCAAAAATCGATATGAGGAAGTTTGATGGCAAGGATCCCGCCACATGGATATTACAGATGGAGCAATTCTTCGATCTCAATAATGTGCAAAACACACAAAAGGTACGTATGGCAACTTTATATTTGGAACCAAATCAGTTTGTATGGTATCAATGGCTTTGTTCTCGTAAACAATTTATCACTTGGGCAATTTTTACGGAAGAATTGATAGCACATTATGAGGATACAAAAAGCAACACTTTTTTTAGCCAATTGATAAGTCTCAAACAAAAGGGTTCAATAATGGAGCACATTGAGGAGTTCCAAAAATTGAACATAAGGGTAAAAGATATTCCAGAGGAGCATAGGATTGATGTGTTCATAGGGTCTTTAAAGGATAATATCCAACATGATGTGCGCCTTTGGGAACCTGATTCATTAGAGAAGGCATTCAGGTTAGCAAGAAAAATGGAAAGCAAAATTATGGCAACTAGGAAGCATACCATTCACAACTATAAAGATGGAAGTGTTGTTGCCCATAGTCTTCCACAACCTACAAGGTTGACACCACAACAATTGGAAGAAAAAAGAGCAAAAGGGCTTTGTTACAATTGTGATAGCAAATACACAAAAGGTCATAAGTGTGCTGAGAAGAAATTATTCTACATAGATTGTGAAGAGGAAGAAGAAAAGGAGCAAGAAAGGTCAAAAGAAGAGGATATATTCCAGGAACAAAGCCTAGATGAAGAACAAATAAATCCGACCATATCTTGTAATGCATTGGCGGGAATTACCACTCCTCAAACCATCAAGATAGAAGGACAAATCAAGAAGAAAAAGGTGATAGTGTTGATTGATTCAGGAAGCACCCACAATTTTATTCATTGTAGGGTAGCAAAAGAATTGAATTGCTTCCTATATCCAGCACCAGAGTGTCAAGTGATGATTGCAAATGGAGGAACAATAAATTGCTCTGGAAAGTGCCATAATATCAAGCTATCCATGGGAGAATATGTATTGACTACCCCAATGCTTTCCATTCCAATGGGAGGTGCTGATGTTGTACTAGGAGTCCAATGGCTACAATCCTTGGGTACAATAACTTTTAATTTTCGCTAGATGTTTCCACATTAGAATCATCTATTTCTCCAGATCTCCAAAAAGTCTTGGACAATCATTCCAAGGTATTTGAGACTCCCAAAGGTCTCCCACCTATGCGTGATCATGATCATGCTATTCATCTGATTCCAGGAAGTGTTCCTCCAAACATCAGGCCGTACAGATATCCCTATGTCCAAAAAAGTGAAATTGAACGTATGGTTGCAGAAATGCTAGAGGCTGGTATAATTCAACCGAGTCAAAGTTCTTTCTCTGCTCCAGTAGTATTGGTGCACAAGAAGGATGGATCATGGCGCATGTGTCCGGATTATAGGGAGCTCAACAAGCTCACTATTAAAGATAAGTTCCCCATTCCTGTCATTGATGAATTACTGGATGAATTGCATGGATCAATTTACTTCACCAAGTTGGATCTTCGTTCAGGATATCATCAAATCAGAATGAAGATTGAAGACATTCCGAAAAAAGCATTTAGAACTCATGAGGGTCATTATGAATTTTTGGTCATGCCTTTTGGCCTTACCAATGCACCTTCAACATTTCAAGGTTTGATGAATTCAATTTTCAAACCATTCCTTAGAAAATTTGTGTTAGTATTTTTTGATGATATACTAATCTACAGCAAGTCTTGGAAGGATCATGTTGAACATGTTGACAGGGTGCTACAACTATTGGAGGAGAAACAATTATATGCAAAAAGATCCAAATGTTTCTTTGGAGTCCAGGAGGTGGAATATTTGGGTCATATTGTATCTCATGAAGGAGTTAAGGTAGACCCTAGCAAAATTAAAGCCATTAAGGAATGGAAAATCCCCACATCCATAAAGCATCTGCGAGGATTTCTTGGGTTGACAGGGTATTATCGCAAGTTTGTTAAGAATTATGGGAGAATAGCAGCACCTCTAACAACATTATTGAAGAAAGATGCATTTTCATGGACTCCGGAAGCAACAAAGGCCTTTGAACATCTTAAAGAGGCAATGTGCCAAGCACCGGTCTTAGCTACACCGGACTTCACAAAAACCTTTATTGTGGAATGTGATGCTTCAGGAAATGGAATTGGTGCTGTTCTAATGCAAGATGAAAGACCCATTGCTTTTGAAAGTCGTCCAATCAAGGGAAAGTTTTTAAGCAAAGCTATTTATGAGAAGGAAATGTTGGCAATACTCCATGCACTTAAGAAATGGCGACCCTACCTAATGGGAAGACACTTCAAGGTAAAAACGGATCATGATAGCCTTAAATACTTTTTAGAACAAAGATTATCCTCTGAAGAGCAACAAAAGTGGGTCACAAAGATGTTGGGTTATGACTTTGAAATCATCTACAAAAAAGGGAAGCAAAATGTGGTGGCAGATGCACTCTCAAGAAAGGATGAGGATGTGGAAGCATTGTTGTGCGCCATTTCTATTATCCAACCAGATTGGATAAACGAAGCAAGGGAGGAATGGAAGAATGACGAAGAAGTGTGGGCACTTATTCGAAAGCTACAACAAGATTCCAGTACGTCTGATACATTTAGCTGGAAAAATGATTCGTTATGGTACAAAGATCGCTTATACCTCTGTAAGAATTCCCAGCTAAAACAAAAGATTCTTATGGAATTGCACACTTCTCCCTTAGGAGGGCACTCAGGATTTTTAAAAACTTACCACAGGGTTAAGAAGGAATTTTTTTGGGATGGCCTTAAATCAGATATTCAAAAGTTTGTGGCAGAATGTTTGGTTTGCCAACAAAATAAAGTTGAAACAATTAAGACACCGGGTCTATTACAACCTTTATCCATTCCAAGCCAACGTTGGGAGGAGGTTTCAATGGATTTTATCACAGGTTTACCCAAGTCTGAGGGAAAGAGTGTCATCATGGTGGTAGTTGACAGACTTACCAAGTATGCACACTTTTGTGCATTATCACATCCATTTAAAGCCAGTACAGTTTCTACTGCATTTATGGAAACAATTCAAAAGCTACATGGAAACCCAAAGATTATTGTAAGTGACAGAGATCCCATTTTCACTGGAAATTTTTGGACAGAATTATTTTCTTGTCTTGGTACTCAGTTAGCTCATAGCTCATCTTATCATCCTCAATCTGATGGGCAAACTGAGATAGTAAACAAATGTTTGGAAGGATATCTTCGTTGCTTTGTATCTGATAAACAGACACAATGGGTCAAATGGTTGCCTCTGGCTGAATGGTGGTATAACACTTCCTTCCATACAGCAACAAAAATGACCCCATTTATGGCACTTTATGGGTATCAACCACCATCCATCACATCATATTTAAGAGAAAATTCTAAGGTTCAGGCAGTGGAACATCACATCGAACATCAACAACAAGTCCTCCAACTCTTAAAGGATAACCTTGTGTTGGCACAGAATAGAATGAAACAACAGGCAGATCAACATCGCAGTGAAAGAAGTTTTGATGTAGGTGATTGGGTATTCCTACGGCTACAACCATATAAGCAAATGTCCCTCAAGCAAGCTAAGAAGGATAATAAATTATCACCAAAGTATTATGGTCCGTACAAGGTGTTGCAAAAGATTGGTACTATGGCATACAAATTGGAGCTTCCTGCAGCTTCTCGATTGCACCCAGTTTTCCATGTTTCATGTTTAAAGAAGGTTATAGGCGACAAGCTCCCAGTTCAAACAATATTGCCAGAACTTGACGAGGAAGGAAAAATTATATTGGAACCGGAAGCAGTCACAGAAACAAGAACTCGACAGCTACGAAATCGATCAATTTCAGAGTATCTTATCAAGTGGAAGAACTTATCCGCTGAAGATTCCACATGGGAGGATGAGAATTTTATGCAGAAGTATCCAGAACTACTCAAGCGTTGAGGACAACACTTTTTTGAAGGAGAGGGGCATGTTGGGTCCCTATAATACTAGTGATTACCCCATTACTATTGTAGTTATACCCCTTATTTATATTGTTGTGCCCATGTAGTGCCCATATTGTTACTATTGTGCCACATAGAATCCCTCTATTGTTATTGTTGTGCCCTACAATATTATTGTTATGTAGGCTTTGATTGTATTGGGACCACTTAGACTCCTATATATAGAAAGGAGGTATTTTCATTTGTATCATCCAAGAATTGTTCATTTATGTAATGTAAAGGAGGTTGCCCCCTCGAAGAGGCTGAATTCTAAGGCGCAGATCTCTCTTTTCTATCTTTTTGTGAGCTGGTTTCATAACATAGAGATTCAACAACCCTGATTCGCTGTGACAATCATCTTATTCTGCAACTGTAATTAGTTAAATATAATTCCTTGAAGATGTCAATGGTTGCATCATATCTCTATCATGTATACTTTAAATATATGAAAATGTTCAGAATTTCTTCTGCCCAATGAATATTGTACTAACCCTCACAGTCATGCTGATTCCAAATGCTAGTATCAATGCATACCTTCAATTAGTTAACGATTCTCCACACACACCTCTCAGGGATGCCTACAATGAGCCCTTAAATAGTCAACACTTTCTTAGAAATTTTTGTTGACAACCTGTTAGCACTTGAAATTTCACCTCAGGCTGAAAAGGCAAATCTCAAAGCTACATCAAACCATTCAGCCCCGTAGCTAGCCCTACGGGGCAGGAGAAGGCTCTCTCTGGTCAATCTCGGTAGATCTTCAATTGATGAGATGACCAAACGGGTATCACTGATATTAGGCTAGTAAACTGATTATAAAGGTTGATTTTTGGGGTTTTGGGGTTTTTGGTGGCAAATTGAGGAGCTGCAATTTAGGGTGCGGGGATTGGACACAGTTTCTGCAGGGAAGTCTTTGGGGCAAGGTAGGAGATTGTGTAGATGTCTTTAGCTGAAATGGATGATCAGGAAGAAAGATAAGAAGGCTAAAGAGAGCAAACAATGGATTTGAATTCTCTTTAGACAGTAGAAAACATAGAAATTAAACAAATTTGAAAGCAGAGCATGGCAAGCATGAATTCTAACTTTATCACTTCGTTTGTTTAATATGCAGCAGTATAGAAAGGAAATAAATCACATAACAAAGCTTACAATAACATGAAGAGACACACCATCAACACAATGAGTCCACAAGAATCCCAAAGATGACTGCAAAACCCTGGTCTTCCTTAGCCAAAAATTGCAGAGATACAATTGAATAATACAGTGATAGCTTCTCCCTCAAGAGTCCAACCACGAAAATGAGCATGAAAGTACATAATATAGATGATCTAACCTCTTCCCCACCTCTAGGGGTCGAGCTCACTATCCTAGGAGTTGTTTGAACAACTCCTAAACTAAGCACTACAAAATAGGCAGTCAAAACAACTTGCCTCTAAAAACTTGGAAACCAGTTCATACAGTCAAATTTACCCTTTTACATGAGAGAAACTTCTAGAAGAGTAAAACAAGAGAAAAAGTACCCAAAAAGTGCCACAAGTACAGTCAAAAGGACCACCATCGACCTCAACAAGTCAAACTGGAGCTAAACTGCAAATTCTGGGCTGAACTGGTCAAATCTGGCAAAGTTCCCTCAACGGGTCGCGCACATCCAGCTCAACGGGTCGCGCAATTTGGATCCCTTTTTGGAGGCCTTTCCGGTGTCAAAATCAGGTGCAGGATAGCTCGTTAGAAAGGTCTCTGAGTCTACTTTCCAGCCCAACCAGAATTTTTGGATTTGGAGGTCATTTGCCTAGTCAAAAGTCAATTCTCCCAAGGCTACTTCTGCAGCTCAAAAAAGGGGCAAAAAGTCAAAATTTCACTGTATTTTGACCATTTGGAGGCCCAAAACTCCATTGAAACTCAAGGTAATGGATGGGCATATGTAACTTTGCATGAAAAATCCAAAAATGTTGAGTTTTTGCAAAACGGAGCTACGATGACAAAGGGTCTCACCGGGGGTGAGACCCGTTGAGAAGCCAAAACCTGTAAATTGCCCAAAAATGCCAAAAATGAGCCAAAACTTCCAAAAAAATTTGTACTTGGTGCTGTGAAGAGGCTAGTGAGTGTAATGATGAGTAAGAGAAGCCTCAGCTAAGATGCGGAGTGGGTTGGCCTTCTTCTTCCTCCTAAGAGCCTCGGTCAATCTTCTTTGAAACACTTTCATCTTTGCTTTACAAACGTGCATCCTAGCCCAATAGTGGTTTTTCATGTTCCTTAGCAGCCTTTTGTCTTGGTTGGCCTTAGCCAATAGCCTCTCCAAGTGGGCATTCTCCTGAATAAGCAAAGACTCCCGGTCAACAGGCAATGGATCACCGGGCCTCCTACGGTTGAGGACTCGATCACTACGAATCCTCCAAATCTCATCAAGTGCCTTCTCCTCCTCCAGCTGTGTGTTCCGCTGCTCTAGATATGTGATGGTCCATTGGGCACCCTCAAGTTTCCGCTGCAAAGTATCATTCTCGGCCCTAAGCTGCTGAATGATCTCCTTTGCCTCTTGGCTAGGAGAACTGACCTCAAGATCGATCATTGGATCCTCATGAACCATGGGCTCTTTTCCCCTCTGCAATACCTCTGCTGGTGAAGAAAGCGAGGCCCCTTCCACCTGCTGTGGAGATAACACTCGCTGCTCTGAAGATGAAGGCGAGACCCCTTCCACCTGCTGTGGAGATAGTACTCGCCTGGCTGCTGCAAATAAGGCCCTTGGGCCTTTCTGATAGGTGACCATAGGAGTGGAGCTGACATGTCGGGTGATGGGAGCATCAGACTGCTGAGATGGTCCCCCCTCCTCATGAATGGCCTCCTGATGTGGCTGAGGTGGCACTGTGAAAAACTCACGGGAGATGAACTCCTCCCATGAGATACCCTGCTGAGTCAACTGATAAGAAACTATAAGCTGGATCAAACCATAGTGACAAAGGCTCCTGTACTGGTGAGCCGGGGTCTTCCTCTGCAGCATAGGTACCATCCTCTGAATGTTCTGAAACAGAAAGATCGGGAGGTTCATCATCCTCACCCGGGTGAAATGCATCAACAAGCGAATGTGATATGAATACACCTGCGAAAATCTGCCCTCACATGTAAAATAATGCATGATAAGTCTCATGAGGGGAGCATACTCACTCCGAAGAAATCTGAATGGGAAAACACCTGCCATCAGTTTCACAAATGATGGCCGGACATAGGGCTCAAAGTGAACAAAATCAAGTAGTCTGCGCTTAGACCACACCTCTCCCACATTCGGTATACCTGTAGCCTCTGAGATCACCTCGGGTGTCAATATGAAATTCACCCCTGCAAGAGTGACATGTCCATCATGGAGGTGTAAGACAAACAAGCGGGCCAACTCTCTATGATGCTGAATCTGAGAGAGCCTCTCACAAAAGTGATAGCATGACATGTACTGGAAACAACTCAGTGCCAAAGGACAAGCCTGTAACTCTGCCAATGAAGTAGGCTCCTCCCTCTTATGGTGACCTCCCTTACCCCCTCTACGAGGCCTCCTCTGTTCCTCAATCTCTGTAGATGATGAATGGTCATCACCTTGCTCATAAGTCTCGGTATCTGACATGGTTTTGGAGCAAGGTGGGCAAACTGAAGGACAAATTGAACTGCTGCCTCTGCCTGCAAAAGTACTGAACTCTATGCTGTTTCAAGGGGGAAAACATGAGGGGAATGTTAGGGGAGGGAACTTCTTAACAAGGAATGGGAATATATGAAAATAACAGGGAATTTTTCAAGGGAAACTTTACAAATTGTCATGCATATAGGAACAATTTTAACATTGGGAAATCATTTGCAAAGAACATCTCATATGGGACAAAACATGTATGATAATGAACATGTAAGGGGATACATATATCAATAGGGGCATAGGGACACCATACACCAAATTTGCTTGTATGAGTTCATGTGTGTCATAAGGCAAATTTTGCTCTTTTTGTTCTTTAAGGAGTACATGCACATTAAGGAGTACATACACATTATTTTCACATAAAGGGAAAGTGTTCATGTACAAAGGGATGTCAAGGGTATATAGGGGTTATGTACATGCCTTTTGATATACAGCAACATTTTAATTTCACATGACTCTTTTCTTTATTTTCAAATGTATCTTTTCTTTTTGTTTTATTTTTTGCATGTGTATGGTAGAGGGAATTAGGGTTTTGAGTGCTTGTGAGAGGGGTAGGGTTTATAGCTTAGGGATGGGGGAAAAAATCATCATTCTATGTACAAATCAAATGGGACAGAGATGCAAGCATGACTATGAATGAAAGAGGGAAAAAAGGAAGGGATCAATGGGACAAAAAACACTTGAAACAATCACAAAACCCTAGCATTTTACAAACATTAGCAACAGCCACACTAATCCATTCATTTGCAAATTTAAAAGATAAAACCATAGCATACATCATTATTTTCATCACCCATACCATCAACCTTGAATTAGGAGCCTAGCTCGACCGATCAAGCAAGTTTGAAGAGGAATGAAGGAATTGTTTTGAAATTTTGATAGCAAGCAGATGAACGGGTCGCGCACAGCCCTGGACGGGTCGCGCACAGCCCAACGGGTCGCGCACAGCCCTGGACGGGTCGCGCACAGCCCAACGGGTCGCGCCCGTTATGTTTTTGCACTGCCGGAGACTGCTGGACAGGTCGCGCACAAGCCTGGACGGGTCGCGCACCTGCAAACTGCCCGAAACGCTTGTATTTTCGCCTCCTTCGCCTTTCACTCTCTCACAATCTCTCTTGGAAGCTCGAAATGCACAATGAGAGTGAAAGGAGGGAGAATTACCTTTTATAATCTCACTTTGAAAAAATTTCATTAAAAAACCCACTTTATAAAGTCTATTTTGATTAAAAAACACTGATTTTCTTGGTTTCCTTTATCCTGAAGTTGACCTTTTGAGTGCTTTGACTTGATTATTTTTGCAGGGAGATCATCTGAAGGACTGTGGCAAGGGGACCAGGGTTATTGCTGCCTTTCTGAAGACAATTTGGAAATTTATTCTCTTTACAAAAATTATCATGACCTTGGCTTTAAAAACAGGGTTTTTAAATCCAAGGTTAAAAATGAACTACACATGATGAAAATTTCAAAGGAACATGTTTACCATCCTTCCTCTGGCTTGCTGGTCACTCAAGTACTTTCAGAGATATGACCTTGCTAAGACAACTGACCAAAACCCTAGACCTAGAATTTTGACATTAAGACCAAACAAGATCAGCTTGACAAACTCAATGACTGATATCACCTGATCCAGCAAAGCCAAGAGGGGTATGAATAGACAAGCGCCTCCATCAGGGTTATGGCATGCCTAACGGGATGCAAACTTTAACACTGATGAGACACCTACTAATGCAAATGCAAAGAGCTTTGATCACTGATGGAGGGCTTTCAAGACCGACACTAACATTGGCTCCAATGGGGATGGTAGCTCCTTGGAGGTGCCAAGAACCTTAGACATCTGGGAGAGCAGACCAGTGCTTGCAACCATTGGGCGATGGAGTCATTATTTACACCTTTGACACAAAACTTTGACACATTTATTGAATGAAAACTTGACTGAAAACTGACTGAAACTTAATTGAAGCTTGACTCAAACTGACTCGATGGCAAACTGAAATAACTTGAAAAAACTCACTCAATAGACCAAACACAAATGACTCATGACTGACTTAACTAAAACAAGAGAAGGGCAGCAGTCCATCAATATGTGAAATCATGATGACAACCACCGGTGTTTCTTACAAGACTATATACATCAAACTATATCAAAATGCCAATGCAACCAATCAAGCAGATGCCTTTTTGATTGATTCTCCTGATTATATCTTCTGGTCAACAATACAAACCTATCACTGGGCATCCAAAAACATAGTTGACCATATTCTCCTTCATCACTGAATACTGCAATAAACACTGTCACTGTTGGCTGCAACAAACTTGCTAGAGGATCGTGAAAAACATGAAGATTTGACATTGCCACCTTCTGCTGAAAGAACAAGGTATCTTTTGTTTCAAATTCTAATCTTCCTTCCTCATGTGCTTCGGTGAAAGTATGCTCATGGGCTTCAAACAACTCTGAACAAATGGATGAGCAGATCTCTTCTTGGAAAAGTATTTCAGCACATGAAACATATGAAGAATCGGAAAGGTAATCCTGTATGCTCTGATCTTCTGTAGTCTGACAATATGGGAGGTAATCTTCATATGATATCACAACCAAATTATCAAGTTCCTTATTACATTCTTCAATCATAAGGAAAGAAACTTCAGCTGATTCTTGACGTGCAAAAATGACATTTCTATCATCTACCATAAATTCATCCAAAGGGACTGTTTCACTTACTTGAATGAAGATGTCATCTTGCTTTTCATGAACTAACTGAATTACCTCCTCATGCAGGCTCTGTTCTGATGGCATGAGAACATTTGGATCAAAAACTCTGTCTATGGTCTCAACAACAAAACCCTCCTTTTCAGGATTCAGCACAAGGTATGCTTGGTCATCACAATCTGAATCTAGAACTGAAGTAGCTGTCCTGTCTTCTTCAATCTGCATGCTGTCTTCTTCTGTGGGCAGATCTGAAATAGGACCCTCTCTTTCATCATTTTCAGCCATATGGCCATCTTCAACCTGCTGATCTGCGTTAACTTGAGCCGGAACAAGACCTCTCAAAAGTAGATCTATCTCATCTTCAGATAGAGGAGATAATACCTTTTGTTTTCTTTTGTTCACACAGTGAGTGTCTTCATTGATTTCAAGTGAAGGAGTATACAGATTTTCCTCATACTGTTGATCCATTTCATGCAATTCCTGTTGACTGTCAAGATGCAAAATTGTTTCATTTCCCACCGTACTAAGATCTTGGTCCTGCTGCAAATTTTCATGATCATCTCTATGGGAATCCACTAGGTTCTCTTCATGTTGCTGAAATGGATTCTCATACAGAGCCTCCATGATCTCAACGTCCATAAAATTATCATCTTCATAAAACTTCTCAAGGCTTTCAATAAAACTATAAGCATGCTTGCAACAGTCATGAACCAAATTTAATGATGGATAAGATGCTTGATATCTTTCAATGAACATAACATGAAAATCCTTTAAACAATAAATACAAGCAGGCGGCAAACTTTCATACCATGATTGGGCTTTACCTTCTAGAGTGGCCAGGAATATCTTCATCAAGCAATCTTCAGGAAAATCCACCTTCAACTTGCGAATATGCATATGAAATCTAACTAGATGTAAAGCAGCATCCTTCTTACCATCATCATTAAATGTAGGCAAATTCCTTGACCAATCTACCTTCGGAATTTTATTCGGAAAACCAGGGATGTGATCTCGGCTCAAGGGAGCATATCTTCTTGCGATCCGATCCATCTTAAAAAGCTCAAAGCTACTGATCTCTCTGCAGTGAAGTCACCATGAAGCATAGATCTTTGGAGTTTTCAGTGAAGAAGTCGCCAGTGAATGATTTTCAGCCTTTCAAGTGTCTGATCGTTGTCCACTATCAACAATCAGATCTGAACTTGATACATGTACTGGGGTAAAATGAAAATGAAGTGATGTATTCACAAGCTCACGAAGATTGACTGAAGCAGCGTTTATCTACTGACGCTGATGTAAAACAAGAGTGTTTTCGAAGGCTACCTAGCGTAACTTCAGGCTTCGTCTAAGACCTATGAAATAACACGTCAATGAGCAAACGATCAGTTTTTCTCCCCAGTATGGTCGCCAGTATGTTAGCACTTGAAATTTCACCTCAGGCTGAAAAGGCAAATCTCAAAGCTACATCAAACCATTCAGCCCCGTAGCTAGCCCTACAGGGCAGGAGAAGGCTCTCTCCGGTCAATCTCGGTAGATCTTCAATTGATGAGATGACCAAACGGGTATCACTGATATTAGGCTAGTAAACTGATTATAAAGGTTGATTTTGGGGGTTTTGGGGTTTTTGGTGGCAAATTGAGGAGCTGCAATTTAGGGTGCGGGGATTGGACACAGTTTCTGCAGGGAAGTCTTTGGGGCAAGGTAGGAGATTGTGTAGATGTCTTTAGCTGAAATGGATGATCAGGAAGAAAGATAAGAAGGCTAAAGAGAGCAAACAATGGATTTGAATTCTCTTTAGACAGTAGAAAACATAGAAATTAAACAAATTTGAAAGCAGAGCATGGCAAGCATGAATTCTAACTTTATCACTTCATTTGTTTAATATGCAGCAGTATAGAAAGGAAATGAATCACATAACAAAGCTTACAATAACATGAAGAGACACACCATCAACACAATGAGTCCACAAGAATCCCAAAGATGACTGCAAAACCCTGGTCTTCCTTAGCCAAAAATTGCAGAGATACAAGTGAATAATACAGTGATAGCTTCTCCCTCAAGAGTCCAACCATGAAAATGAGCATGAAAGTACATAATATAGATGATCTAACCTCTTCCCCACCTCTAGGGGTCGAGCTCACTATCCTAGGAGCTGTTTGAACAACTCCTAAACTAAGCACTACAAAATAGGCAGTCAAAACAACTTGCCTCTAAAAACTTGGAAACCAGTTCATACAGTCAAATTTATCCTTTTACATGAGAGAAACTTCTAGAAGAGTAAAACAAGAGAAAAAGTACCCAAAAAGTGCCACAAGTACAGTCAAAAGGACCACCATTGACCTCAGCAAGTCAAACTGGAGCTAAACTGCAAATTCTGGGCTGAACTGGTCAAATCTGGCAAAGTTCCCTCAACGGGTCGCGCACATCCAGCTCAACGGGTCACGCAATTTGGAGCCCTGTTTGAAGGCCTTCCCGGTGTCAGAATCAGGTACAGGATAGCTCGTTGGAAAGGTCTCTGAGTCTACTTTCCAACCCAACCAGAATTTTTGGATTTTGAGGTCATTTGTCTAGTCAAAAGTCAATGCTCCCAAGACTACTTCTGCAGCTCAAAAAAGGGGCAGAAAGTCAAAATTTGACTGTATTTTGACCTTTTGGAGGCCCAAAACTCCATGAAAACTCAAGTTAATGGATTGGCATATGTAACGTTGCATGAAAAATCCAAAAATGCTGAGTTTTTGCAAAACGGAGCTACGATGACAAAGGGTCTCACCGGGGGTGAGACCCGTTGAGAAGCCAAAACCTGTAAATTGCCCAAAAATGCCAAAAATGAGCCAAAACTTCCAAAAATTTTTGTACTTGGTGCTGTGAAGAGGCTAGTGAGTGTCATGATGAGTAAGAGAAGCCTCAGCCAAGATGCAGAGTGGGTTGGCCTTCTTCTTCCTCCTAAGAGCCTCGGTCAATCTTCTTTGAAACACTTTCATCTTTGCTTTACAAACGTGCATTCTAGCCCAATAGTGGTTTTTCATGTTCCTTAGCAGCCTTTTGTCTTGGTTGGCCTTAGCCAACAGCCTCTCCAAGTGGGCATTCTCCTGAATAAGCAAAGACTCCCGGTCAACAGGCAATGGATCACCGGGCCTCCTACGGTTGAGGACTTGATCACTACGAATCCTCCAAATCTCATCAAGTGCCTTCTCCTCCTCCAGCTGTGTGTTCCGCTGCTCTAGATATGTGATGGTCCATTGGGCACCCTCAAGTTTCCGCTGCAAAGTATCATTCTCGGCCCTAAGCTGCTGAATGATCTCCTTTGCCTCTTGGCTAGGAGAACTGACCTCAAGATCGATCACTGGATCCTCATGACCCATGGGCTCTTTGCCCCTCTGCAATACCTCTGCTGGTGAAGAAAGCGAGGCCCCTTCCACCTGCTGTGGAGATAACACTCGCTGCTCTGAAGATGAAGGCGAGACCCCTTCCACCTGCTGTGGAGATAGTACTCGCCCGGCTGCTGCAAATAAGGCCCTTGGGCCTTTCTGATAGGTGACCATAGGAGTGGAGCTGACATGTCGGGTGATGGGAGCATCAGGCTGCTGAGATGGTCCCCCCTCCTCATGAATAGCCTCCTGATGTGGCTGAGGTGGCACTGTGAAAAACTCACGGGAGATGAACTCCTCCCATGAGATACCCTGCTGAGTCAACTGATAAGAAACTATAAGCTGGATCAAACCATAGTGACAAAGGCTCCTGTACTGGTGAGCCGGGGTCTTCCTCTGCAACATAGGTACCATCCTCTGAATGTTCTGAAACAGAAAGATCGGGAGGTTCATCATCCTCACCCGGGTGAAATGCATCAACAGGCGAATGTGATATGAATACACCTGTGAAAATCTGCCCTCACATGTAAAATAATGCATGATAAGTCTCATGAGGGGAGCATACTCACTCTGAAGAAATCTGAATGGGAAAACACCTGCCAACAGTTTCACAAATGATGGTCGGACATAGGGCTCAAAGTGAACAAAATCAAGTAGTCTGCGCTTAGACCACACCTCTCCCACATTCGGTATACCTGTAGCCTCTGAGATCACCTCGGGTGTCAATATGAAATTCACCCCTGCAAGAGTGACATGTCCATCATGGAGGTGTAAGACAAACAAGCGGGCCAACTCTCTATGATGCTGAATCTGAGAGAGCCTCTCACAAAACTGATAGCATGACATGTACTGGAAACAACTCAGTGCCAAAGGACAAGCCTGTAACTCTGCCAATGAAGTAGGCTCCTCCCTCTTATGGTGACCTCCCTTACCCCCTCTACGAGGCCTCCTCTGTTCCTCAATCTCTGTAGATGATGAATGGTCATCACCTTGCTCATAAGTCTCGGTATCTGACATGGTTTTGGAGCAAGGTGGGCAAACTGAAGGACAAATTGAACTGCTGCCTCTGCCTGCAAAAGTACTGAACTCTATGCTGTTTCAAGGGGGAAAACATGAGGGTAATGTTAGGGGAGGGAACTTCTTAACAAGGAATGGGAATATATGAAAATAACAGGGAATTTTTCAAGGGAAACTTTACAAATTGTCATGCATATAGGAACAATTTTAACATTGGGAAATCATTTGCAAAGAACATCTCATATGGGACAAAACATGTATGATAATGAACATGTAAGGGGATACATATATCAATAGGGGCATAGGGACACCATACACCAAATTTGCTTGTATGAGTTCATGTGTGTCATAAGGCAAATTTTGCTCTTTTTGTTCTTTAAGGAGTACATGCACATTAAGGAGTACATACACATTATTTTCACATAAAGGGAAAGTGTTCATGTACAAAGGGATGTCAAGGAGTACATGCACATTAAGGAGTACATACACATTATTTTCACATAAAGGGAAAGTGTTCATGTACAAAGGGATGTCAAGGGTATATAGGGGTTATGTACATGCCTTTTGATATACAGCAACATTTTAATTTCACATGACTCTTTTCTTTATTTTCAAATGTATCTTTTCTTTTTGTTTTATTTTTTGCATGTGTATGGTAGAGGGAATTAGGGTTTTGAGTGCTTGTGAGAGGGGTAGGGTTTATAGCTTAGGGATGGGGGAAAAAATCAACATTTTATGTACAAATCAAATGGGACAGAGATGCAAGCATGACTATGAATGAAAGAGGGAAAAAAGGAAGGGATCAATGGGACAAAAAACACTTGAAACAGTCACAAAACCCTAGCATTTTACAAACATTAGCAACATCCACACTAATCCATTCATTTGCAAATTTAAAAGATAAAACCATAGCATACATCATTATTTTCATCACCCATACCATCAACCATGAATTAGGAGCCTACCTCGACCGATCAAGCAAGTTTGAAGAGGAATGAAGGAATTGTTTTGAAATTTTGATAGCAGGCAGATGAACGGGTCGCGCATAGCCCTGGACGGGTCGCGCACAGCCCAACGGGTCACGCCCGTTATGTTTTTGCACTGCCGGAGACTTCTGGACAGGTCGCGCACCGCCAAACAGGTCGCGCACCGCCCAACAGGTCGCGCACGAGCCTGGACGGATCGCGCACCTGCAAACTGCCCGAAACGCTTGTATTTTCGCCTCCTTCGCCTTTCACTCTCTCACAATCTCTCTTGGAAGCTCGAAATGCACAATGAGAGTGAAAGGAGGGAGAATTACCTTTTATAATCTCACTTTGAAATAATTTCATTCAAAAACCCACTTTATAAAGTCTATTTTGATTAAAAAACACTGATTTTCTTGGTTTCCTTTATCCTGAAGTTGACCTTTTGAGTGCTTTGACCTAATTATTTTTGCAGGGAGATCATCTGAAGGACTGTGGCAAGGGGACCAGGGTTATTGCTGCCTTTCTGAAGACAATTTGGAAATTTATTCTCTTTACAAAAATTATCATGACCTTGGCTTTAAAAACAGGGTTTTTAAATCCAAGGTTAAAAATGAACTATACATGATGAAAATTTCAAAGGAACATGTTTACCATCCTTCCTCTGGCTTGCTGGTCACTCAAGTACTTTCAGAGATATGACCTTGCTAAGACAACTGATCAAAACCCTAGACCTAGAATTTTGACATTAAGACCAAACAAGAGCAGCTTGACAAACTCAATGACTGATATGACCTGATCCAGCAAAGCCAAGAGGGGTATGAATAGACCAGCTCCTCCATCAGGGTTATGGCATGCCTAACGGGATGCAAACTTTGACACTGATGAGACACCTACTAATGCAAATGCAAAGAGCTTTGATCACTGATGGAGGGCTTTCAAGACCGACACTAACACAACCAATAATTTTGACTGGCTTAGGTTCACTGTTGATAAGTTACAATTAGCTCACTTCAGATTTACCAAATGGTACTATGGAGGCAAGTCTCAATCATATGTTCAATCACCAATTGTGTGTCAAAGGAAGGTTTTAGAGACTGTATATCCACCCTTAGACCTGAGAAAAGTTCAACATCAGAAAATTCAGATTTTCTACGAGAAAAACACTAAGAACACTCTTCAGAAGAGCACATATACATCCCTCAAAACACCACGAAAGAATAATAACAAATATGCATGGGTCTACTCCCTTTAGGGCTTGACCATTTCTAGTGAATAGTTCTTTGGATTCAAGTTGTGCTTAGCCACACAAAAATAACTTTTCAATAGTCCTCAAATATCATAGGTTCATCACAGGGAATGTTATAAATGATGTAGACAAGGCTTACCATATCTTCTGATTTGCGTTACTTCATTCTTTGATCCAAAGAGAAGAATAACATAATGATGCTCTACTTAAGTTCCTAAGATTTATAATGTTGATTTCAATGCCTTCTCTCTCGCTACAATTTAAGTATATTGCCCAAATTTAAATCTCTGTATATTTCAGATACATAGCGAGGTTCAAAATTGGTTCATTTAAGGATTATTATATGGACCCTTTCATAATGTCAATTTCAAATCTTCATTACAAAAGAAACCATTACTGTATGGCTTCAATCAACAAAACAAAGTGAATTTATACCTCAGTTTGGATTCCTTACCCATTTAACTAATCTATGCCCATACTTCTTTGACAAGTGTCAAGGTATGTCGAAATTTTTAGTAATAATACCTCAGGTGTTGTCTTCAAAAAGGAGGTCCGAAAACTACAATGAATGTCCTAACAAGATACTTGTGGATATTAGGGCTTAAACTCCAGTTAAATTTGGCTTAGAACAATCATGAATTTAGGTCACAAAACTGAGCCAAATGAAATCTCAAACATATCCACAATGAGTCAGAACAAATCTCAAGAGTATGGCACATTGAAAAACCTCAACATTATCAACAATAGACCCCAGAGAGGAAATTGGATTAGAAGTGTTTTAGGTCCATGAATTTTCTTCATAGGAGGAGATCACAATAGATCCAAGAGATGCCATCTTTTTATGATGCAGGAGACTCCAAAAGAGGGTTGAATAGGCCTTAGGTTAAGGCCATAAGTTGGCTTGCATTGGGTTTGGGAAAGTCTCATAAACTTCAATACTTTCACCTAAAATTTTGTAGATTTGTCCTCCAAATAATAAGAGAATCTAGAAAAGGAACATAGACATATACCTCAGAAACAACAAACCCCTGCATTGGATAATCACATAATTCTTACGCGCTGTAATATGTCTTCTAGACAACCGATTAGGCCTAAGAATATCACCACAAACAATTTTGTGGTTAGGCCTTAGATAGAGCCTCAGAGCTCCACGAAAGTGCTTCAGATCAACTGCAAGAAGGGCCGAATGGCCTCACAGGATACCCAACAAAGAGACAAAAAGCAAAAAAACCATAGAATGCCAAAATAATCTTCAAACTTCGGCCTTCTTCTTTAGTTTTTCAAGACTATACAATGCCACAAAGGTTCACAAAGGATAAGACATTGATATGCTTACCTATGTGGAGGAAACACACTTCCTTTTTAAAATAATAGAAGAGGGGCTTCAATGGAGCTGACCTATTCAAAAGGAGGGAAGCCAACTTGTAAATCAAATTTGAATTTTTAAATTTTGGAGCCAAAAAAATTTCTTCTTAGAGGCCAACTTGACTTGGAGGTCGAATTTAACCTAAAATAACTTAATTAAAATACCCTTGACCATTGAGTTAACACAAGTAATTAGGATAGGCCCAACTTTGATTTTAAAATCAATTTTTGATAATAATATTCCATAAGAAAACCAATCTAAGGGCATCATGCCACATCATCTATGGTGTTTCTTAACCACGAGAGGCTGATCCAAATTTGATTGAGCATATCTCCTCAACTGTGAGGAGTTATGGATTGTTCCACCTATCGATGGAAACAACAAGATAAGGAGTCTCAAATGAAGATGGTCTCATGATCAAAATCACTATCCTTTACATCCATTTTCCTTAACAAGTGGGGGTCATCTAGGGCTTCCTAGGGATTCTTGTCATTTGGAGATTCCAATCAATGCAAACTATATGAATATTAAGAGAATTCAAGGATCAACATTGGCATCAATGACAATACCATTCAACATGCAATTCCTAGCATGATGATGCAATAATGTGACTGGGAATTCCATGAAAACTCAAGCTTGAAGATGGAAATCAAAGAATGAAAATGAAGGTGAAGTATGGCCAACAACACAAGATGCAAGCCTATATTTTGCAAAGAATATCATGGGGAGTATGAAGCTTAAAGGTGTATAAAAGAAGCAACAACCCCCAAAACCCTAAAGCATTTGGTAGATGTAAATCAGGATGAAGCAACGGAAAACTTGAAACTCTTGTTAACTCAGGGAATTCAAGGCATATATTTTACAAATATTAAACACCGAGAGATCGAATGAATGTGTAATAGATGAGAGAAGGTATGTGAGTATAAACTAGTTGAAGTGTTTCACAAGTCTTTGCTTGAGGGCACGTTCAATGCATAAGGTAAAAATTTGAAGATCTGTTCTGGGATTCATGACAGTGCATGTAAAAACTTTCTTCTCTTCTCAAAATCAAGAAGATCCACGAGAACTTAAGTCTTGAATTGTCATTAAATCCCTTTAATACAATATGATATTCAATAGTCAAGAATAAAGTACTGGAAATTGCATTAGTTTTGCAAAAGAAACTCAAGCTTGAAAACCTATTGAATACTTAAACATAGCTCAATGACTAAAGTGTCATTGATGTGGAATGCAGTGACAATGCGGCTACTATGACTGAAATTGGCATAAGAATCTAAGCTTAAAGATTCACCTTAGAGGGTGAAAACCAAGGTAGAGCATCGATGTCATCTTCACTCATGCAATATAAATTCATGCATGTGAATTGCAATGCATGTCATGATAGTAAGTATCTCAAGAGCATGTGAATGAAGCAACATAATGCATTGAAAAGAACATAAACCAAGGTAAAGAATTGTGGGCATATGAAATATACCCGATGAAGACATCAAAAACCAGAGGGCTTGATGATAGCTAGGTCTTTGAAGGACTTAACCAATTCAAGTCATATGCATACCTGTTAGAACCTTGAAAAGCAGAGGCCCCTCCAAAATTTGAGTGTTAGGCTAAAAATTTTGGGTGTTGTTGTAGCATCTGCAACAATTGACGGGCCAATGGTAGAATCCAACATCTCTATCTTAATCCCTTCAAAATATTGAGTCTTAAAATGATAAAAGGAAGTACTGAACTAGATATTGTGGATACCACTTGAGTTATTTGACCATACATATGTGCCATTCATCCATTCCACATTTAGGTCTTGTTATTCTTTACACACTAAATCAAGAGATCACACATGTAAATTTTCAACAATGATATAGAGAACATGACATAGGTTTTATTGTGTTTAGAATTTTAAAGTGAGTTTCGATGTTGCTCCGCTTCCAATGAGCGTTCATAGTCTCAGCAGAGTCACTCAAGAAATCAAAAGCATTGCTTCACTTCCAACGAGTGTCTATAGCCCTGACGAAGTTGCTTACTGCGAAGGAATTATTTCTCATTCCTTTATCCTTTATTTAATTAGTTTCTTCTAGATGCACTTTGGTGTAATTTATTAAGGCATTCATTGCGCAAGGGTGGAAGAGGGATCCTGACTTGTTTTATGGGAAAGAGACGTTGTTTCTTGTTTGACAGAAACTAAAATATTTTATGAATTAAGTTTTCCCTCATGCCATGCTTCCACATCACATCTCCAACTGATAAGTGAGCAATAAAAGCACATAATGAAATATCAGGACTAGACTGGAAATAAACTTTAGGTTATGGATATATAACTTATGAATTGATTAGAGTTTCCAACAAGTATCAAAACATATTTTCCTTGTTAATATATCATACTCATGTATAGATAACATGGACAAGGTTTCGATACTAAGTTCTACAAGGGTCCGCCTCTTGGAGTGACCACCACAACATCATAACCATGGGTT
The DNA here is from genome assembly GCA_031772625.1 of Pinus tabuliformis. NCBI lineage: Eukaryota > Viridiplantae > Streptophyta > Pinopsida > Pinales > Pinaceae > Pinus > Pinus tabuliformis. The sequence continues at coordinate 438,806,215 of CM062820.1, read as the reverse complement.
TGGGGGTTCTAGAATTTTGGGAGAGGAAAGTGAATTAAATAAGGGAAGCTCTTCACTTATCATTTATGTACAAGCTTGGAAAGACCATGCAGAGAACAGAGCTTAAATGAAAGGAAAATGCATAATGCAAGGAAATGAATGCGAGATGAAATGAGCCCAACAATGTGAAAGAGACAAGGCTCAATGCAATGGAAGGGGATGAGAATGTTGAATGCAAAATAAAGGAATAATGAAATGTGCATTCATAATGAATACATAATGCAAAAGGAATGCATAATGCATGTGAGTGTAAAAGATGAGACCAATAACTAGATGTAATAAAAGAAAACATAAATTAGTGAATCATGACTAAATGAAATGAAAAATTATGTGAAGCAAGGTTCCAACATATAAATCAAAAGAAAAGTGAAAGAATCATGCAATGAAACTAAATACATGCAATTAAAATGCAACTATATTTGAAAGAAAAAGAGTGCAAAGAGTGAAGTTAGTTTTATGAGACATACAAAACTGTACAAATATGCAAGCAAAAGCTATCTAAACCGAAGTCCTAATCTAATTGAAAAGGTCAGAATTATGTGATGTAAAACTTCCAATGCAACCACAAGAGTTGCTCCCGACTTGCAAACACAAAGGTATCACTAGTTAGTACCAACATGAAATAATATGCAAAAAATAATGTTCACTTGTGTCACTTGCACAAAAGAAAGAAGGTCACACCTGCAAACAAAAGAATTAACCATAAAAGAATGTTCAAATTAGGCCGCAACTCTATCCTGATAAACAAAATGATAAACATGATCACCCTGAAAACCTCTCACAAGTGTGTAATTATTTGCATTCTCATTCACACCAAACAAAAGAGAAAACAGAGGCCCCTTATTAACATAAGAGTTCACTAGATAGGAATATTCCAACCAATCAACAATTCGATCGTGATATTCAAAATGAGGAATGTGAACAACCTGAAAAAAAATTATGAGATGAGCAATCATTAGATGAAAGAGGTCTATGGAAATAATCTCACGAAGAACACCCTAATCTAGTCTTGTTCATAAATCTTGTCAAGATCACAAGGACCTGACATAACCATTAGCGAAAGTTGAAGTGCCTCAATTTCCTGAAAAATCTCAAAATTATCAATTGGTAGATCATCAAATTTTGGTGGCTTAGAAATATCATCAAATGAATATGGGCATCCGTCATGAAATGTATCAGTGAAGACATTATCAATAGGATGATTACTATTAAATCCATCAATTTGATCAGATAGGTCATTTAATACATGATACTCTTCATGATTTAAGAATGAGGATGAATCAATTAGAGGACTTTCTTGAACTCTTAGAGCTATAGAATTTTCCTCTTCACCTATTAAAATAGAAAATTGAAAGGGATATAAGGATCCAATTCATTCTTTTCATCTTATAATTGTGAAACCACACCATCATGTACCGTAGTGCAATCAAGACTAGTAGAATAAAGATATAAAGGATTTTGAGAAATCATTGATGTCCTAGACTCATCAAACAAATCAGGGTACAATGACTAGTGCGTTAAGAATAAAGCAAGGTGAAATGACTCAGGTGAAGAAGCATCAATTCCAACTAAATCTTATCCAAAACTCAAACTTTTCACATTAGTATCATCTTGCGGAAACAACGTATCAACATGTATGTTATGCTCTATGAATTCATTTGAACATCTACTATGACCCAAGGTAATTCCTCAGTCATGGCAGGGAGGTGAAGACAAGATCATATCATGGGAAGATGGCAGGTTAAATACATCAAACAAACTTTCATCAATATGATAATCAAAGGATGGCTTACTCATTTCGATTTGAATCTGCCCCATTTCAACAAGGTTTATTTAAGCTTTTGAAGTAATATTATTATGCTCTTTTGCATGAAGAGTTTTCTCCTTACCTGATCCATCAACAAAAAGTGTTTACATATTAAGACTAGAATCTATTTCATTGGGAAATGAAGACGAAGGAGGATAATGGAAGTCAGGGTGAACCATCTCCTCCTCTGAAATATGAGTTTTTCTTTGACTGACACCCAACAAAAAGGTAGGCATAATGAAATTAGGGAGCATATTTGATGCCTAATTTTCAATGTTCGACTCATATTTAGATTCCGTCTTAGAAAGGCCAACTAGATGTGAAATTATCTTATTAGATGGTATCAATCCTTATCTTTCTTAGGAATTTTATAACAATAGTATTGAGAAATATATTGGAAAAATATTCCATTGATTCATCTAGTCTCATTCCGAGTTCATCAATTTCTTTAAATAATTTTTCAGAATTAGACTCTTGAAAAGCAGACATAAACTCATCTATGAATGACAGGGTCTTACACCATGACTTGACGCGACCTTGAAAGGTGAACAAGACAAGTTTGCATAGGACACTGTCTTGATGAACATAGTTAGAGATACAAATATAAAAAATCAAAGGATATGATAAAATCTAGAGATTTTCCCTTCACCATAAAACTTATTCTTTGACAAGAGATTGAATAGCTTCCTAACGATAAATTGATCTATCAATGACAAGGTCTCACACCATGAGTTGATGTGACCTTGAAAGGTGAAAAATATAAGTCTGCATAGGACACTGTCATTATGAACATCGTTAGAGATACAAATATAAAAAAACCAAAGGATATGTTAAAATGTAGAGATTTTCCCTTCACCATCAAACCTATTCTTTGACAAGAGATTGAATAGCTTCCTAGGGACTGAAATATTTACTTTTTTTAAGAAAAACAACCTAGAGTAAAGATATGGGAAGGAGCCATTTCAAGATCAAAGACTTAAACCAAATTCTAGAGGGTCATCTTGTCATCCGCCCTCTTTCTAGTGCCAAATTTGTTGAGCCAAAATGAACCACGAATAGTTAGGGGTCTCCCCGACGTGAAGTCCTAATTAGACCTAACACCATTTGAGATAGAATCCCCATTCGATATGTAGGTCCGACTACTACCATGTGTGTGTTACTATTGGATTTCAAATGCAAATATGTATGTGTTAAACTAAGTGTAAAATTCCAAGTGAATGAGGGAAACATCAACTCTCCATTGATGGGTTGCAGAACAAAATATAAGGAAGTAACAACATAATAATTAGAAGGAGCATGTCTCAAGAAATAATAAAATAGATATGAATAACTAAGACACACATAAGAAGGAAAGTGTTAGAAACCAACTACAAATTAGTTTACAATTGATTACCAGTATTTGCATGGAATGAAAGAGCAGAGATCCAAGGTAAACATACAAGCCACATGCAACAAATTAGTTCATTAACATGTAACCAATATGTAAACACACATGCACTAATAGAAATATCATAGGATAACCACTACAAATTCCATTAACATGCATGGGGATCAATGCAACAAGTGAAAAACTTCTCATTAATACCATTGCCCATTCAAATACATGTGCCACAAGCTTGTCAAAACCCAATATTGGGATGAGAGTTGTTCATATCATCTTCAAAACAAAAATCATAGCCTCACAATTCGTCAACCTATAACCTACTAAGATCGAATGTGCTTAAAACCTTGAGTGCTATAGCTAAACTAAGATTCAAATGCCAAAAGCCCCTATGAATGAGGCATGAGGGTATTCTATGCAAGTCGGTGGGTAACCTTTCACCTCTCACATGTCATTTCAAATTCCCTCAATGCCTATCTGACTCATAAAACTTTTCATATTCTAAGTGAATTTTGCATGACTTTTATTATTTCTTATTGACAAAATAGTACAATATAATGAAGAAAAAAAATGGCATTTGAGGTTTTAGCACACATATTCATAGCATGGGAAATCATCCTAGAAAATCTTCCTTTTAAATGGTATTAGGTCCATCTTTCTGAGGATTTATGACATTAATGATCATATGAGAGACAACTACAATTTGTGAGCATGATCCATTACACAATGGCTTTGCAATATTCCTGCAATTAAAAGAGCTTGTTAGCTTGCTCATTTAAAACCAAGCTTCATTTTAATAATGCATAAATTTAAATGTAAATGCCCCAGGATGTTCTTGTACAAATGGATCAACCCTAATCATTGAGATCCTTAAAGAAAAATAGGAAATGAGAATGATCATTGGTGCAAGCCAAGGCACAATCTCGAGTAAGTGCCTCACTATCCTTCACCATTTTCAAAGGAATATTATACTTATAAAACCTCCGCTTATCTCTTAATGCCTTTCTATGACTATGCCCTTTAAAATTAATTACATTTTCCTGCCCAAATTGGCCTTTACACAAGTGCTGACATTTCTCATTAAAATAACAATATTATTTATAGTATGACCAATGGGACATAAGAGCTTTAATGCCTTTGGGCACAACAACCTTCAAGCAACTTCATTCCTGCATGCATGCAACCACAATCAGAATATTAGTTGCAATATATAAAATGGTTAAGTGTATATCTTTATTTACCACATTGAATTGCATATAAAATATAACTTGTACTAAGAATTCAAAATAATTTACATCCCTGAAGTGTCGAATTCATTTTTTTTTTATGCGAAAGTTGATCAACCTTTCCATCAATTCGGTAAAAACAAGGTTTCCCAAGCTTCCTTGATATAACTTATTCTACAATCTTTTAAAGTGACTTGGCTTGTAAAAATTTTCAAGCGTGAATGATAAAAATTGAACCAACAATTAACTTAAATCAAGCATGAAATATTTAAATGAAACTGCAATTAAAAATGAAATGTAGAAGATCAAGACAAGACAAAAATAGACACAAAACCAATTGATAACAATTTTCGTTCAGTGTGGATTATGTCTCATGGCCTTGCCTCTAAGGGAGTGCCCTCTTTTATTAATATGTTGCTAAGCTTCAAATTCTTTATTACAACACCAAAATGCCTCCCAAAAATTTGCTACAAAATTGAGCTTTCTACTACTAAACTGAGTTTTTTCATACCAAAACTCCTTTGGTTGCTAAATTCAATCTCTCACTCACTTTCTTTACAAAAAATATGCAAGCTCAAAATTGGAGCTTTAAACACTCTCGACACTATCAAAATATCACCTCTCAAAGACTTAAAAAGCCAAGTTCGAAAACTCTTGGCTCTACAAAACTCTCTTCAATAGCCCCTTCCCTCGTCGCAATGAAAAACATATATATAACATTTGGTGGATTGATAATAGAGCCCACGGGTTTCCGGAATATGCACATGGTTATTGTAACACCCTCCTCCCACATCCACCCAAGTTACCATTGCCAACTAGGGTAAACATGAGACGAGAGGCTACTATGATCAGATTCGACCTCCTAGGTAACCTTAAGGAAGTGGAATCGATGAAACGTCACATACAACCATCCAACACCATCAACAGAACCCTCAGAAGACAAGTCAACCACCCAGATAGCTTGTCCCTGGGTCCCACTATCGTTATGGATAATTTAAGGCTCGATCGCTCTCATGCTATGGGCAAGGGAGCGACTAGAGACCTAAAGTCACTCTGATAGGCCTACCTACCAGTGAATTTGGTCCAAACTTTCCATTTATGTGCTAGCGACTCTGGGATTTGAGCCACTTTTTCAGGCTCAAAGCCCAAGTCACTGCCCAGAGTGGAATGAAAGCTCATAATTAAGTAAAGCACAGGGGGACAATATTCAAAAGTAAATAGTTGATCAAGGCCTTAACTAGACCCCTACTAGCCATGACAAGAATTTCATCAAACATATCAACGACATGTAACCTACAGGTGTAAACAATAGAGTTAAGTGTAGGGATCTCTTACTTATCTGAGAATCATCATGAACCATTGCTTCCTCACATCATTTGCTGCCTTATCACTTATTAGGTCATAGATACAATATCCATTCAAATAAAAGTAAAAACATACTGAGAGTCAAACATAGTTGCTGCCATAAAATGAACATATAACCAACATAATAGGAACAAAATTACAATAAACATATCAGCCATCAAAATCCATATATAAAACAGTACATTTACACATGAATATCAATGGAATGAATTTCTCATTAATCAATGCAATGAATTGACCGGAGATGGGACTACCACGTTCCACCCGACCATAGATTGGTTGAGCCAAGTCTCTCTTCAGCTAATCACCCCCGTGCCATATTCCAAGCATGAATGTGGATACCACCAGAGTTCTTCGCCTACATCGTAAGGAATTTGAGTGCCTCCTAGCCTCTCAGGCTTTACCATGCATCCGCAGTCTGATCCAAGGACCACTAGGCCCTACATCCAGACATACTCTCTAGGCTTTACTGTGAATTCTATCCAGGAATCAATAGGTCCAACAAAGAGAAAATCTACCTCTTGGATTTACCATATATTATCCCCCATTCATCGACAAGGATTCCGAGGCCCACCGAGGCACACAATTTTGATTTACCACAACCCACAATCTCGTTCAGGGGTTACTAGGCCAATGGCTTCGTGCATCCTCAGTCTGGTTTAGGGACCACTACCACCATGTGTTTGTCCATTCGAAGATCCACCCCACTCAACTTCGAATCCAATTCGACCATCCCACACAAACCGCATGAGAGGTCCCATTTCATCAAAGCTATCAAGAAATGGCAAGGCTAGGCTAAAAATATTGTCACACCTGGGAAAACCCATGCCATGGTAGAAAAGAAACACATGAAATCCCATGCATGCCAAATCTAGCAAGGAAAATACACATGAAAGTTGATACCTGCAATGAAGCCTGCTACAGTTGCTGGATTATGCCTTTCCTTGCTTGATCTTTTCTTCCGCTTGCCTTCTTTGCCCTTCTTGCTCCAATGCCAAGCACTCCAAGAAAACTCTAAGTGTCCAAGAGTATCACAGAGAGTGAGAATAATGAGAGAGCTCCAAAGCTAAACTAGAAAAAAGTTACCAATTGATCCTCAAAATCTTTTTATGAATGAGGCCTCTATTTTCTTCATTTTCCATTATTTTCCTTCATTTTCCTCCTCACATGAAACCTGTGACCTTTCACCTCCTTTTTCTTCCAATTTCGATTATTTTCATAAATAATTTTGCCAAAAATTCCATTTTTCCTTTCGAAAGCCTTAGCCATAAACAACCAAATGAACACCCCCTAGGATGTCTTGCCCAACATCCAGCTTGGAATAAGTGTCCCAATCATATGTGGTTATTTTTTTTAACATTGTTTACATGGAATTTTCACCAGGGATGTTATAGAACCCTCCCCCTTGGGGGACACTGTCCTCAGTGTTAAATCACACATATACCTCAACAACCTACTGAAAGAAGACATACTTCTTATGGAGCTTTATAACACAACTCGATGCAGTATTTACAATGAAATATCTGCTCAAGAGAAGAACATCATGGCAACATGACAACATACCACATAGTGGAGCTTTATAACACAGCTCATTACAATATTTACAATAATCATCCTGCTAAGTGACAGTCCATATGACATCATAACATCATGATAACATAACCACATGATAGCATATTAACATAATTGTAATAACGTGACACCCATACCGCATAGTGGAGCTTTATAGCATGACTCGTTATGGTGTTTACATTCATACACGGGTGTACATTTAGCAACATCATCAAAATTATATATACCATTGAAACATATGCCAAATCATATACCAAACATATATCAAACATATACTAACATCATATAGCATGTATCAACCATCATAAAGCATATATCAATCACCATAAATCATATACTAAACCAACATAAAGCAAATACTAAACCACCATGAAGCATATACCAAACCATCATAAGAAAATACCAAACCACCATAAAGCAACTACCAAACCACCATAAGCAATCATCAAACCACCATAAGAAATCACCAAACCACCATAAGCAATCACAAACTACCATATCAAGGTTTCTTTGCCTCAGCCGACAAACAAGGAAGGATACATAGCCCGCATTTGATCTGCCATCTCCCATGTAGCTTCATCGGGCCCAAAGTGCTTCCATTGCACTTTAACTTGCTCTATTGTTTGGTTCCAAAGCATGAGCACCTTTTTCTGCAATATAAACTGAGGCTTCAGCTGGAATTCTCCATCTGGTTCCACCTGCAATGCATACCACTCAATTAGATCATCAATATCCTTAACATAATTCTTAAGAAAATATACATGGAAACCATCATGGACTTTCACTGTCAGAGGTAGTGCAAGTTGATAGGTTACTGGCCCAATCCTCTTAATGATACTGAAGGGTCCACAAAACCGTGGTTCCAACTTGGCACATGAGCCAATATGCAAGGAAATATTCTTTGGTTTGATGCACAAGTACACTTGTTCCCCAACCTGGATCTCCTTGAACAACCTATTCCTGTTTGCATAAATATTTTGCCTATCTTGTGCTGCCTTTAGATTCTTCTTGGTCACACGCATCTCCTGTTCCATGTCTGCCAACATATCTGGTCCAATCAATACTCTGCTAACCAGATCACTCCAACTAATGGGAGTGTTACAACTCTGCCCATATAATGCCTCAAAAGGACTCATCCTTAGTGACTCCTGATAACCATTGTTTTATTTAAACTTGACCAAAGGGAGATACTCTTCCCACTTCCTCTCTGATGCATCACATACATCCTCAACATGTCCTCCAATATCCTATTGACCCTCTTTGTCTATCCATCTGTCTGCGAATGATAAGCTGTGTTGAAGGCCAACTCGGTGCCGAAACCTGCAAATAACTCCTTCCAAAACTTGGAAGTAAATTTTGCATCCCTGTCTGACACAATCTTCTTTGGGACACCATGTGGTCTAACCACGCCTCGGATGAACACCTGTGCTACCTCACTAGCTAAGGACGTAGGCTTCACTGGAATAGAGTGTGCAACCTTTGTTAACCTGTCCATAATGACCATGATGGAATCATGTTGCTTCACTGTCTTTGGAAACCCTGTGATGAAATCCATGGAAATGACCTCCCATTTCCATTGAGGAATAACAATCGGTTTTAGCAGTCTACCTAGATGTTGCACTCTGCTTTCAATAGCTAACATTCGAAACATCTAGCCACAAACTTTGCTACATCCCTCTTCAGATTTAGCCAATAGTAATATCTCTTCACTATTGTGAGTGTCTTTTGATAACTTGGCTGACCCGAATAAGGTTTCGCATGAAATTCTCTCAAGATCACCTTCTTGAGTTCACTGCTATCTGGTACATATATCCTATCTCGGAACCTGACCAATCCCTCTGGTTTAAGACAATATTCCATGCCCTGTGCACCTGTACCTGTACTTGTATGACCACCTGTACCTTTAACTATATGGCCACCTGTACCTATACCTGTACTGCCACTTGTACCTGTACCACTACATGTGAATGTACCTGTACCTGTACTATCACCCCGCTGCAACTTGTTCACAATCTCAATATACCTCACATCCTGCTGTCCTGCCTGCAAGATCCTATCTTGTAAGTCCGTCCCATAGGAGCTCATAGCTGCCAAGTGATGTACCTGTACCCATTTGCTGAGAGTATTTACCACCCTATTCTCTTTACCCTTGATGTACTTGATCTCGAAGTCAAACTTGTTGATCGTGGCCAACCATCTATCCTACTTGCCATTCAGATTCAGTTGGTTAAACAAATATCTCAACCCAGGTGATCACTCATAAGCACAAACCGCCTACCAAGAAGATAGTACCTCCACATCTTCAGTGCATGTATAATCACTGCTAGCTCAATATCACACATCAGGTAGTTTTGTTTGTGCTCGTTTAGTTTTCAGGACTCATAACATACCACCTGCCCATCCTGCATAAGGACTCCACCAAGTCCTCTCTTGCAAGCATCTGTACATGCTATGAACTCTTTGTTCGGATCTGCAATTTATAGCACTGGTGCATGTGTCAACAACTAATTAAGCTGCGCAAAGCTAGCCTCACACTCTTTAGTCCATTCAAACTTCTTAGCTTTCCTCTACAATGATGTAATGGGATAAGCAATTTGTGAGAAGTTCCTGATGACCCTCCTATAATAGTTTGCCAAACCAATGAAAGATCTCACCTCATCCACACTCTTAGGATCTACCCACTCCATGATGGCCCTTATCTTCTCTGGATCTACTGCAATTCCCTCCTTGGAGACAACATGTCCCAAGTAGTGTACCTTAGTTGGAAATAAGCTACATTTGTTGAGCTTAGCATACAACTGATGCTCTCTCAACAACCTCAATACTGTTGCTAAGTGTTGGACATGCTCTTTCTCGTTTTTAGAATATACTAGTATATCATCAATGAACATAATAACAAACTTATCCAAATACGGACGCAAGACACTATTAATCAAACACATGAATGTAGCTAGAGAATTGTCTAAGCCAAATGGAACAACCACAAACTCATAATGCCTGTACCTGGTCCTAAACGCAACCTTGTAAATGTACTCCTCTTTGATGCATGCCTGATGGTGGCCGAATCTCAAGTCAATCTTCGAGAACACTATTTCTACCTTCAGCTGATTGAACAAGTCATCAACCCATGGAAAAGGGTACCTGTTCTTGATAGTCACTTTGTTTAACTACCTATAATCAATGCATAATCTGAGGTTACCATCTTTCTTCCTCACAAACAAGACGGTGCGCCCCAAGGTGATACACTTGGCCTAATGTATCCCTTGTCCAAAATTTCCTTCAACTGCAATTTTAACTCAACCAACTCAGGTGTGCTCATCCTGTAAGGTGCTTTATATGCTGGAGCTACCCCCAACACTAGCTCAATAGAAAAATCTATCTCCCTGTGAGGTGGCAACTCTGTAATGTCCTCAGGAAATACATCCCTGAGTTGTTGCAGCACTAGGTACCTGTTCGACACACCTGCATCCTGCATCCTTAACCTCCTTACCCTTATCACTAGAAATGTGTACTACAAATAACTTGCACCCTTTCCCGTGGCTACACTTTGCTTGCATAGATGTCGCCATCCTAATTGATGTGGATTTTTTCTTACCTTGCAAGGCTCTTGGTTCTCCATTGTTGTCAACACACTCATTAGCTTTGTCATTCAATCTTGGTTCTATGTAGATATAACCAATCCATGCCCAATAACATAATGTATGAACCCAACAGTAATACATTCAAATGTGCTATTGTAGACATACCATTCAAATCAAATGCGCAAACTCTTACCCAATGATGAAATCACTTCTTTGTACTTGTAGTCAACTACACTAACCAAGACTCTGCATGAAGCTCCTTATTCAACCCACACTTATCCACCAAGTTAGGACTAACATAGCTATAATTAGATCCAGGGTCAATCAAAATAGAAATAACTTGATCACAAAGCTTATCGTCCATCTCAATGAAAAATACGTGGTGTTCTGCTTGCCCATTTTCCACTGCTGCATAGATATGTGGAATACTCTAACCAACATCCCCAATAGTCTGTGCTTCCTGTGCACTATATATCTTAGGCCTTCCACCCTAATGTTGTGGAAAATCTCTCCTAAGGTGCTCCTCAACACATGTCCAACACTCTAACCAACCAATGCCCTCATCTTTATGTTGCTGCTACTACTGTGGCCCATGTCCCTGTCGAGTTGCATTAAATATCTTTTGTGGTGCCACATTTTCTTTCCCATCTGCATGTTGAGGCCTTGTCCTCTTAGGCTGCCATTTACCTATACCTTTGTCTTTTCCTTTCCATCAATGTTGATATTCATTCTTACACTTTGCTTGCTCATAACAATGCTTCAATTTCCAAATGATTTCCTCAAGTGACTGAGGCTCATCATACTCAATTCGATCTCTAAATTCTAATGGAAAACCACTAACAAATCTTTGAACTTTAGCCTTCTCATCAATAAGATATGGTACATACCTCAATAACTCAAGAAACTTGGTCGTACACTCTTCATCTATCATTGACCCATGTTTAACTCATAGAAATATTTAGCCTTACTGTCATAGTACCTTTCTGACAAGTACTTCTTCTTGAATTCCTGCCAACTCAAGTCATCTGTCCTGATGTCTCTAACCCACTTAACATCTTCCCACTAGATGTCTACTTTACCTTTCAAGCTGAAGATAGCTATCTGGGCCTTCATGTTATCTGTGTACTCATGAAACTCAAAGAATTTGTTCATGACAAGTAACCAACCCTCTGCATCTTTCGACTTCTTCACAACTCCATCAAAAGTGGGTGGTTTTTATTTCTTGAATCCATCCGGTAAGTATCCCTTATCATTCCTCCTATAAGGACGATAACAATGATGATCATGATGTCTATCAGAACCAGAGCTAGAATAATACCTATACTCATTGCCCCTCCTTTCTGGAGTATCCAACAACCTTCCATCTCTCACCGTGTCAGATTTATATGACCTATGTCTACTAGGAGATCTACTGCCATATGCTCCATTAGTCCCATCCTCATGTGCATGGCTGATCCAAAGTGGCCCTTGTCACTGTAAGTCCGACAAACTCTGAAGAAGTAAAGAATTAAACTCTGCTTGCTTCTCTTGTGCTTGTATGATCCGATAATTATATACATTACAACTCCTTATCTCTTCCTTCAAGCTCCTTAGTGTATTTTCCAAATCAGAAGTATGCCCCACACTATGCTACTCATCTGATGCATAGGGAGATTCTACGTAGTCTACCACTTTTCTAGCCATTTGATCCCTTTCTTCCTGCAATGCATAATATGTTAAATAAACCAAATCACAATAAATTGACGTACCTTAGTATAACTTTGGGAGGATACCTTGTATGCAAGATCACCAAATCAGTGGGATACATGTATAACATAATCATAACAACATATAGACATGCACAAATAAATGAATCAACACATAAACATCACTCTAACTAGGATCTAGTCATCAATGCAAGGCCATATCAACAATGCATGCTATGACCTCATGCATGACAACAACCATTACTCCATTGTACACATTGCTACATGCAATCGACAATATGCATAAGAAATGCCTAACAACCTACAAATACACAACCGCATGTATTTCGAACATAATCGATCAGTTCTTGTAATCAACCTACAAGACTGATGCATGTAATAAAAATATTTAAAATGTAATCTAACATACAAGGATGTAAGTAGGCGACATAAAATCAACATGTAAGTGAAAAATAACCATATACAATCAGTCACATACCCACGTCAATTACTCTTCAGGAAATCAACATCAAATTCTCCATGATAACCATATTACAACCCTAATCCATCATTAAGAAAATGCAACAAGTATATAAGTGTAAGAGACACACATGCAACTGACATGCATACATGACCAACATACATTCAACCCATTTAGTTCGATATTTGAACCATGCTCTGATACCACCCTGTAACACCCTCCTCCCACATCCACCCAAGTTACCTTGCTAACTGGGTAAACATGAGACGAGAGACTACTATGATCAAACTGGACCTCCTAGGTGACCTTAAGGAAGTGGAATCGATGGAACATCACATACAACCATCCAACACCATAAAAAAAACCCTCAGGAGACAAGTTAACCACTCAGATAGCCTGTCCCTAGGTCCCACTACTGTTCTGGGTAATTTAAGGCTCAGTCGCTCTCATGCTATGGGCAAGGAAGTGACCAGAGACCTAAAGTTTCTCTCATAGGCCCACCCGCCAGTAATTGTGGTCCAAACTTGCCAATTTTGTGCCAACGACTACGGGATTTGAGCCACTTTTTCAGGCCCAGAGTCCAGGCCACTACCCAAAATGGAATGAAAGCTTAGAATTAAGTAAAGTACATGGGAACAATGATGCAAAAGTAAATAGTTGATCAAGGCCTTAACGAGACCTGTACTAGTCATGACAGGCATTTCATCAAACATATCAACGACATGTAACCTACAGGTGTAAACAATAGAGTTAAGTGTAGGGATCTGTTACTTATCTAAGAATTACCATGAACAATTGTTTCCTCATGTCATTTGCTGCCTTATCACTTATTCAAATACAAGTAAAAACATGTTGAGAGCCAAACATAGTTGTTGCCATAAAATGAACATATAACCAAGATAATAGAAACATAATTATAATAAACATATCAGCCATCAAAATCCATATATACACCAATACATTTACACATGAAAATCAATGGAATGAATTTCTCATTAATCAATGTAATGAACCGACCGAAGATGGGACTACCATGTTCCACTCGACCATAGATTGGTTGAGCCAAGTCTCTCTTCAGCCAATCATCCCCGTGCCATATTCCAAGCATGAATGTGGGGCTCATAGAACACATAAAAAACGCCAATCAATGTGGATTCCACCAGAGTTCTCTGCCTACACTGTGAGGAATTTGAGTGCCTCCTAGTCTCTCAGGCTTTACCATGCATCTGCAGTTTGATCCAGGGATCACTAGGCCCTACACCGAGACATACTCTCTAGGATTTACCATTCATTCCATACTGGAATCACTAGGCCCAACAAAGAGAAAATCTACCTCTTGGCTTTACCATATATCCTGCCATTCAACAACAAGGATTCCTAGGCCCGCCGAGGCTCACAATATGGCTTTACTGCAACCCACAGTCTCGTTCAAGGGTTACTAGGTCAGTGGCTTCGTGCATCCTTAGTCTAGTTTAGGGACCACTACTACCATGTATTTGTCAATTCAGAGATCCGCCCCCCTCAGCTTTGAATCCAATCCATTCATCCCACACAAACCGCATGAGAGAAGACATCTCATTAAATCTATCAGGAAATGGCAAGGCTATGCTAAAAATACTGTCACACCTGGAAAAACCCATGCCATGGTAGAAAAGAAACACATGAAATCCCATGCATGCCAAATCTAGCAAGGAAAATACACATGCAAGTTGATACCTACAATAAAGCTCGTTGTAGCTGCTTGATCCTGCCTTTGCCTGCTTGATCTTTACTTCCTCTAGCCTTATTTTCCTTTCTTGCTCCAATGCCAAGTGCTCCAAGAAAACTCTAAGTTTCCAAGAGTATGAGAGAGCTCCAAAGATAAACTAACAAAAAGTTACCAACTAATCCTCAGAAGCCTTCTTATGAATGAGGCCTCTATTTTCTTCATTTTCCATTATTTTTCTTCACTTTCCTCCTCACATGCAACCTGTGACCTTTCACCTCCCTTTTCTCCTAATTTCCATTATTTTCATAAATAATTGTGCCAAAAATGCCATTTTTCCTTTCCAAAACCTTAGCCATTTCCTTTGCCAATTTCCTTAGCTATAAACAACCAAATGAACACACCCTAAGATGTCATGCCCAACATTCAACTTGGAATAAGTGTCCTAGTCATCTATGGTTATTGTTTTTAACATTATTTACATGGAATTTTCACTAGGGCTATTACAATTATTCTAAATATAACATTGTTTTATAACAAATTAAAACTATATATATATATATATATATATATATATATATATAAGTGGCGCAAACTAGCACTTGGGAAATCCAGATCAGAAAACGGAGGTCGTTTCTTGGGCAAAACCCCTCGAAATGGAAAGGCCCCGAGCACACTGTCACAAGGGAAGCCAGAGAACCGTGGGAAAAGCGCTGAAAACAGACAGAGGGTCCCGCACTCCAAAACCAGCGGTATATAGGAGGCGTTTTGGGCGGTAAGCGGGTTTGTTAGAAGACCCAGTGATTCCATACAGCGAATGACGCGTGTCCGGCAGATGAGAGAGAAAACTGCTCTCAACACGGGCTAACGTCCGAGCAAGTCAACCGCGTGATAAGAGTGATAATCGTAGGATCTGGAGGCCCCACATCTAACGGTAGAGATTGCGCTCGATGGGAAACCAGACCTAAGGGAGAAAATAAGCCATGGTGCATAAAGGCTTGAAGTCCAACGTGGACGATGAGTTGGCAAAGATTCGTGTTTCTCGAGCATTCTTGGAGTAAACAGAAATAATGACCGTTTCACACGATTGAGTGTTTCTGATGACCCTGACACTTATCCGTTACGGAACAGGTGGCTATTTCCCTGTGAGGTGTGATGCAGTGACTGTAACAGCCGAAAGAAGGGATTCCAAGCAGACAGAGGCAGGCGATTCGAAGAGCCAGAGGGGAAGCGAACAGTCATGAGACAGATTGGTGTTAAGACACGAATAGAAAAAGAGAGAAAGGAGAGGAAGCAGTAAGCAGACCTGGAAGTAGAGAAACCAGAGCCGAGCTCATTGTAATAGGCAGAGCCACCAGAGGTTGGAGGCAGAGTCGCAGAACCAGAGAGATCAGTTGACAGCAGCATATTGTTGTTGGCGTTGCTTGGAGTTCGAGCGACTCACAGAGGCATGCAAAAGCCGGGAGAAAGAGCTTAAAGAGCCAGAGAAAAGAGCCATAGCAAGAGCCAGAGCCAGAGCTGAGAGCTAGAACCAGAGCCAGAGCTAGAGTTAGAGCCAAGAGACAGTGTAAGAGCTAGAGCCAGAGCCAAGAGCCAAATCTAGAAAGCTGAAGAGCTCCAAGAGCCAAGAGATAAGATGGTGTTCTGAGCCCAATGTTCCTGTGTAAAACATTGGAGTTAAGTGTAGCACTTGTAAAAGAATTGAAGCCATAATCCCAAAGAGCCTAATCGAGTTGATTAGAGCTCAAGGAGACGTAGCCCAAGATATCAGGGTGAACTCCATATTATCTTGTTGTCTTATATGTTTGTTTTTACTACTGCTTAAACTACTGTTATATGCATTTATATATCAGTTTAAGTCCCTTCCCATATCAGCACAAACAACAGATTTTAAAGTAAGTAATCAGCTGAAAACAAATACAAGCTTACACCCATATTTTCAAGCATTTCTTAATTCCGCATTGGTTAATCATTAAGACTTGGGAAAAATTTAAAGCTTTGGAAGTGGGAGATGTTCTTGTAAGTTGGACAAGAAGCCTAAGAGCCCCATTTTTAGATCACACCTAGTCACTCTACCACTAGTTAATGGTTTTTTCATCAAATATTTAATCACGGAATGATCAATATGTACAAATATTTCATATCCTGTAATATAGTGCTTGAACTTATTAATTGCAAAAATTACAGCTAAAAACTCTTTCTCTGTGACTGTATAATTTTATTCAGCAAAAGAAAAATTCTTACTAATATAATAAATAACATAGGATTGCTTATTTTCCTCTTGTCCTAAACCTGCGCCAATAGCCAAATCTGAAGCATCAGAGGAAATATGAAAAGGTAGAGACCAGTTAGGACCTCTCAGAACTGGTGCCTGTACTACCTTTTCCTTCAATGTTTCAAAAGACTGTTGGCAAGCTGTAGTCTAAGAAAATTCACTATCCTTAGCCAGAAGTCGAAAAAGAGGTGCAACTATCTTAAAAAAAAAATTCAATGAATCTTCTATACTAACCAGCATGTCCTAAAAAACCTCTTACTTCCCTTTGAGTTTTGGGTGCAGGAAGATGCATAATGATTTCAATCTTTGCTGGATCAACCTGGATACCTTTACTAGAAATCAAATGGCCAAGTACCACCCCTACTTTGCACATCAATCTACATTTCTTGTCACTCAAAGCGCGATGGGCTTCCTCACAACAAAGAAGTACTTTTTCCAAGTTTTCAAGAGCTTCTTCAAAAGAATCACCAAACACAAAAAAGTCATCCATATAAATTTCCACAAATTCCAGATCAGCAAAAATAGCCAAGACTACCCTTTGAAAGGTAATCGGGGCATTACATAAGCCAAAGGGAAGCACTCTATAGGAAAATTTACCCCATGGAAATGTAAAAGTAGTTTTGTCTTGATCTTCGGGTGCAATCTATATCTGGTTATAGCCACTGAAGCCATCCAAAAAAGAAAAGTATTTCTTTCCTGCAAGGGTATCAAGAACCTGGTTAATGACTGGGAGAGGGAAATAATCTTTGAGAGTGGCTTTGTTTAATTCTCAATATTCAATACAAATATGCCATCTTCCATCTTTCTCAAGCACTAGTACTAATGGAGAGACCCACTGACTATCAGAAATAGGATAGGTAAAACCGGCATCCAAGAGTTTCTGTACTTCTTCCTTCACAATATCTCTTAGAGTTGGATTCATTCACCTTTGGGGTTGTTAGACAGGTCGAGCTCCTTCCTGAATATAGATATGATGTGTACAAGTTTCAGGAGGGATACCCTTCATATCTTCATAGCCCCATGCAAAGGAATTAAGATGGCTTCGCAACAAATTCACAAGCTGCTCTCGCTAAGATGAGTCCAAATCTGAACTAATATACAAGGATTTACCAGGGTTAATATCAACAAGAGTAGTATCAGGCTCAGGAGCACTCAAGGGAGTGGTCAAATGCAGCAGTACAAAAGAATGGGAATCATGATTATCTTGAAAATCTAGGCTCAAAATTTGGCTCAATGGCTCAAAATTAGGCATAGTGTCTAGATTATTCAAGAAATCTTGAATCTCATCTTCTTGTGAAGACCCAGTATAATGATGGATAAGGGAGATGGGCTGAGTCTCGTCACCACTACTTTGATCCAACCATAAAGTATCTCAAAGGTCCCGAATGCGTCTGGTATGGGGATATAAGGTAACTTTCTTCATAGAGTCTCCATGTGAAATATACATATCACCAGAACGACATCTAATATATGCATCGACAATAGCAAGCCATGGTCGACCCAAGATCAAGGGATGTGCTCCTATTGGGTTCTTTGTCTAAAGCACAATGAAATGAGCAGGATACTCCCAAGAATCTAATGAGATGATCACATCATCCAATACTCCTTATGGCTTAATTTTATATCTATCTGCTAATTCAAGCACAGTGGGAGTAGGGCGAAGATGAGATAACCGAAGTTGATCCATGGTTTGCTTAGTCATGACATTAGTGGCTGCCCCCAGGTCTATAATATCATTAGAGACAAGGACATTACCAATCTGAACTGAGACAATAGGGTTTCCAGGATCAATATATTTTTCCATAGATACACATCATGTCATCAACTTTGCTGCCCTACCAACAAATTGAATGGCTTGGGGTTCCAATTTCTTCCTCCCAGGTTTCTTGAGACATAGTTCCTTAATAATCTTGGTACAAATGGTGATCTCTTTGATGGCTTGAAGCAAAGGTATCTTAATAAAAAGATTATAAAGCTCTGATGCCAAGCTAGTCTCAGAAATAGGCTCACTTCTTTATATCACTAGCCTCTCTGGGAAGGGAGGCTGGTTGGAATAAGGTGGCAAGGATCCAACGGGTAAGGGTTGCTTGGTGACTGCTTTCGGAGAATGTTTAGGAGTTTCCTCTTCTCCTTTCTCTTCAACAATCACTATGGGTCGGTTCTTATTTTTTGATGTTACAGTCCTTCCCGATCTTAACTGAATATCATGAACCCCAACTAGAATAGACTGGTACTCAAATGGTAAAGGTGGGTTTGTTATATAAATCATCTGCACTGCTTTTTTATTGTTAGGATTGGGCATAGGTTGAGCAGGCAATTGAGGAGGTCGAAAGGGTGGAGGTAAAGGCAATGGTGGAGTAGACTGACTCGGAAGTTGAGGCATTGAATTTTGTGTATGAGGATATGACTGCATAGGTGGCTGGTAGGAATATGGAGCATGAGTTGGCCCTCTCCAACCTTGCTGCCATGGTTGAGAAGGTTTCCCATGCTAATATTAATTTCCATACTGCCACTGCTGATTAGTGTTAGGATAAGAATATGCATGTGAATTATAACCAAAATAGTGTGGAGGAAATTCAGGAGCCATACCTGCACCTACCTGAGGCCAATTCCTTCTTTCTCCCATAGCATTCAATTATTTAGCTTTGGGTTGTCCCCCTGTAAATACAGCTTTAAGTCCTGGTATAGAGGGACATTTTTCTGTGATATGGTTTTCTGCACAAATAACACACTTATTAGTTTCTTCTAAATTAAGAGGACACTCTTTAGGAGGATGCTTGTCTCTACATTTAGGACAGAAAATACATAGTGACTCTTGTTCCTTTATAAGTTTTTGCTGAAATTTTAAAGAGTCCAACTGTTTAGAAACAACATTCATTATATCAATTTTCATGTTTTCCATTATATTTTCTAGTCCAATAATCATAGCATCGGTAGATTCAATTTTTCTATTCCTATTTTGAGTTCCTCTACCAGATCTATAATGATTTCTTGAAAATTTCCTGCATAATTCACAAATTTGATCAAAAGTTTGCTGAGAAATATCACCTTGTCCCAGAAGATTTAGATTATTTCTAGCATTATCAGTAAGTCCTCTTAAGAACAAGGTTCTAATAGTGTTGGAATCAAGCTTAAGCTTCGACCTTTGTAAAATATACAGAAATCTTTCTAAGTAATCTTCAAGAGTTTCATCATCATCCTGTATGATTGTAAAGATGTCATCTTGCATGTCCCGAGTTTTGCAATATTCCTGATATTTAGACAAAAACACTTTCTTCATTTGATCCCAAGAGGTTATAGAGTTGCCTCTTAGCCCCATGAACCAGCGTAAAGCTGAGTCCCTGAGAGTAGCAGAAAATAATCTTAACTTCTGAGCGTTAGTTGAATAATCATAATTCTATACAGAATATCAAACTCGAATAGAAAAGAGTCAGGGTCTTCATGAACTTTACCATGGAAATGGGGGAGAGTTGATGGTGGAATATTCTTCATTTGCGCCACAGTATCAGGATCCAAAATTGGAAACACAAAAGTGGATTGTTCTCCATTTACCTGGTTTTCACCAGACCCTTCCACATAATCTTCATGACATGCCATTGTTTCTTTCTTCCTCTCAACAAGCTGAACCAAACCTGAGTTGTTGTCACCAGAATCTAGGTGGATTGTTCCTGCGTGATGGGTTTGAATTGGATTGGGTTTCCTGCTCACATAAGGAGACCTAATATGAGAATTGTTTTCAGAATTCTTTTGGCCCTTGGTGGGCTTTGAACCCTTACCTTTCCTAGGTATTCATTTCAAAAAAGGAAAGAAAAACAAGAAGTAATTTCTAGTAAAAATTTTGTCAGAAATCAATTAACACCAGTAAAATTCCTTCAAAAGAAAAATATTTTCCAAACAATACTAAAAGAAAAATTACCTCTATTGTATAATCAAAAAATTCTTATTAAATCAAATCGCCTCCCCGGCAGCGGTGCCAAAATGTTGGGTGCAGGAATTACACTTAAGTAAACTCCTCAACACTTAAATTGTCAACCCGGGGGATTCGTAAACTTAGAGACGAAGCACAGGCAATGCCAGAGATGGTATGAATATTTCTAATATCAATTCCTACTTTATCTAAAGGAAATATTGGAGAATCAAACTATAAAGAGAAAAAGGAAAATTAAACCATCAAAATAATTTGAGACTGGAACAAGGGAAAATGCACTTGCAAAAGAGATTTAGAAATAAAGGGGCAATCACTCTAGCTAACTATCGATTAACTATTGAGTGTGTGTTTTCTTTAGAAAAGACACTTTAGCAGTCTTCTACAGATGGGCCCTTCAAATCCTGCTTATGTAAAGATTTCCTTCTCGCAAGAATCTATCTTGCACTAGTGCAGGAACAGAGATTTATGCAGAGGGTGTAAAATGATGTCTGTACTAAAAGTGTTTTTCTTCGTGCAAGGGCTTGAACTTTCTCAAGTCCTAAGCACTCAGATCTAGTAACAAGAAACTGGTTCTTGTACCAAATCAGAGCTTCTTACACTTTAACATTTAATTCTTGAAATCAGTGCTTAATTACTGCAAGTGTTATGAAACCAAATTGCATACCAAAAAGATGAATGTTTCTGAATTTAGCAAAGTGCAGAAATAGAGAAACAATCCTTATAATTTATCTTGTTATGAAGTATTAATGAAAGCAAGAAAGTTGTTAGAAGTAAACTAAAAAGGCTTGCTGCATCACACAATCTTGCACTGGTGCAGGTTCAGTTCTTCTACTTAAACCAGGCGGGAAACCAAATCAAACAGACTTGCAGAAAGTGAATAGCACACCAATGTGCACTGGTGCAGGTAATTTCTCCTGCTTGGACCAAGGGGGGAAACCAATCCAAATCAAATGTAGGGAAAGGAAATTTAACTACTTCACACTACATATCTGCTTTCACTCAAACAAGAATTCATATGTTGTAAATTAAATCACACTTGGCAGTATAAAACATCAATTACAAGAAAAAAAAATAGGGAGAACATGCTAGGTTAGTTGGGCCCTAGCCAACCAACGTGTTTCCCTTTTAAATGGAAATTCTACTCAGCATTGTATCAATTCATCAGTTTTTAATCATAAAAATAAGATTCATGTAATGTAGGGCGGAGCTCCCTTTCTTATTAAATCATAAAGGCAAATACATGCGTGATTACATATCCAACCCAGATTTGGGTGATAACAAAATGCAAGATTGTTATTGCCTTCCTGGTTCTATCTCTGTTCTATACAACTCTATCAACCATTAACCATCTTGTCCTATTTACATTTCTCATTATATAGATCCTTGGCCGAAGGCCAAAAGGATCGTTCAACTCGTTACATAACTAATTGCAGAATTTAGATTGTTCAACCAATTACATGACCGATTGCAGATCGTTCAACTAATTACATAACCGTTTACAGAATTAAGCTTTCGGCCTTCAAAATTAGGCATTTTAACAAAACAGGTCGTAGCAATCTCTAGCTGTTTGTCTCTCATAAATCCGATCTCAGCTACCTCTAGATTTCCTTGCTGTCGTAACTGGAGCTCGGCTGCCTTCAGATCTAACCTGCTGTCATGGCTAAAGTGGCACAAAACTAGGCGGTGATCAAGGAGATCCGGATCTGCTGCAAGGATTCGCGGTGCTGGCACTGGTGCGAGATCCGCTCCTGCACTAAGATCAGCGGTCATGTAAGCATTTAACTACCAAATAACATCAGAGGTATTGATAAGTTACGAAAGTAATTATAAGCAAGAAATCACGTAATAAATAATTAATAAATGCTAAGTTAAGTTAAAAAATGTAAAATATAAAGTTAATGCAAAATGTGTCATCGTTCTTGCACTAGTGCAAGATGAGGGTGTGTAAGATAGGTAAAACAGGGGTATTTAGGAAGGGGAAAATGGTCAAAAAGGGAGAAAATTAGGGGACTAACAGCTATGCCAGCCTATTATAATATGATTTCTTCTCTCTTGAAATAAAATTTAAGGAAAATCCAGAAAAAATGATATAAATAATACAAAAAAAAAAGAATTTTTCCTGTGATTATGAAAATCAGTTCTACTAGCCCCACGGGGGTAGGTAACTTGGTAATCACAATGCGATGAAGTTCATTAGAAAGGCGGGCTCCATACTAAAGGTCACAAGTTCAAATCCCCCGGACTAGCCCTGTAAGCTGTGGAGAGGGGCAGGCGCAGTTTGCCAGGGGTTATAGTGGTAGCGGTCAGAATCGACCCCGTGTAACACGAGTTGCCAGGCTGCTCCAGTTGCTAATTCCTTTGTAATAAAAAAAAAATCAGTTCTACTGACATGATTACAGAAGGATCAACCTCAAAACCAGCTTCTTGGCAGGAAGATCAATTCTAATAAAATGGGAATGTTGCTTGACCTTTAGATGTGTTAATTGTCACCAAGAAGAAGCATGTTCAAGTACAGGAACCAGGCCCTTATCTAAGTTTGGGATAGCTGGCACGGAAATTTTTATTCAGGCAACGCTCAATTCTCACTACATTTATTTTATGGATCAGCACTATGCAGGCATATATCAGGTGAAATTTTGCCTTTCTTCTATTCCCATTTTCGAGAAAAAAAATCCCCTTATTTTCCTCTTTTTATCCCAAAAGTTTACCATCCCTTTTTTCAAAGAATTTTCCATATCCGATTTCATATTTCCCTATTTTCCCTTGAATTTTTTCCCCAAAATATTTTTTTCGATTTATCCCTCTTGGTGGTTTTGCTTTTGAATTCCCTGTCGTAATTTCCTTCCCATTCTAAAAATGTACCCTTTTTCTCACTTCATTTTTCCCTCATGGATTGATTGAAGGATCTAATGTGAACTTACAAATCAGATCGAAAGACATATGTTAACACCAAAGAATGGCGAATAAAACCTCCTTTGTATATTCAGCAAATCTTTTAATCCAGTCTATGAATTGTATTCTATCAGAATTTTCTTTTGGTTCCTATTACGTTACAAATATCCCTGGTGTAGGAATGTATGTTCAAGTGAAAGAAGATTCGGTGCAGGTATGGGTATTGCAAGCATGTCTAAGTGCAAGCATGCTCGGTGGAGGCATGGTTGGTGCAAGCACATTCAACACAAGCACGTTCAGTATAGGAATCCTCACTGTTGAACGAGCCCAATTCAAAAAAAACACGTGTTCCGATGCAGGAAAACCTGGTGCAAAAATGTGTGTTGAAGCTTATCTTTTGCTTCATGAACCTTTGTATAGGAAGAATAATTGTACCACCTGCAGATCATGGCATTCAGTTTATATTATGATTAATGCTTGGTTTCATCATTTACTAAATTAGAAAGAAATCGTTTAAGTACAAGGATATTTTAGGTTATGAAATCTTATATTTTCAATGAGTACTAAGTACACCTTATGTGAAATCATGGAGTAAATGCGGAGTGGTATGATTCTCCCGAAATCCAATACTTACCTTCCCTTGGAAAACTCATCACCTAATAATAATGGCCTCACTCCATATCTGACCTTGCATGACCGTTATGTGAAATTATTGTTTAAACCGTTGCCTCTTCCAATCATCATCGCATGCTTGTACTTGCACCAATTCACATTCACGTCCGTATAAATTTAATAATGAAGCACAATCTTTCAGGAAATGGTTGACATAATGGCGAATGTATAGCTCAATCACCATTTTATTTCTTTTTGTTGTAATATCTTTTTAGAACTTGAGACAGAGAGTGGGTGAATTCGAGCAAACATGGCACCTCTAAGGACTGAGCCACGATCCATACAAGAGATGGAACAGACAACTGAGTACAGGAATAATCTTGCAATGTTGCAAGAATCCGGGTTCCTCCCGTTCCTGCAAAAGTTTAGTGGATTTGACTCAGTTGTGGCAATAGCATTTTCCCAGACCTTCGATGGGAGCCGAGCCAAGGTTGGTTCATTAGAATTTGCAGTTACAGAAGAATCCATATCTCAGGCTATAGGATTTCCAGTAGTGGGGGAGAAATGGTTCAAGAAGGAGAAGTTAGAAAAGAAACTGTGGTGTCGGTTCGTGGTCAACCCGAAGCAAAAGGTGGACTAGAAGAACGGCCTCCAGCGAAACGCTATGATCGGGAAGTGGAAGGATCTCCTGTATGTGTTCCAGAAGTTCCTTACTTGCGAGGGCCACTACTCGCTAACTTTCCTCTATCACATATGCCTACTCTTTCACTTTGAGTTGGTAAGCTCATCAATTTCCCGTATTATTTGCTCAGAAGTTTAGAAAAGATGGCGAAAGGGGTTCAGAAAGGAAAATCCAATCAGGCTACATACAAATTATATCACCACAAGCTGATCACAATATTAGTTAAGAAAGAGCTAGAAGCTAAAAATGTGACTTGGGAGGAATTCTTGAAGGAGTTTCAGGGGCGGAGCGTAGAAAATCCAGCTCAAAAGAAGAGTGTAGAAAAGCTGAAGTCAGCTCAGAAGAGGAGTGCAGGAAAGAATGAGAAATCATAAACGATGACCTCGCGTCCTACCGAGACCAGGAGGTCGGCCAGGCGAAGAACTACCTCCTCAAGGGTGGGTCATGTTCAGTCGACCTCTCTAATATTGTTGGATGACTCGCCACCTGCTTCGCTAGGTAAAGATAATATTTCGGTTCTTGCTAAGGCAGCAGCTCATACAATGGTTGATGGTGACTATGTGGAGAAGGAAGACGACACACCCTTGTCGGTCCTCTTTGGAAGAATGAAGAAAAGAAAAGTGATGTTGAGTACAAGTAAGGACCCGACAGAGGGTCAGATGGATGACAGGGCATAGGGTGTTGAAACCCTCAACGATTTTGAAGAACAGGGTACTGAAGCCCCTGGTGAGATGGATGAGCAGGGTATTGAAGCCCTTAATAACTCTGAGGAGCAGGGTACTGAAACCCCTAGTAAATTGAATGAACAGGGTACTAAAACCCCTGATAAAGTAGAAATGCAGGGCACTGAGACCCTTAGTAACATTGAGATTCCGGGTGTTGAAACCCTTGATGATATTACAATGCAGGAATTGAAAGGTGGCCAGGATAACTTTGACCTTAATGATGATGGCACATGTCTGGAATCGACTGCCGAAAAGTCTATGCTCGAGGAATTGAGAGTAGAGAACTCCACCCTCTGTCTAAACAGTCGGATATAAGAACTCAAGCAACATTTTTATGGCTTGGAGGTATTAGACCAAGCCATGAAAGAGAAGAGTACATTGCAGAAACGAGAAAATGCAGAGTTGGAAGGAGAGGTGAAGGAACAGAAAAGACAAGTTAAGATATGGAAATATCGGGCTTCAAAGTGTTATGAACGTCTTAAGAAGGTGACCAAGAAACTTAAAAAGGCTCAAAGCAGGAAGGCAAAAACAATGAAAGCAGGGATGAGTATATAAGTTCAAAATTGAAGGGAGGCCCTTCTATTTTGGTTTTTTTGTAGCAAGTAAAGGTTGCGTGAGGACCCACAACAGCTTAAGGAGGGGAGGATGTTGGTAGGCTAAATTGCTTCATTTTTCAACCCTTTTTCCCTTCAAAACCATAACCTTAGACCTCTGTTTTAACCTTTCAAACCTCCCTATTTGTGCACTAGTCCAATAATCATGTCTTTTCCTGCACTAGCTTTATGTTTCATGTTTAAGAGTTACGAATGTGCTTAATTAATCATTTTCATAGATTTTATACCTTTAAATCTTTGCAACTAATAATTTTCTTCCTAAAAGTATTTGATAGGCAATGAATTGATCATCTCGTTAGTATAGTCGAGTGCTAGTAGGACTCTTGCACCACTGGCAAATCTTCAATTGTCGTGCCATCTCACCACTCCATGCAGACACCGTGTTCTAGAATGATCAACTCGAGTTGTTCTCGGAAGCGCAGAGGAAATTAAGGGATATGGTGGAGATTGAATTGTCGACTAAATACCTAGAATAGTGTTTTGTTATAGCTGAAAGGCTTAGTACAAACTATTATTTTTATTTTTTTATAGCAGAAAGGCTCAGATTGGAACGCTTGATGTAATTTGGTTATGACAGCAAGCCTGAATGAATCTTAGATAGAAAATGGTAGTGAGAGATAGTTATAGCAAGGGTATTTTGATTTTGTTCTTCTGTAATTTTGTTGGTATCGCCCTCGTTCTGGGCTGGAGTCGAACTCATGATGTATATTTGCTAATTATTAATAGAAAGGAACTGTGCCATGATTTCTCAATCTTGCATTGTAATTCTATGTTGATGCGTTAATTAAAGAGTTGAATCTTTACGTTTCCTAAATAGGGAAATGAGCTGGTTCGCTAGGGCCTAGCCAACCCAGCTTGTTTTCCCTCGTGTTCTTATTTTTCGATTAAGGTGTGCTAATTTCTTTTAATGCAAAGTGTGAAGTAAATAGATGTTTCTTTTATCCTTCTGCAAAGTCTAAATATGATTTCATTACAACGTGATGGATCCATGGTGTGCATGCTCACTTGAGTTTAATCTTATGATTTCCTTCTTTGAAGTTTAATCTCGTTTTCTGCCTGGATCGTGCAAGCACACATTCCTGCACTAGTGCATTTACAGTCTCACAGATTGATTCCTCTAGTTCATTACAGTAATAGTCTTTTATTTTTATATGATTGATGAGTCTTAATGTGATTCTAAAGAGTGTGATTTTCATTCCAAAGTGTTCTTGATATTTTGAATTAAACATACTTTTGATAATCAGAAACTAAACGTTGTTGTGACACATTGGTCTGTGCCTGCACTTCATGTTGTTTAGGAAAGATCATACTTTATGCATAATTATTCTTGAAGGGAATCTTTCTGAGTTAAGAAGGTTATGAATGTAGATCAGTTCGTGTGAATAACTATTACAGGATTGAAGCCTACTGTCACAATTAAATGATCTTTTAGATTACATGCAAAATTTCTTTGATTAAAGAAGAGTGTGCTTTGACTTTGGAAATTAATTCTTGTTCTAGATATTAAGATTGGTTGAATAATCTTTCAGTTTGAGGATTTTATTTTGAAGTTTTGTTCACCTTTGCAAGTTCTTTTTCCTAGTTAACACATTCTTTATTTTCTCGAAAGAAGGATTGGAAAACTTGGTGCAAGAACCTCTGTCCCGGTAGAGGAATCGATCTCCTGATACAGGAATAGAGTGCTCTAGCCTTCAAGCTTAGAGCTCCTGGATGAAGACATAAATCTTCAGTATAGGTGTACAATATACTTCTAGCACCTAAGCTTTGTTCTCGTATTAGTGCAAGCACATTGCAGAAGTACAGGAATAATAGCTAAGTGCAGGGAGAAAGATCTATAATGAGTCAGATAACTTCAAGGGTCAAATTATTAATTTGGCACACAACTATACTGAAGATAAACATAGATTTGCATTTTTATTAGTCAAAGATTATTTGCTAGAAGTTTGAGAGTTTCTTTAATTTGTTTTCCTGCAAAAGTAATTTCTTTCATATTCCAGCACTAGAAGTCAAGTGATCTTTTCTTTTTGATTCTACAAGATTACAATTAAGGAAGAAGGAATAGAGTTTGGAAAAGTTCACATCATTTCTGGCATTTCCCGTGCTTTGTCTCTAAGTTTACGAAACCCTCGGGTTGACAATTAAGTGTTGAAGGAGTCTGCCTGACCCTAATTCCTACACCCTAACACCATTTCTCTTGCATGATCTTCTTTTTGACACCTTTGTGGTTGTATCTCCCATCACACCATGGCTATCCGGAAAAGGCAAGGCAAGGTTGAAACCATTGTCACACCTAGAAAAACCCATGCCAATAATAGTAAGAGTACCAAATACACACATGCATGTACCATGCATGGCCAAAATAGCAAGGAAATCATACATGCAACTCGATACCTACAAGTAATCCCATTGTATACACTGATCCAACTCTTCCTTCCTTGATCTTTGCCTCCATTTTCTTTCTTGTCCTTCCTTTGTCTTCATTTTCCTATTCTAGAGTGCCCCAAGAATGCTCTAAGTGTGCAAGAGTATGAGAGAGAGAGAATATAGAGAGAGCTCCAAAACTGAACTAACAAAAAGTTAAACTAACAAAGGTTGTGAACTGATCTCAAAAGCATTTTTAACATTGAGGCCTCTATTTTCTTCAATTTTCTCTATTTTTCCTTCAATTTCCTCCTCACGTGAAACTTGTGACCTTTCACCTTCCTTTCCTCCTATTTTCCATTATTTTCATAAATAAAAATGCCAATTAATGTCTCTTTTCCTTTTCAAAGCCTTTGTCATTGCCTTTGCCAATTTCCCCTTAGCCATAACAAACCAAATGAATGCCCACTAGGATGTTTTTCCCAACATTCAGCTTGGAATATGTGTCCCATGACCTTGGTCTTATTTTTCCTTTATTAACTTTATTACATGAACTTTTAACTCAGGGTTATTAGAGACCCCTCCCCCTTAGGGGGAACACTATCCTCGATATTTTATGACACCTACAACCAGCAAGACCGTTGAATACCAAAACTTCCCGTGGAACTTTATAACTTAGCTCGATGCAATATTTACAATGAGCAACCATACCACTTATTGGAGCTTTATAACACATCTCGTTGTAGTATTTACAATGACAACCATACATAAATATGTACTTATACCAAAACTCATTTGCCTTCACCGAAAAATAATGAAGGATACATAGCCCGCATTTGATCAACCATCTCCCATGTAGCTTCATTGGCCCCAAAGTGCTTCCATTGCACTCTAACTTGCTCAATTGCTCAATTCCGGAGCATGGGCATCTTTTGCTGCAATATGCATTGAGGGTCAACCTAGAATTCTCCTTTTAGATCCACTTGCAATACAGACCAATTAATAACATGATCAACATACTTTACATATCTTTTAAGGAATGAAACATGGAAACCATCATGTACTTTCATTTCCGAAGGTAATGCAAGTCTGTAGGCCACTGGTCCAATCCTCTCAAGGATCTCGAAAGGCCCGCAATACGAAGGTGTCAGCTTCACACATGACCTAATCCTCAAGGATATCTTCTTGGAATTTATGTGCAAGTACACATGATCCCCAACCTGAAACTTCTTAAATGCCCTATGCTGATCTACATAAATTTTTTACTTGTCATGTGCTACCTTTAGATTCTTCTTGATAACTGGCATTTCTTGTTCTATCTATGCCAACATATTTTCCATATCAACACCCTTTTCACTGGATCGCTCCAAATAATAAGAGTATTACAACTTCAACCATAAAGTGCCTCAAATGGACTCATCCTCAATGACTCTTGATACTCGTTGTTGTAATTAAACTCTACCAGTGGAAGGTATTATTCTCACTTTCATTGTTGAGGCATAACATACATTATCAATATGTCCTCCAAATTCCTATTGACCATCTTTGTCTATCCATCTATCTGTAGATGATAAGTTTTACTAAAGGCAAACTCTATACCCAAACCAGAAAATAACTCCTTCCAAAACCTGGAAGTGAACTTAGCATCTTTGTCTGACACAATCTTCTTCGGAACACCATGCAACCTCACTATCTCCCTGATGAAGACATGTGCTAAATCACTAGATGAATGAGTAAACTTCGCTAGAATTAAGTGTGCTACCTTGGTCAACCTATCAACCACAACCATAATAGAATCATGTTGTCTAGATGTCCTCGACAAACCTGCAATAAAATCCATATAGAAATTAATGTGTAGATTTGAAACTGTTCACGAAATTTACTAAACAACAAGACTCGAAGCTACTCTATTGATATTTGGAAGTTAATTAACCATCTAGAACACAAATCATAAACATGCAAAAGGAAACCTCACACATGCATAGAGATTTATCTAGGGGAAAGCAACTGCTCAAAACACCTTCCTATCTGTATTGCATTAATAAGAGAATAGAGATAAAATACATATCTTTCTCAAGCCTAAGCACACCCTGCACGTGTATAGTCTATCCCTCTACCTAACTGACTGAATTTTCCCAACACTTATCTAATTCAAGCCTCAACTAAGCCCTTATTCCCTTGTGAAATCCTGGAAGAATTGGCCCGTAAAAAATAGGAGAAATTCCTATTTCCTTGAGTAATAGCTTGAGGAATTGATGACCTGCTTAGTGAAAAATCATTGTACACTCAATAGTATACAAATATAAATACAAACATGCAATTTCTTCCACCTCAACTTGTAAATTCGAATTCCAGGCATGACTGTGTCTTTTTTTAGCTGATTGACTAGTTAACTGAGAGATGATTGAATTTAAAAACAATTCTACAACTCAACTTACTCAACTAGCTACTTGAGCTTAGTCAACTGAGTTCAACTAACAATAACTCAAATAGATTGTTGAATCTTAGCAATCTCTACATGCACAACTCTACTTCTAGCCTATAACTCGAATTTACTGAGCTAAATAGTAGACAAGGACCATGTCACACAAGTTAACTGCCACCAAGTTTTCATGTTGATGTGGAAATTTGATTTACTCAATTTGACTAAGGCACAAGACAAAATTGAGCATTTTTCTTGCTACAATTTCTAACAACTCGTGGTAATGACCTCTCATTTCCACTGTGAAATTGGAATCAGATGTAATAATTCACCTGAATGATTACACTCTGTTTTTACCTATTGAAAATCCAAACATCTAGCCATGAACTCTGCCACTTCCTTCTTTAGATTCAACCAATAATAGAACTTCTTAACTATTGTCAATGTCTTATGATATCCTAGATGACCTGAATATGGCTTAACATGAAATTCTCTCAAGATAATATTTTTGAGCTCACTATTGTTTGACACATAGATTTTGTCCCTAAATCTAACCAAACCATCTACTATGAGATGATAATCCACACCTTGATCACATGTACCTTGTTGCAACCTATGTCTAAGTTCTCTATACCTGTCACCTTATTGTCCCATATGAACTCATAGTTGCTATGTGATTTACATGTACTCTTCTTCTAAGAGCATCTGCAACCATGTTCTCTTTAACCTTGATGTACCTAATCTCGAAGTCAAACTCACTGATCATGGCCAACCATCTAGCTTGCCTGGAATTTATATTCAGTTGGTCAAACAGGTATCTCAATCCACTGTGGTCACTCATTAATGAAAATCTCTTGCCAAGGAGATAATGTTTCCACATCTTCAATGCACAGACGATCACTACCAACTCAAGATCATGCGTCACATAATTCGGCTCATGCTCATTCAGTTTCCTTGATTCGTAGCATACCACCTATCCCTCTTGCATTAGGATTCCACCAAGCCCTCTCTTGCAAGCACCTATTGTTATAGACATTTTTGTGCCTTACAGCTATAAGCATGAAATGTCCATAATTCAAGGGATCCAAAGTCCCTAAAGATGTTGTTACAGCTCCTAAAGGAACAAGGTCAACCAATGACAGCTTCTCCCAGAAGTTCTCCACCAAAAACCACTCAGAAATAGTCAATTCAGGATCAATTCAGAGGCTCCACTAGTTGCCTGCGTTGAAATGCAGAGTCTACACTGGCTAGGTGCACTGCAACACAGGTGGAAGCACTACCAGGGTGCGCTGAGCGGGAAATGACAAATGGAAAGCTCATTCAACGAGGTGGAAAGACCCTGGAAGCTTCCAGAATCTTCTCCAATGACACTTGCCTCAATGAATTCAACTAGTGATGAGTAAGAGGTTCTCAACCTCCAAGTGGAAGCAAGGACTGACAGAGAGAAGCCACAAGTCAAAACATAAGCTGACTCACACTCTCTGCTTACATCTATACATGGATCTCTCACCCAGAGGTTCAGGAGGCTAGAATTTTGTACTTTGCAGAGAATTGTTGTTGGTTTGAGATTGAGATTAGTACATTGGGTGATTTATGCTTTGTTGGAGGAGAGGAAGGGATTCCTTTGTTGGGAGGTAGATGTTGGATCGGAACTCACTTGGTTGTATCTCCTCTTGGACTTTATTATCATATCAATAAACTATTTGAGTTTCTCCTACATGTTGTGTACCAATGATGTTTTGTTATGCTTACATGTTTAGCTTAATCTGATCTTGAGCTTTTTATGAATGTATATTTGTATCTTTGTGTAGTTTCTCTCTCTTGTGATCTTGCAGGAATTCGGTGAAGCTGGGCCGGTGAAGGAGCAAGGAGCTGGGAGCTACTGAAGAGAGGAGTGGTTTGGATCGACAAACTAGCGAAAGACACAGGTTAGTTAGATCCTTCTTCCTCATTTACATTTCATAAAGAAGAATACTCAGTTAGTTTACTTCGTTTGTTGCTAATGCACTATCACCTCTTAGAGTGGGATAGGGGCATTCCGAATTGGATACTTTTCCCAACAACAAATTGGCGACTCCGCTGGGGAAAGTATCTTGTTAGTTTATTTGTGTTTCTATTGTTGTTATTCTCATAAACTCAGGAGTGCCGAATCGAAATGCATTTGCCATTTTCAAATGCAAAGTAGAGATCTGCCACTCTAGTCCACTCACTGGGCCTGTTTTTATGATCTGAACAAACTGATCCACAAGTGCTCTAACAGCCCTTTGTGATAGATCTTAGTCCTCCTTTAAATCATCCTCCTAATTGTACCTAATT
This sequence comes from Pinus tabuliformis, assembly GCA_031772625.1. Lineage (NCBI taxonomy): Eukaryota > Viridiplantae > Streptophyta > Pinopsida > Pinales > Pinaceae > Pinus > Pinus tabuliformis. The sequence continues at coordinate 438,772,546 of CM062820.1, read as the reverse complement.
GATAGCTTTGATCCGGCCAAAAACTGTAGATTTAACTGCAAACCGTGACCCAGAACCCAAAAACAACTCTCGTTTCTGCTTCAGCGTAGACTCTGTGAAGAGGTTCTGCATTTCAACGCAGGTCCCGTGAAGGATACCTACGCTGAAGTTCAGATTCTCTGTGCTGAGGGTGCGCTGATCAGCCTTTGCCTTGTGCAGCTGTGGTTCCCTACTTCCTTTTGCTCAGTTTTATCTCTGTTTTTGCAGCCTGTTATCAGTCAGTGTACCTATCTGAAACCCCTTTTCTTTGCCTCAATTCCGCCTCAGTTGTATAAAGAAACTGTATTTGTTCTTTGTGTATTTGTTACATCATTTGCAGTTTCCCATTACAAAAGTAAACTAGTCATACTGTCGCCCTTAGATCTAGACATGTTGTAAGTGTCGTTTTGATCTTAGGAGTGAGTTTGTTTGTTGTTCATAGTTGATTGAGCTTTTACTTTTGTCGTTTGGTTTGAATTTATGCATTTCTAATGTCGAAACAAGTAAATCATAAAGTGTCGTAATCGTCTTTTTGATTTTGAAAAAGGAACTTGTTTATGTTTTCACTTGAAATCGAATTCAAATTTGTACAACAGCTTTCTTTTTAGGCATCAATATTAAGAAAGTGAAAACAAATACATGCATTTGTGCATTTGCATATTGATAGTTTGTATGGTTTGATTTAGGAAAAGTGCATTTACAGTGTGTTCTATGCTCTTTGAGAAAAGTTTGTGTCTTCCTTTTCCCCTTGTAGCTAAGATTTTCATTGTTGAAAAGATATAAAAGCTTGCTTATCATCTTTAGACTGCATTTAGGAATTGTATCATACATCTCGTGGTGATCCAAAAAGGCAAACTTCTAAGAAAGATCAACCTAAAATAAATTGAATGAACTTAACAACGCTTTGTAACTTAACGCACAACATAGAGGTCTAGGCTAGAGACGTGTTCCGGCGTCGTAAAACCTGGTGACTGTCGATCTCGCTGATGGTTGGGTGATTCCTCCTGAGAGACGATAGCGCCAGTACGGATTGTGCTCCCACGTACCATCGAGTATATATTGGGAGACCCCTATAGGCATAAAACCTTTATCCTTAGGAAGCCGTGTCGGCCGCCCTACTGATCGCAATGCACTAAACACAGCATTCGGGAAGATTGACCGCCCGTACCTTAAAAAGTATTCTGCGGTTTTGCGAAAAGTTTGGCACACCCTCTACCTAGAACTTCAGAGCAGTTCCTTTTGGCCTTTTTCAGACTCTATAACGAAAATATTCCATCCGAGCATTTGTCACTTCAGGCTCGTTAAAACATCGAAGGAGACTAGAGTCATCTTTAGCTTTTTCTCGACTCTTTAAAATTGAAAAAGCAAGTTGTGTCTAAGCGTCGTTAAAATTTATTTTAAACGGAACAATCACCCCTTTTTCCTGCGTTGATCTTTAGGTTGAGAAAATGGAACCCACCAACCAAGGAATTCCCCTTGGTGGAAATCCTAGTCCCTTCTCCTCTTGGGGAGATGTTGGTGCGCCCAATATGGCCACATTGTCGCTTCCAGGACTGACAATTGGCTTGCCGGTCTGGCTCTTCTCAACCAATGTCGTTCAGAACACCACCATTCCCGAACAGTCGAATCAACATTTAGACCAGTCCAGGGTTGCCCACTAGCCTTCTACTTCCTCTAATTCTTCCTCTCCTTCCTCTTCGCTTGACGGAACTGGTAAAACAAAAACCAAGTTCCTAAGGAGAAGAAGGAAAAGAAGAAGAAAGAGAAGAAGAAGAAGGAGCCAAAAGCGACTGGGGGCAAACAAGTGTCGTCTGACAAAAATCCACACACAGCACTGACTAGGCCTAAATCGCCATGTGTCATATGCAAGGGAGACCACTTGCACAGAGATTGTCCCTGCATCCCTCGGATACTAAGGGACTGGTCTCCCCGTTTGCACAATCCGGTGGCATCAACCTCTGACAACCATGTTGAATGCATACCGTCAACTAGCGAGAGTGAAGTCCTTGGACAAAAAGGGAGAGATAGATCTCCCTGTAGACTGTGCGAAGGCAACCACACCATCCACCGTTGTCCCTTCTTAGACGAAGCGAAAAGAGTTTTGGATGATCGTCCGGTTTCACCGTTACGACTCCCTCCTGGATATAAAAAACTCTTGCCGAGTCCTTCGTTAGTTGAAAATCCAGCTGGCCCGCTCAAGTGGTCAGCTGAAGCGCCGGTCATTGAAGATGAACCAGTTGAATCCATACTCGACGAAAGTCAAAAGTTCGAGGCGGCAGTTGACCCGGTCTTGCCTTCAGAGGATTTATCTTTTAATGATACAGTCATTGAAGAGGATAAAGATGACACCATCCAAATTCTCTGCATCAACACAGACTCCGACGAGCACGGGGGCACTCCCCCCATTCCTTTATCGCAGGAAGGAAGTTCGTCAGAGCGATACCCGGCCGTTTACTTGGTCCCACCACCAAGCAACCTAGTTGTCTCCTTCGACTGGAACCAACTAGGTAGACCCCGTTTGCCAGCAAGCATACCATTCAGAATTATCGTCCAAATATACAAAATGGTCATGGCTGGCACCATCATTGATGAAGGGGCATCTGTGAGTATCCTTTCCTCCACTGCTTGGAAAGCGCTTGGTTCGCCAGCGCTTTTGCCTGAAATGAGAAATCTAACAGGCTTTGATAAAGGAACCAGTCGACCTTTAGGGATCCTCCCCAATGTGCCTATCACATTGAAAGGGAAGACCATTCAAATGAACGTTATGGTCGTTCAAGGACCCTTGGATTATAACCTACTCCTTGGACGAGACTATATATATTGCATGGGAGCCATCGTCTCCTCACTCTTTAGAGTAATGTGTTTTCCGCACGAAGGAAGAGTGGTCAAGCTCATGGACCAGCTTTCATTTCCCGGATCACGCATCACAAATAGTCATATACCTTCCCTAAATGGTCTCTTCACGCAAGATATGTCTCAACCCACGGTCCGTCCTCCCGATGAGCGCGAGTAATTCGGAGGGATATGACTGGAACCCAGGGGCATGCATCCTGGTCTGCTTCGGCAAGAAAACTTTGGGTATAGGGTAGGTTTCCGCGGGAGAATATGACTAGTCTGTACCCCGTCCGTCTTGGAAGAGGGGTTATTCTAGAATAAGATTCTTTTGTCAAAGTTATGTGTTTGGCGCTCGTTGTCACTCACCTTTGTCTATCTTGGTAGACATCGCCGAAGAAGTGTTTTGTTCGCTGCATTGATGAAACAATCTTTGGGTAACCTGAAAGAGGTAGGCCTTTCCTGGTAAAACAAATGTTTTATCTACAAATTGAGGGGTAACCTTGAAATCGTACTTTATACCTGGGGGCATGCAAACCTTTTGGAGTGCAAGCAAGGGGCGGCTATTTATTTTTTAAAATTTTAGGTCCTCCCTTTAAACCTGTAGGTCTAACCCTTTAAACTCGTAGGATTAGTCGTTTCCGAACTTGCATAACGAAAGGATGCGGGGCATAGCTTTGGTAAGGCGCAAGCTCCATAAAAAATGGCATCTTACATGAGACATTCTTATCATATGACTGGATAATCGAGCAGTTTTAGCACATAGTTCATGCTCGTTAAAAAATAAACATAAGATCGAGCAGTTTTAGCACATAGTTCATGCTCGTTAAAAAATAAACATAAGACCGAGCAGTGTTTTTCCGCGTTTAAGCTCGTTAAAAAATGAACTACCCTCCGGTAAATAACCACCGTGAATGTAACATTATCAGCCATTAAAGCCTTGGTCGTGTTTGCACCGTCACCTCCACTTTTCCATTGGCCGATCATTCACCTCCATTTGATTGTTTACCCATTTTGAGGAACAGCTGCGAAGAGTGATCTCACTAGCCATCCTTGTGACACTGCCGTGATTGGAAAATTCCAACCTTTACCTGGAATCAGTTGCTAACCCGTTTTATCACTCGTTCCTCAAAAGACGAGTCTTCTTTAAGCTCTTTTCATCTGACTCGTAAAATATGAAAAGATTGTCGAGTTTTGGCCTTCCAGCTCGTTAAAGCGACCGGAAGTGCTATCCCTCCTCTAGATTTTAATCTTTTTGGACCTGAGGGATTATTGCACAAAAAGATCGAGCGCTTGTTTTGTTCGGCTCGTTAAAACTATCAAAAACTCATCCCTTCTGTATTGTTTTATACTTTTTCGGACTTAAGGGATTAGATGACGAAAAAGGACTTTCGGAGTTGACTTTACGTACCTTTTCAGACTCTCTAAAAATGAAAAGGACCGAGTTATCTTTGTCGTTAGACTCGTTAAAAACATTAAATAGCGACAAACTTGTCTTTAGACGAGAACGAGTTTCACTATCGCTAGGCTCGTTAAAACATAGCGATGGGTTTGCCCGAAGGGCAAATTATAGAACAAGCATATGTTATCCTCCTCAAGCTTGACAAAAATAAAGAGGTACTGGTCAGCAATGACTGGGGAAAAATTGGGAAGAAACTCAAAGAACTTTATTGGTAGCAAGTCGCTCTTGAACATGACACTTCCACTCCGTGCCTGAGTCGGGTTGGGTTGTTTCATTCACCGGTCACATCACCATGGTCTCGTCATACCTTCCACCTATTGGGTAAATGCTACCAATCCATCACACAAGTGTCGCCGACATGTTCAAGAGAAGTCATCCAGAGAAGTCAACCGTGTCCCATCCACTACCATACATTATCCTTCATTCTTTCATGACCGCCACCCTGAAATATATATCATCAGATTGTTTTCACCTCCATCAAAATCATTTGCCCGTTCCGTGTCACTGATGTGGGATACATTAAGGCCCTCCTTTGACGGATCGCTTCTTGTCAACATCAGCTCATTATCCAAGAAGTTGATCTAGGAACAACCCCTTCAGTACTTTGAAGCTTGCATGCCTCAATGGCAAGTTTCTCACTTCCGGTGACAGGTATACATCAATGACCTTCGACCGAAAGATTTTGCGTGGTGTTCGATGCCAAGTCCTTTATTCACACCACGTGAATTGTACTGCAGTACCTTGAGGGTCATTATCATTATCGGTGATTCCTCTCGCGCTTGTTAACGGTTTACATCATTGACCGGTAATCAAGCGATGTCTTTCCATGTTCGACTTCAGAACATTTCTCACATGGATCGACTTGTGCTTAGAGTGAAGATCGAACGAGTTTGAAGACCCCGGATCTAGTTTCATCCATCCGGGTTGCGATATATATTCAGGAAAAATAAAGACATTGACATGTACAACATTGCAACACAGACAATCATCCTACCAAAGGATGATGATTTCAGCAGGATCATCAGTCTATCATCAGACAATTGTATGTCCTATGTACACAAAAATGAATTTATAAAGCTGAGCATGGGAATGCCCGCCTCAGCTAGATCATGAAAACAGTATGAAAAATAATGTATTGTATTGTATCTTATTACAGGTCTCCTCCCAGCATTGAATGAAATTCGGATCCTCCTAATAAAACATTTCACCCGATAAACGGACTCATACTTTAGGGGGCAACTGTTATAGACATTTTTGTGCCTTACAGCTATAAGCATGAAATGTCCATAATTCAAGGGATCCAAAGTCCCTAAAGATGTTGTTACAGCTCCTAAAGGAACAAGGTCAACCAATGACAGCTTCTCCTAGAAGTTCTCCACCAAAAACCACTCAGAAATAGTCAATTCAGGATCAATTCAGAGGCTCCACTAGCTGCCTGCGTTGAAATGCAGAGTCTACACTGGCTAGGTGCACTGCAATGCAGGTGGAAGCACTACCAGGGTGCACTGAGCGGGAAGTGACAAATGGCAAGCTCATTCAACGAGGTGGAAAGACCCTGGAAGCTTCCAGAATCTTCTCCAATGACACTTGCCTCAATGAATTCGACTAGTGATGAGTAAGAGGTTCTCAACCTCCAAGTGGAAGCAAGGACTGACAGAGAGAAGCCACAAGTCAAAACATAAGCTGACTCACACTCTCTGCTTACATCTATATATGGATCTCTCACCCAGAGGTTCAGGAGACTAGAATTTTGTACTTTGCAGAGAATTGTTGTTGGTTTGAGATTGAGATTAGTACATTGGGTGATTTATGCTTTGTTGGAGGAGAGGAAGGGATTCCTTTGCTGGGAGGTAGATGCTGGATCGGAACTCACTTGGTTGTATCTCCTCTTGGACTTTATTATCATATCAATAAACTATTTGAGTTTCTCCTACATGTTGTGTACCAATGATGTTTTGTTATGCTTACATGTTTAGATTAATCTGATCTTGAGCTTTTTATGAATGTATATCTGTATCTTTGTGTAGTTTCTCTCTCTTGTGATCTTGCAGGAATTCGGTGAAGCTGGGCCGGTGAAGGAGCAAGGAGCTGGGAGCTACTGAAGAGAGGAGTGGTTTGGATCGACAAACTAGCGAAAGACACAGGTTAGTTAGATCCTTCTTCCTCATTTACATTTCATAAAGAAGAATACTCAGTTAGTTTACTTCGTTTGTTGCTAAGGCACTATCACCTTTTAGAGTGCGATAGGGGCATTCCGAATTGGATACTTTTCCCAAAAACACCTATACACACCACAAACTCTTTATCTGGGTGTACAATGTTGAGAATTGGAGCATTTGTCTACAACTACTTTAGCTGCTCAAAACTTGTTGCACATTCCTTTGTCCATTCAATTTTTTTCCTTTCGTTTGTAATGATGTGATAAGGTATTCAATCCGTGAAAAGTTCCTGATGAACCTCCTATATTAACCTGCTAGTCCCATGAATGATTTGACCTCATCCACATTTCTAGGAGTTTCCCATTCTATCATAGCTCTTATCTTTTTTGGATCCACTGTTATACCTTCCTTGGAAACCACATGCCCTAAGTAATGTACCTTTGCCTAAAAGAAACTGCATTTCCTAAGATCGGCATACAGTTGACGCTCTCTTAGAAATCTAAATATTGATGCTAAATGTTCAGTGTGTTCTTCCTCATTCTTAGAATATATTAATATATCATCAATGAATACAATAACAAACGTGTCCAAATAAGGAAGCAACTGTTATGAAACCAACTCACAAAAAGATAGAAAAGATAGATCAACGCCTTAGAATTCAGCTTCTTCGAGGGGGCAAGCTCCTTTACATTACACAAATGAATAATTCTTTGATGATTCAAATGACAAAACCTCCTTTATATATATAGGATGTTGGAAATACTGAGAGAGGGGGTGAATCAGTATTTCTTTTTCCCACTATTGTTTTACCAGTTAAAACATATATATTCAGAACACAAGATGAACAACAAGAATAAATGCTTTTATTAATATAAACTATGCAGTAAAATAGATACAATATATAGATGGTTACAATCAGTTTCCAAGCTCCAACTTGGACTTTGGTGAGGCTCCAACCTCCAGAGCACCAACTTTATTTCGCCAAGACACCAATCTTGGACTTAGGAGCACAAACTCCCAAGGACTTCAATCCTTCCTACTTCTGAGGCATCAACCCCAAGGACTCCAATCCTACTTACTTCTGAGGCACCAGCCCCAAGGACTCCTATCCTTCTTGCTTTTGAGGCACCAGCCCCAAGGACTCCTATCCTTCTTTCTTTTGAGGCACCAGCCCCAAGGACTCCAATCCTGTCAAGGCACTTTTGATAATAATGTTCTACTCTCAAAACTCTTCTCTGCTGAGTTCTATCTGGTTATAGTTTCTCTGTAGTCTCCAAGCTACAGCATCAATGACAACCAGTCTTCTCTTGAAGGAGTCTTTACAACTCTTCCTACCATTCACACAGAGTCTCCAATAGCTGACCTCTGATCATATCTCCACACTGCTTTAGTGAGTCCACTACAACTGCACTAAAACTCTGCATAAGAACCTGCTTTCAGTTCAAGCATATGTTCTAATGTCACGGTGAATGTTTCAGCAAGATTGCTTCTCTGCTGGAAACTTCTACTTTTTGAATTTCTCCCGTCCTGTTGGTCCTCGGCCCTCTTTTTGTTCTGTTGGACCCTCTTTTTGTTCTGCTGTTTTCTCCAACTTTTCAACAGTGTTCAATAGCTACAGCAGCCTTCACCAACGTTCACCAACAACTTCATACAACGCTTAACCATCTTTGTTGCTTCTGCTACCTCATGTTCTGGTTCTTCGCAACACCAATAGCCCCCACAGTCCTCTATTTTTACTATTTTATACATTCCCATGCCTTCGTCCATTCGTTTCTGCTTACACCGCCTCTTAGACTTCCTCAACGCTCACTGTCATTTCCTCTATGCTCGCTTGCTTCTTCAACTTCCCAGCTTTCAGTTTCCTCTATCTATTCGTGCTCACAGGACACGTTGATTCAATGGCGAGGACCGAGTCATACGCAGAGGACACATATTCAGAAAACTGTAACAACGCTCCTATTTTCTCATGATAGCAGGCATACACAGGGACCGCTTCATTTAATGGACAGCCACATTCTATCGCAATCATAATCGCCATGATTCAGCCTCCTGAACTATCGGGACCGTTCCTTAATGTATTTTTGCCTCAAAACCCAGCGCATGGCAAATATCAAATACACAGGGAATCAGAGAAGAAACACGAGTGAAGCGCTAAGGGCGGACTTCAATTTTAATTCACCTGAGTCTATAATGTATCGGGTCCGCCTTGTAATCGCAATCGGCAGTCGCCAATGGCCAATGGCCGATGGACGTGATAAAACATGCAGTACAATTTTTATTAACAAGAGATATACATTTATAGTACAATATGTGACCGTTGGGTTTCACATCCCAAGGTCTCTTGGACTCCTTTTGTCCATTCGGCTTCCACACTAACCCATTGAGGATTAGGTGTCCAACATTCCCCCCCTTAATCCGAAGGGTTATGTATGAGTCCAAGAAGAGAGTTGTAATACAAAATGTGCAAAAAATGCATGGCAGCACTAGGCTGAATTTGCTCTCTAAAATGTTGGTATAAAGGGCAGTGGTTTAAGGATGACCACCAACACTGGAACGCTTAGTGCAGTTCTCGGAACTCTTCCAAAACTGGCAAGAAGCTGAAGTCTTCTACTAGAGGAAGTGATCCTATTGTTTTAAAGAGGGAAACCTTCAACCATAAAAGGGAGGTCTCACCCCGCATAAAAGGTAAAACTTCAACCTGAAAAGGGAAGTCTCAACCTGTGATGGTTTAAGGATAACCAACAACTCTGGAATGCTTAATGCAATTCCTGGAACTCTTCCAAAAACTGGCAAGAGGCTGAAGTCTTTTGCTAGAGGAAGTGTCCCAGATTGCCAACTGAAGGCATGTTCACGGGCATCTTTATTTCTGGCTACAACTCTGAAACTGATGTGGCAGGTGTTGACCCTTGAAAATGTCATTCATTTCCATTACACTTTCACTATTATGTCCATTATATCACCTCCATTTCATCTCCATTTCACTACTATGTCACCACATTCATCCCACTTTCATTATCATTGGGCCACCTTTATGTTTTTCCAATCTTTATTATTTCTAAGCCTTTTAAGTGAATTTGTGGTTAAACATTAGAAAATAATGTGCATATGCTTATACCTAACAAATGGGTTGAGATTGTTGACATGTGTAGGTTGAAAGGAGGCTTCTAGAAGACCCTTATGTGGCACTCTAAGGCCAAATTCGAATTTGGTTGGAAAGAATCATGGGATCATGAGGATATGTGTCACATCTCCTAATTGTATTGTAACTCTAAAAAGACATGTGTCTTATCACTTCCTATTTTGATTAGGACTCTAGAGGTAGAGGGAGAGATTCATGGACTATCATTAATGAGATGACTCTCATCTTTTTGTATAAATAGGAGATCTCTCTCCTTCATTTGTTAGTCTTTTAGTCCCTAGTTCTTAAGTTTGTAGTTCTTCCTTGATGGCTTTTGAAAGCTTTGGAGAACTTTGTTGTACTTTGTAATTTTGAAGAAATTGAATAAAGCTTTGATGTTCTCAACATGGAAGGAGATGTGAAGTAGATGTCATGGAGCATATTAGGATGTAAGGTAGAGTAGATTTCATTTTGTAAATATTGCTTTGTAGAATGTAAGGTAGATTAGATTTTTCATTCATGCAATTTTAATTCATGCAAGTGTGTTCAATTTTGCTTTGATTTCATAACTAGTGGCATGTGTGATCATCTTGTCTATGTTGCTGACCTTTATTTTTTTGCAGTTTGATTTTCATTAGTATCATTTCTTTAACTTGCACTTTACTTTCTGCTCTTAAATATCAAGTTGTTCATCTATTGATGGTTCTTTTTCCATAATCAAATAACTTTATTGGAGCCAAAATATCACTTAGTACAGCTTGGTTTAGTTTGCTTTAAGACTCACATTGCTGACTTGTTCCTAACTGTTCTCACATGATAAATCTAGCTGAAAGGCAAAAAGGTTAAGAAAAGGTTAAAGTAGTGTGATTTCTCTCCTTTATGTAGTGTCACTTAGATTTCACATTGCTTAGATTAAGTTGAAGAGTTAAAATAGTGTGAGATAGTTGTTCTCACTTTTAATTGAATTTAATATAGATTTCATTTTCATTTTAAATCAGCAGCAGAGATACTGGGCCGATGTCATTAGTCCTTTATTTGATGTCTTTATTTTCCTTTAAGCATTTGATTTCATAGGTGGTAGAGGGCCCCTGCCTTGTATAGTTGTCATTTTATTTTTGCATTTTATTTCACCATGTATATTAGCTGTACATAAATTGCTTTCAAGTTGATTGTAGATTAGTGATGCACATAGCCTTTTAATGAACTAATGACGTGATAGAATCATCTTGTCCTTTTGCTGAAGCAGCAAGGATACTGGGTCTCATAGTCATTCTCTCATTATTTGATTATTGCATTTTATTTCGATTGAACTAGTTGTATATTTACACTTTTGTTTAAATACTAACTCCATCAATAACATGTTTTAAGTTGCATTAAACACTTTAGAAAAGCAACAAGAACAAAACCCCAAAAACAACATAAACTATAAAACGACGAAGTAAGAGAAAGGTTAACTAAGCACATATGGTGCACCACACTTCATCAGTTTACGATACCCGGATTGATAATTTATGTAGAGCAATTTAAGACGTTAAATTGACTAGACATTTTGGCGCCGTTGCCGGGGAAGTGTAATTAGGAGACCTTATTTCTTACATCTGAAAAAAAAGGTTAATAATTCTTGAGTATGCTCTCCTCTTGCACTTTGTGTGATCTGGAGGATCAAAAAAAGAATTGTTAAGAAAAAATATGGAAGACAAAATAAACTTCATCACTTCAATTGATTCAAAAAAAAAAAAACTTCATTTCATTTCCATTTTCACTCCATGCCATCCATTTCATTTCATCAATAAAAGTTATTTCCCCATGATCATTTCCATTCAGATTGCCTAACTATCTCTATTTAGCTAAGTGGTTGTTGTGCCAAGTTTCCGCAGCTGAAATCAGTTTCCGCAGCCACCACTCTGTTTTTCACATTTACAATCAAGATGTTAGTGCAATAAAATGAAAATGCAGGTATGACTAAGCAATATAAAAATTCAAAAATTCAGAGAAAAAAAAATGCATATAGAAGTGAGTTTATATCATAAGGATGGTTGGTATACATGCAACAAGATGTGGCACCTGTAGGTTTTCTTTGGCTCTTCTGTACTTCACAGTCTTAAGTTTTGGTACCTTGATGACAGTAGCCTTAGAATGGAGAGGTATTCCAACCTATGTGTTGAGCCTTGCCCATGCAGTAAGTGTGATCATTGGATTCAGTGGCTTTGGTCCATTTGGATTCAGTGGTGGATTTTGTTGCCATGTGTGGCTTCAATTTGGGTTCAAAAGCAACAACTATCATCTTGGATGTTAATGGGAGGAGTGGCTGCATCTCGCTTGGGACTATGGATGTTTGATCTTGCTGTGGTGCAAGAAATGCAGGATTCTGTCCCTGAATCAGATCGTGGTGTTGTAGGTGGTGTTCAAAACTCTCTTCAATCATGCATGGACTTGCTGGGTTATGTCATGGGAATGATTGTCTCAGACCCTAAGGACTTTGGAGTGTTAATACTTGCCTCCTTCCTATCAGTTTCATGTGCAGCGCTTCTCTATTCTCTTCATACATATCGTATATAATTGATGATGATTTTGAGCTTCTTGTAATTTTTGAACCTGTGTAATACACCTGCAGAACAGTAGATCAAACAAGAAAAATGAATGCAGCAATAAAAACATCAACTCAGAAAGAATGCAGAACAAAGAATTGTTAACTCAGGAAAAATGTGTAAACAGCAGAAAAAACGTTAAACTTCAAACTTTATATTTTACCAAACAGAGACGAATTTAGAAAAAATAAAACCTGGGTTTTTTTTCTAGGTGTGTTAATTAGATAACCCAGAAACCGTTTGAAGAAATTTGTGGCGGTCTGGGAGAAATCTTCGGTTCTTTGGAGCCTCTTTTTTGCCGCCGCGTGAAAAAAAAACTGGATTTGAATTGATTAACTGATAGTTGAATGCGTGATTCAATTTCGCGTGCCTGAGGAAAGGAATTCTAATTGGGAATCAACTGCATGCTGGCATCTAAAACCTGATTACACGCCTTCCATATTATTAAATTCAAACCTGTTTAGAGACGTATTCCAATTGAACACGACTCTCTGTCATTAAATCCCATCAAGGACGCTGCTCCCTTCAAGATCTTTCCCATTGCCAGAAGCAAGGTCCTCTCGATAAGAAAATATCATCATTAATCGTAACTTCCTGAATGGAAGGAATCGTGTGGGAGAGCTCAGAATTCTGAGGGCCGTAAAAGTGAAGCCAGTTATACTGCTGTTGCTAAGTCAGTTCTAGCACTGATGGTTATGTACTTGTGAATTGCTGGTTCTTTCTTTCTACCTGAGCAAAACCAGCCTGTATAGAATCTAGATCATATTTGTTGTTTGAGATGACATCTAATCAGGAGGAAATATGTGCAGATATTTTTTTTAGATTTTTATGATGAAGCAAATCAACGCATGCATTTGTATCTTCTTGTGAATTCATCTTGGCTGCTCATCCTCTGTTTCCGTTTACAGTTCTTGAACACTCCCGTATCCATCTTCCATTTTCAGCCATTGTTCTTCCATCAACCTTACAACATAACCGTCTTACCTCTGTTAAACCTTCAGACGCAGTTGAATTCCAGATTGAATTTTAAACAGAGTAAAGGATGGGTCGGTTACTAAGGGCAGAACCGAAAGGGCCAAATAGTTATGATCATGGTTATAGGCTGTTTGTCAAATTATAAATTCATCAATAAAACTGTTTTGCTCCATTCACAGAGTTCCTACATGCAGACAATGAAAAAAAAAAAAATTCAAAATTGATGATCAACTGTTTTAGCCACTTTCCGCAGCCAGCCCAACTTTCCGCAGCTAGCCCAACTTTCCGCAGCTGTTTTGTTAAACTCTAGGTTGCAGGTGTCATCAAGCAAAACAAGTCACATGGGTAGCTGGGGGAATGTTGGTACATGGATGGTGTCCTATTCATTCGATCAAATTTGATGAAAAAGACCCCGGTCAAAGGGAAGTCAAATTGTGTGTTATCACTAAGTCGCCACACTGAGTCGCCACACTGAGTCACTGCATGTCAAGAAAAAATAATAATTTTGAATCAATGAAATGAATAAGTTATTTGCTCACTTTTCTGAAGGTATTGATTAATTTTGGATTGATGATGAAAGATGAATGGCTAACTTTGTATCCAAGATTTTTAGCTACAGAACTGTGCACATTCCGCAGCTAAAGTCCAATTCTGCAGCTGTTCTCCAATTCTGCAGCCAGAAAAAACCTCATTGTTCAAATCAGCCTAACTTTCTCATACAAAATCAGATTTTGATGATTTAAGTACCATTGGAAATATCTCAAGAAGATCTACACAATGAGAAATCAATCATTTGAGTTTGAAATGGCAAATAATGAAATAAATTGCTGAAAAGAAGCAACATCAACTTGAGGCACTAATTCCAAATCAGGTATAAATTCTTTTGATTTTTCCTTTGAGAACTTGTTTCACTAATACAAATTCTTAGTTTTTTTGTGTAAATATCATAACTAGAGAGATTGGCCATCTCTCTCCTTTGATAATCTTACATTCCATTGCAGAAGAAGTATTAGTTTTTTTGCAGGTTCGAGGAGGAAGGACAAATGACTACAAGAGAATGGTGTCTCTCTAAGAGACCAATTTGTTTCATAAGAGGATGATCAGCAACAAAGAGGAAATATGCTGATGCAAAATCAAATCCAAACACTTGAAAAACTTTCAGATACTATTGTCTCCATCACATCCATCCATACTTCATAATAAACCATTCACCTTATTCCACTCCATACTTTCCACTTACATTCACATACACTTTCCATCTCTTTTTGTCCATTCATAACCCACAAATAAAAGAAAGAGGCTCATTCATATGCTTATTTCCCATTGGCCATTTCTACTCTCCATTGCCATCTTCCAGTTTTATTTTCCATTCCTTGTCATTTTCATTCCGCAAATAAGCCCTGCTTCAATGCAAATTATTGAGTCCATAGTCCTTTGAGTCTAATTTCTTTGTAAAAACACCTTGAGGCTTGCATGCCTTAATGGCAAGTCCTCATGCTGACAAACAATGGGAATACATTAATGTCCCTTGTTCGTTAGATCTTCTAGGTGACTCGACATCAGCAAATTCATTCGTACCTAGCAAGATGTGTTTGGGCATCTTGACTCTCATTGTCACCAATGGTGAGAGTTCTCGTGTTGACTAGTGGCATCCATTAATGGCCACTAAGCCAACAATTTCCTACGATGTTCGACATCAGAACATCTTTTCACATAGTAGGAATTATGCCAATGAGTTTTGAAGACATGAAGACTATTATTTTCAGCATTTTGGAGCAGATTCAGCGAGTTTTAGTAGAAGCAATAAAAAGTCATCTTATCTCTCTATCCATGACTCCTATTGTTCAGCCACTTGAAGAAGAATATGATCAGAAATTTTCAGCCACTACACATACAACTCATCCATTCCAAAGGGTAAGTGAAGGTACGGCATTTTCTAACTTTTGACCATAGAATTCCATAAAAAGCTAGAATGATAATTGTTGGAAAAACATTTCTCTTCCACATTTCATAAAATTGCCAATACCATCAGTTGGGGGGGGAATACATTCATATTCATATCTTGCCATGTCCATATCATATTCAGGAGCTCACATACTTCCAACATATATTAATTATTACATTGCTATTATGAGCATACAATGGCTTTTGAAAAAGTGCTTAAAGGATAAATTGGATACAAACAAAATCATGGTTGTCACACAAGAACCAACCATCATGCAATCCAATAAAGATATACTTTGCAACAATAATCAAAATATCATTATGCAAAGTTCAAAGATCAAAGTAGAAGGCAACAACAAAGAAAAAAATGGTTGTAACACAAGAACCAACCATGTTGCAATTCAAGTAAAACACTTTGCAGAAATATGAAGTTATCAAATGATATCATGCAAAGTTAAGCCAAAGCTCAAGGATCAAAAGATTTAATGTAATATATATTGCATGAGGACATGCAATAGCTTCAGTTGGGGGGTATGTTGAGCCTTGAAAATGTCATTCATTTCCATTACACTTTCACTATTATGTCCATTATATCACCTCCATTTCATCTCCATTTCACTACTATGTCACCACATTCATCCCACTTTCATTATCATTGGGCCACCTTTATGTTTTTCCAATCTTTATTATTTCTAAGCCTTTTAAGTGAATTTGTGGTTAAACATTAGAAAATAATGTGCATATGCTTATACCTAACAAATGGGTTGAGATTGTTGACATGTGTAGGTTGAAAGGAGGCTTCTAGAAGACCCTTATGTGGCACTCTAAGGCCAAATTCGAATTTGGTTGGAAAGAATCATGGGATCATGAGGATATGTGTCACATCTCCTAATTGTATTGTAACTCTAAAAAGACATGTGTCTTATCAGTTCCTATTTTGATTAGGACTCTAGAGGTAGAGGGAGAGATTCATGGACTATCATTAATGAGATGACTCTCATCTTTTTGTATAAATAGGAGATCTCTCTCCTTCATTTGTTAGTCTTTTAGTCCCTAGTTCTTAAGTTTGTAGTTCTTCCTTGATGGCTTTTGAAAGCTTTGGAGAACTTTGTTGTACTTTGTACTTTTGGAGAAATTGAATAAAGCTTTGATGTTCTCAACATGGAAGGAGATGTGAAGTAGATGTCATGGAGCATATTAGGATGTAAGGTAGAGTAGATTTCATTTTGTAAATATTGCTTTGTAGAATGTAAGGTAGATTAGATTTTTCATTCATGCAATTTTAATTCATGCAAGTGTGTTCAATTTTGCTTTGATTTCATAACTAGTGGCATGTGTGATCATCTTGTCTATGTTGCTGACCTTTATTTTTCTGCAGTTTGATTTTCATTAGTATCATTTCTTTAACTTGCACTTTACTTTCTGCTCTTAGATATCAAGTTGTTCATCTATTGATGGTTCTTTTTCCATAATCAAATAACTTTATTGGAGCCAAAATATCACTTAGTACAGCTTGGTTTAGTTTGTTTTAAGACTCACATTGCTGACTTGTTCCTAACTGTTCTCACATGATAAATCTAGCTGAAAGGCAAAAAGGTTAAGAAAAGGTTAAAGTAGTGTGATTTCTCTCCTTTATGTAATGTCACTTAGATTTCACATTGCTTAGATTAAGTTGAAGAGTTAAAATAGTGTGAGATAGTTGTTCTCACTTTTAATTGAATTTAATATAGATTTCATTTTCATTTTAAATCAGCAGCAGAGATACTGGGCCGATGTCATTAGTCCTTTATTTGATGTCTTTATTTTCCTTTAAGCATTTGATTTCATAGGTGGTAGAGGGCCCCTGCCTTGTATAGTTGTCATTTTATTTTTGCATTTTATTTCACCATGTATATTAGCTGTACATAAATTGCTTTCAAGTTGATTGTAGATTAGTGATGCACATAGCCTTTTAATGAACTAATGACGTGATAGAATCATCTTGTCCTTTTGCTGAAGCAGCAAGGATACTAGGTCTCATAGTCATTCTCTCATTATTTGATTATTGCATTTTATTTCGATTGAACTAGTTGTATATTTACACTTTTGTTTAAATACTAACTCCATCAATAACATGTTTTAAGTTGCATTAAACACTTTTGAAAAGCAACAAGAACAAAACCCCAAAAACAACATAAACTATAAAACGACGAAGTAAGAGAAAGGTTAACTAAGCACATATGGTGCACCACACTTCATCAGTTTACGATACCCGGATTGATAATTTATGTAGAGCAATTTAAGACGTTAAATTGACTAGACAGCAGGTTGTGGCTCAGGCTCGCTTGATGTGACTTTGAAGCTTGTAGATGACCATCATTTCCCCCCCTGTCAGATACAAGGTGATATGATGGAGAAAACTCAACTGCAAGACTGTTCAATATTCTGGAACAAGTTTTGACATGTGTTTGGAATATCTTCTTGGCTGTTGATGCCCATTGCCAAGAAGCGATCCATCCAAGATGAATCTTTGTTCTTGCAGGAGGTTTGTTTTTGAAGCAATTGTTTGAAGAATGACTGGTTTTATGACAGTGCTTACATGGATGAAGATCATAACAGTGATCTTTCAGATGGCCAACTCGGTCACAGCATTGGCATTTCACAATATGTTGTTGTTGTTGTTGTTGTGGAAGAGGGGCAGGATCTAGAACAGCTGAAGCTGAACTGTCATGAGGAGCAGGTGAACTGTCATGAATGAATCCAGCACTCTGAAACTGAATGGGCTTGGCGTAGTCTGGAATATGAAAGGAAAAGTCCTTGTCATATCCAAGACCAGTTCTGTGCTTGTTGTGGACAAGCTGTTCCCAAGGTCTGGTGATGGGCTTGGGAAGTGCAGACTAAATTTCTGCATCTGCATGTAACCTTGCTGCTTTATTGGGCACTGGATCTAAATGAACTTCAGCAATATTGTCTTGCTATTTATGGGAGTCTATTTCATTGTTCTAAACAGAAACAGGTACAGAATGATGACTCCTCTGTTTTAATTCTTCTTGCTGTAGCTTTGTCTCAAGCTGCAAAAACTCAATATTCTCCTGTGCATTTTGTAGACATATTTTAATATTGAATAGAGAGGTTTTGTTGATCTTAACCATCTCATCAACAGTGGAATGTATTAGAGTATTTAACAACTCTGATGCATTATCAAGTCTGGTCATTTTCTTCATTATCTTATACGTTAAAGAAACTGATCACAACTATCAACCAGTGAAGAAGAAGCAACAATCGCTCACAATTCAATGTCACTGCAATATCCTTTATAAATGTCAGCAAATGATCAGTGTGCAACATAAAATATTACAATCAGCCCACCAAACTCTTTATGCAGCAGTTGAAGCAATGAATTAATGCACTATAATGAATTTTAAATACAAAGCCACACTGGGGCAGCAGCAACTGCAAACTTGCTTGAATCCTTCAAATACTCATGTCCAAATACTTAGAAAACTGTATAGTGCTGGTCATATATACCATAGCATTTTACCATGACCTTTCAAGAGCCTTCCAACTATGCACAGTTTCAAGAAAACCTCTAGGAGATTAGAGAATACTCGCCCCTACTTCAGATGTATATGCAGCCAATTATTAAGGAGATTTGACTCTTTGACAGTGATAAAATCTGCCCACAAAGGACAACTCGAACACAAACTGATAGAACTTGATTTGAAGATGCTTTGATTTTAATAATATATCAGCTTGCAGTTGCCAACTTTTGTACTTTGATAATAGCGACTATCATGTACCTTTTCCATCGTTCAAGCATGCCTGCCCACCGAAGACACCCAATTTTCTTTTATCTTTACCATGTGGCTGAAGGAGATCCCAGATGATAGGATGAACTGACTCAATGCCACAACTTCAAGTACAATATTGTTGGGCAGTTCTAAAAGAATATTAGCTGTTATTATCAAGTTGTCCTAAAATAATATGCCTACTTCCACAACTGCTCGTGCGCTGAGAAAACTCTGCAGATTTGTTGAAATTTGTTTTTCATCAAAACCTCTGCAGATTAGAAAAGAATGTAGGCGGCAAATAATAGGATGTTTTGAGAAGAGTATTTATCTCCCGCGAGAAACCACAAGAGCAAATAATTTATCACCGACAATAATATCTTTTACAGGATTGTCAAAGTCATTACATGTAGCAGGGAGAACAATTTGCACTCCTTTGCAAATTTATATCGTCGACATTACTGTTTCACAAAATTATACGTACAAAGTGAAACAAAATCAATCCAGAAGGGTTCTAGCATCACATGGTCTAGATTTGACCTTGAACAAAACCTTAATAACAGGAAAAGCAGATAGAATAAGAAGGAATTCCCCTCACGTGCAACATTACCATTCCAGAAACTCTAAAGCTTAATGGAAACCGGACCTCGAACAAATCCGCCTACCAAGAAATACCAATATTTGAACTGCACGGCACTAAAAATCCACGAACTGTAGTAAAGGAATTCCTTATCCAAACGAGAACACCCTCAATAATCACACTCCATGACCAAAACGAACAAATCATAGCTAAATCAAATCCTTTTCTCGTGAAGATACTGCATTTAGCCACGGGCACTGTTACATAACTAGGTCGCGGGAGTCCAAGAGTTTTTAAACGGATGCTACGATCTAGAATGTCCGATACCACTCAACAATTCAAACGCTGCGTTAAAATGGGACAGTGTTACCATTTAATACCGTTCAATAAAATGTTGATTCGCATTCAACATATACCGTGTTCAATACTATTCAATATATACGCTGGACCATTCTATAAAACAGTGTGCATTCAACAGCGTTAAATACCATCATTCAACGCATTCAACGCATTCAAATTTGGACGGGCATATGTATAAACCCACAGCGCATAGCTTTAACTCCACAGCGTTACCAAACTTTATCAGGGCATTCAACATATACCATATCATATGTATTCTTTGGTATTTCAACGAACGTTTTCTTCAGTTATACGTTACATAACCATTACATTGATCATTAAAATCTCATTCATTGATGATTAGCAGATATTGGAACGAAACGGGCATCGGGCTCAGATCAAGAAATTCCGGCATTAAAGATCTCAACAAATAGATTTGATACTTATAAAATGTCATGCACTGATGAAACAGACGTTTTAGAGAATTTCAAAGATGAAAACGGGCAATTCTTCTAAGAATCAATTGGTAATTGCATCAGAAAACTAATATGCACCATACACAATAAATTAAGAAGTGGGAACAGCTTCTGGAGTATCGACCTCTTTATTTATCAGCATTTTGCGCTGGAATAAAATAATTAAACTACAGAAATCTGACCTTTGAGTGGAGGTTGTCTTTGACTTTGCCTCTGCTACCATTAGCATTCAACATATGTCGATGGGACAGCGTTAACGGGCAGCGTAACGTACCATTCTGGGCATTCATCAAACGGGTGTTCATCAAACGGCTCTGCTACCATTCTGGGCAGCGTTCAACACATTTATTTATTGCAGATGGTTGTGATAACAATGCAGGTTCAGAACAGCGAAATGGGTCTCAGTAACTAGCAGCGGAGCGTTACAGTTTAAACAGTGATAGAGTGACAGGTCTGACAACTTTTAATCCGGTGAGGATGAGTAGCGCTGACAGGCTTTGGGCGCCCAGGCTCTAATTCAATGTATGTTCAGAGAGCAAACGTTTATGAACAGCAAACATTTTATAGATAGACGGGATAGCCAGAGACCAAAAATAGAGACCTGCAGATTTCAAAGGTCAGGAATGTCAGGGATGGCAGAGCCAACACGCCAGGACTCTTAACTCTCAACGTTTTTGCACGGCCTTCAACACCATCGCATGAATTAATCAACTAGAAATATCACTGCACCGAGAGTTCATGACCCACATAACATTAATGATCACTGCATAGGTCTGGTGAGAGAAACACAACAAAAGGCCACAAGTAAACAGTGACTCAAATATGAGCAGGGCTAGAATTCGCCCGCTCTGATACCATGTTAAACACACATGGGCAGCAAGAGAAAATATGAAAGATAAAACATGCAGTACAATTTTTATTAACAAGAGATATACATTTATAGTACAATATGTGGCCGTTGGGTTTCACATCCCAAGGTCTCTTGGACTCCTTTTGTCCATTCGGCTTCCACACTAACCCATTGAGGATTAGGTGTCCAACAGTCTATAATGTATCGGGTCCGCCTTGTAATCGCAATCGGTAGTCGCCAATGGCCAATGGCCGATGGACGTGATAAGACATTAAGCCACCTTTCAATGTTGCATCAAGTCCTGTCTTACAATCGCAATCGGCGAGATGAGGCTTCCGGGGGTCTTTTATATATCGACCCCATGACATCGCCGATGGCCGATGGGCCGATCCTCCTGTGGACGCGATATAATAATAGGGTGCTATATAATAGGACCATCGGGTCCGTATACATTATCGCAATCGCCACTTTTGGAGGTTCTTCTATAAGTTGAGCCTAAAGCATTGTCAATGGCCGATGGCTGATACCAGATGCGATATTATATTAAACTATTTATAATAAGTCCGTCGAGTCCACAGTTCTATCGCAATCGGCGCTTTCATGTGGCAAGGCTTTACGGCTTGCGATATAGCGACGAATGCGACATTACAATAGGCATGATATAATAGGATCATTGGGTCTGCAATTGTATATCATAATCGGAGGTTTTAATGTGGCAGGGCATTTACCACTCCCGATACATAATCTCGCTCTGTTGTTTATATATATATATATATATATATATATATATATATATATATATATATATATATATATTGCTCCATTGTTTTAACTTTGTTTATATGCTCCTCCACTTATGCGCCTTACTCTTGGCATATGTGATAGCTCTACTCCTCTGATAGCTCCCGATAGTGTTATCTGTGGATATATGGCTCCCGATAGTTGTGTCTGCTTCCTCTGTGGCTCCGACAGTTGTGTTTGCTGCGTCCCATGGCTCTATTTGCTCCTCTATTTGCTCTATTGTTGTGTCCTCTGCTCTTCCTCTATGCTCCTTTGATCGGTCTTCCTTTGGATTATTGCTCTTATAGTTGTTAATGAATATATAGATGGGTTTTACCTCCGATAGCTCCCGATTGCGTAATCTGCTTCCTCTGATGCTCTATCTACTCCTCTATTCTCCATGTGCTCCTCTGGCTTGGCAGTGTCTTTCAAAGACCTCCTTGCATATATGAACACCTCTCTTGCTCTGATATCCTGTGATATGCTTTGATCTGCCTCCTTAGGTAACTTTGCTTTGCTTATGGCTTGGCTATCCTGATGGCCTTGCCCCTGTCTCTTCATGAATCTGCTCTGCTTCCCCTTGGCTTCATGTCATCCTTTAGTATCCAAAATATTGCCATATTGACATCAATGACAACCTAGGTCAAAAATCTCCCCCTTTGTTATTGATGGAAATATTCTTCTTCTCTCCCCCTTTGACATCAATGGCAAAGGAGTGCTCTGGGACTCCCCCTATCAAGTTGCTTATGTTCTTCATGAATGGTAGATCTTCATGGGTCTGTGACTCCTCCTATCATAGTGCTCTTCTTATTTTTACTCAAGATAGAAGGATTGATGCTTTATCATCAATTAACCCATTATTCCCTCTTCATGTCTCAGAACTGCTTTATCATGGCTTCAACAATGCTTAAAGATGCTCTACTTTAATTCTTTCATTCAGATTGAAAACGGCCATACACCAAGTGTCCAAGTCGAAGTTTTTATGCTTCAATCCATATTGTTGTCTCCACAGGTAACATTGAGAGGCCTTCATAGTTCGAATCAAGAGAAAATGCCCCTAAGATTGTCTTTCTTACTATCTTTCTTCAGATCTGAGTTCCTTAAGTTACTGCCATCTTGTCCTTGTGTTCTTGTACACATCTCTGCATGTTATTTCCCTTGCCTCTATTAGTGTCCATAATTTCTCTTCTCACATCAAATCCTTGAGTCAATACATTTAGCATCTGTAATATCAGCACCATAATTATTTGGCCTATTACAGAATCATGTTCTTCAATGGAGTATTCCTGAGAAATGATCTTCATCAAAGAATGATTGTTAATATAGCTCAACAAGGATTTCATAAGGACCCTTTCACTAATAGCTTCAGCAATAATGATCAAGAATCACAGGCTCCCCCTAACTGTATGCATCATCTCCTTTTGGCAGAGTCTTCCCATCAAATGCTTAGATTGTCAAAATTCAGGCCAATGACATATGTTGTTGGCTGAAGAGCTCAAGGGACTTTTGGATTGTATTTCCTTCCTTCTCCATACTTGTATAACTTTCTTCTTTTGCATGGTTCTAGCTTGTGTAAGAGCCCATGTTAAGTTACAATCACGTGCCATATGACCAATGTTATGACACTTGAAGCATTTTACATTGTTCATGAATAAGAATTCATGATTTCTTCTTGCAAAGTTGTTTCTTGGAGATTGTCGGAGACTATAACATATATCTCTATGAGATGGTTGGAAACCATAACATCTATCTTTATGATATGCTTTACAGTCTTTTGCCATGTGACCAAAGTTTGAACAAGAATAACAATAACCAAAAAATGAACTTTGGTAGGGAGATGGAGGTTTCCTTGATTTACTTCTGAAGCCTTTCTGCCTTGAGATCCTTTGATGATAACCATTGCCTCTCACCTCTTTGACATCATCTACATTTCTTTTTGGAGCTGGTTTTCTTCTTGGAGCAGGATTTCTTCTTGGAATAGGATTTCTTCTATTGTAGCCTTGATTTTTCTCCTTGCCTTTGCTAGAACTGGGAGCATCACCATTTCTTTATGGCTTCTTCACATCTCTTTTGTTTAAAGCATTTTCATTCTTGTTTGAGGGTTCACCTGCATACCCGAGACCTGATTTATCAGATGGACACCTATGATATCTGAGCATGTCGTCCAAGGCTTGAGAGCTCTTCAAGATTTTTTTCATCCCTTCAACCTTTGTTCTGAGGGAGACAATCTCTTCTTCCAATCTTTCATACTCATTATTATTCTTAGCAAGTTGTTTCTCAGTTTCTTCCTTGACACGAGTAGCTTCATCTACTTCTATTTTAAGGGAGATGATATCTGACTTCATTTTGAAGATTTCTTCGTTCTTTGCTTGACTGCTCTCCATTTCTTCCTTGATCCTTGTAGCTTTACATGTTTCAGCCTTGAGAAGCTTGATGTTAGATTTTAATTTGAATATTCCTTCATCCTTTGCTTTCAATTGATTCTTAAGCTTGACAAGCTCTTCATTCCTTGTTTGATCTTGGTTACCAAATAGTGCTCTCTTCTTAAGTTCCTCATTTTCATCTTTCAAATTATTAATCTCTTCCATGGCAGTCATAAGTTTAGCGAGGAGTTCTTCTACGAAATCTTTTTCATTCTCTTCATCTTCTAAGTCTGCTTTAGCCTTGACATCATCATTCTCATGTTCAGCTTCCATGATGGGTTCTAGATTTCCATCATCTTCTTGACTGATGGTCATGGTCAATGCTCCTTTTGAGTGAAGGTCATGAAGTTTGTCCCATATACCCTTTGCTGATGAACATTTTCCTAGATTGTTCTTTACAGAATTAGGGAGCCCATTCAAGATTGCCTTTACTGCTTTTGCATTATACTCCTTGGATTCTCTATCCATCCTGCTATCATGAATCAGTGATTTCTAGATTTCAGTGCCTTGAGTCTGTAATAAATTCCTCATTCTTGCTTCCCATATATTAAAGTTCCCATTGAGCCTTGGAGCCTCCTCAAATTGATTGTCTTCTATTTTAGTAGTAGAGAGAGACACATCCTTAGGAGGATTGGATACTTTCTTCCTTGACTTCACCATTTGTGTTCTTAGGTTCAACCTTCAAGCTGTTAGGCTTTGAATGAAGGTACTGGCTCTGATACCAATTTTTGGAAATACTGAGGGGGGGGTGAATCAGTATTTCTTTTTCCCACTATTGTTTTACCGGTTAAAACATATATATTTAGAACACAAGATGAACAACAAGAATAAATGCTTTTATTAATATAAACTATGCAGTAAAATAGATACAATATATAGATGGTTACAATCAGTTGCCAAGCTCCAACTTGGACTTTGGTGAGGCTCCAACCTCCAGAGCACCAACTCTATTTCGCCAAGACACCAATCTTGGACTTAGGAGCACAAACTCCCAAGGACTTCAATCCTTCCTACTTCTGAGGCATCAACCCCAAGGACTCCAATCCTACTTACTTCTGAGGCACCAACCCCAAGGACTCCTATCCTTCTTTATTTTGAGGCACCAACCCCAAGGACTCCTATCCTTCTTGATTTTGAGGCACCATCCCCAAGGACTCCAATCCTGTCAAGGCACTTTTGATAATAATGTTCTACTCTCAAAACTCTTCTCTGCTGAGTTCTGTCTGGTTATAGTTTCTCTGTAGTCTCCAAGCTACAACATCAATGACAACCAGTCTTCTCTTGAAGGAGTCTTTACAACTCTTCCTACCATTCACACAGAGTCTCCAATAGCTGACCTTTGATCATATCTCCACACTACTTTAGTGAGTCCACTACAACTGCACTAAAACTCTGCATAAGAACCTGCTTTCAATTCAAGCATATGTTCTAATGTCACGGTGAATGTTTCAGCAAGACTGCTTCTCTGCTGGCAACTTCTACTTTTCGAATTCCTCTTGTCCTGTTGGTCCTTCAGCCCTCTTTTTGTTCTGCTGGACCCTCTTTCTGTTCTATTGTTTTCTCCAACTTTTCAACAGTGTTCAACAGGTGCAGCAGCCTTCACTAGCGTTCACCAGCAACTTCATACAATGCTTAACCATCTCTGCTGCTTCTTCTACCTCATGTTCTGGTTCTTCGCAACACCAACAGCCCTCACAGTCCTCTGTTTTTACTGTTTTATACATTCCCATGCCTTCGTCCATTCGTTTCCACTTACACTGCCTCTTAGACTTCCTCAACGCTCGTTGTCATTTCCTCTATGCTCACTTGCTTCTTCAGCTTCCCAGCTTTCGGTTTCCTCTGTCTATTCATGCTCACAGGACAGGTGATTCAATGGCGAGGACCGAGTCATACGGAGACGACACATATTCAGAAAACTATAATAGTGCTCCTGTTTTCTCATGATAGCAGGCATACACAGGGACCGCTTCATTTAACGGACAACCACATTCTATTGCAATCATAATTGCCATGATTTAGCCTCCTAAACTATCGGGACCATTCCTTAATGTATTTTTGCCTCAAAACCCAACGCATGGCAAATATCAAATACAAAGGGAATCAGAGAAGAAATAGGAGCGAAGCGCTAAGGGCAGACTTCAATTTTAATTCACCTGAGTCTATAATGTATCGGGTCCGCCTTGTAATCGCAATCGGCAGTCGCCAATGGCCGATGGCCGATGGACGCAATAAGACATTAAGCCACCTTTCAATGTTGCATCAAGTCCAGTCTTACAATTGCAATCGGCGAGATGAGGCTTCCGAGGGTCTTTTATATATCGACCCCATGACATCGTCGATGGTCGATGGGCCGATCCTCCTACGGACGCGATATAATAATAGGGTGCTATATAATAGGACCATCGGTTCCGTATACATTATCGTAATCACCACTTTTTGAGGTTCTTCTATAAGTCGAGCCTAAAGCATTGCCGATGGCCGATGGCTGATACTGGATGCGATATTATATTAAATTGTTTATAATAAGTATGTCAGGTCCACAGTTCTATCACAATCGGCGCTTTCATGTGGCAAGGCTTTACGGCTTGCGATATAGCGACGGACGTGACATTACAATAGGTGCGATATAATAGGATCATCGGGTCCGCAATTGTATATCGTAATCGGAGGTTTTAATGTGGCAGGGCCTTTACCACTCCCGATACATAATCCTGCTCCATTGTTTATATATATATTGCTCCGTTGTTTTAACTTTGTTTATATGCTCCTCCACTTATGTGCCTTACTCTTGGCATATGTGATAGCTCTACTCCTCCGATAGCTCCTGATAGTGTTATCTGTGGATATATGGCTCCCGATAGTTGTGTCTGCTTCCTCTGTGGCTCCGACAGCTGTGTTTGTTGCGTCCCATGGCTCTGTTTGCTCCTCTGTTTGCTCTATCGTTGTGTCCTCCGCTCTTCCTCTATGCTCCTTTGATCGGTCTTCCTTTGGATTGTTGCTCTGATAGCTGTTAATGCATATATAGATGGGTTTTGCCTCTGATAGCTCCCGATTGTGTAATCTGCTTCCTTTGATGCTCTGTCTACTCCTTTGTTCTCCATCTGCTCCTCTGGCTTGGCAGTGTCTTTCAAAGACCTCCTTGCATATATGAACGCCTCTCTTGCTCTGATATCCTGTGATATGCTTTGATCTGCCTCCTTAGGTAACTCCACTTTGCTTATGGCTTGGCTATCCTGATGGCCTTGCTCCTGTCTCTTCATGAATCTGCTCTGCTTCCCCTTGGCTTCATGTCATCCTTTAGTATCCAAAATATTTCCATATTGACATCAATGACAACCTAGGTCAACATAGGAGTCTAAGGAGTCACAATATAACCCAGCCGACCTAACAATAATAATATAAAGGCACAAAAATAACAATAGAGGGATTCTATGGGGCACATTAATAATAATATGGGGACAATAGGGGCGCAACAATATTAATAAGGGATACAACTACAGTAGTAATGGGGTAATCACTAGTATTATAGGGACCTAACATGCCCCTCTCCTTCAAAAAAGTGTTGTCCTCAACACTTGAGTAGTTTTGGATGCTTCTGTATAAAATTCTCATCCTTCAATGTGGAATCCTCAATGGATAAGTTCTTCCACTTGATGAGATACTCCAAAATTGATCGATTTCATAGCTGTCGAGTTATTGTTTCTGTGACTGCTTCCAGTTCCAATATAATTTTTCCTTCCTCGACAAGTTCTGGAAATATTGTTTGAACTGGGAGCTTGTTGCCTATAACCTTCTTTAAACATGAAACATGGAAAATTGGGTGCACTCAAGAAGCTGCAGGAAGCTCCAATTTGTATGCCATAGCAACAATCTTTTGCAACACCTTGTACGGACCATAATACTTTGGTGATAATTTATTATCCTTCTTAGCTTGCTTGAGGGACATTTGTTTATATGGTTGTAGCCGTATGAATACCCAATCACCGACATCAAAACTTCTTTCACTGCGATGTTGATCTGCCTATTGTTTCATTCTATTCTGCGCCAACATGAGGTTATCCTTTAAGAGTTGGAGGACTTATTGTTGATGCTCGATGTGATGTTCCACTGCTTGAACCTTAGAATTTTCTCTTAAATATGATGTGATAGATGGTGGCTGATATCCACAAAGTGCCATAAATGGGGTCATTTTTGTTGCTGTATGGAAGGAAGTGTTATACCACCATTCAGCCAAAGGCAACCATTTGACCAATTGTGTCTGTTTATCAGATACAAAGCAACGAAGATATCCTTCCAAAATTTTGTTTACTATCTCAGTTTTCCCATTAGATTGAGAATGATAAGATGAGCTATGAGCTAACTGAGCACCGAGACAAGAAAATAATTATGTCCAAAAATTTCCAGTGAAAATGGGACCTCTGTCACTTACAATAATCTTTGGGTTTCCATGTAGCTTTTGAATTGTTTCCATAAATGTAGTAGAAACTGTACTGGCTTTAAATGGATGTGATAATGCACAAAATTGTGCATACTTGGTAAGTCTGTCAACTACCACCATGATGACACTCTTTTCCTCAAACTTGGGTAAACCTGTGATAATATCCATTGAAACCTCCTCCCAACGTTGGCTTGGAATGGATAAAGGTTGTAATAGACCCGAGGTCTTGATTGTTTCAACTTTATTTTGTTGGCAAACCAAACATTCCGCCACAAACTTTTGAATATCTGATTTAAGGCCATCCCAAAAAAATTCCTTCTTAACCCTGTGGTAAGTTTTTAAAAATCCTGAGTGCCCTCCTAAGGGAGAGGTGTGCAATTCCATAATAATCTTTTGTTTGAGTTCGGAATTCTTACAGAGGTATAAGCGATCTTTGTACCATAACGAATCATTTTGTCAGCTAAATGTATTAGATGTACTGGAATATTGTTGTAACTTTTGAATAAGTGCCCACACTTCTTCATCATTCTTCCATTCCTCCCTTGCTTCATTTATCCAATCTAGTTGGATAATAGAAATGGCGCACAACAATGCTTCCACATCCTCATCCTTTCTTGAGAGTGCATCTGCCACCACATTTTGCTTCCCTTTTTTGTAGATGATTTCAAAGTCATAACCCAACATCTTTGTGACCCATTTTTGTTGCTCTTCAGAGGATAATCTTTGTTCTAAAAAGGTATTTAATACTATCATGATCCGTTTTTACCTTGAAGTGTCTTCCCATTAGGTAGGGTCGCCATTTCTTAAGTGCATGTAGTATTGCTAACATTTCCTTCTCATAAATAGCTTTGTGTAAAAACTTTCCCTTGATTGGACGACTTTCAAAAGCAATGGGTCTTTCATCTTGCACTAAAACAACACCAATTCCATTTCCTAAAGCATCACATTCCACAATAAAGCTTTTTGTGAAGTCCAATGTAGCTAAGACCGGTGCTTGGCACATTGCCTCTTTAAGATGTTTGAAGGCCTTTGTTGCTTCTGGAGTCCATGAAAATGCATCTTTCTTCAATAATGTTTTTAGAGGTGCTGCTATTCTCCCATAATTCTTAACAAACTTGCGATAATACCCTGTCAACTCGAGAAATGCTCGCAGATGCTTATGGATGTGGGGATTTTCCATTCCTTAATGGCTTTAATTTTGCTAGGGTCTACCTTAACTCCTTCATGAGATACAATATGACCCAGATATTCCACCTCTTGTACTCCAAAGAAACATTTGGATCTTTTTGCATATAATTGTTTCTCCTGCAATAGTAGTAGCACCCTGTCAACATATTCAACATGATCCTACCAAGACTTGTTGTAGATTAGTATATCATCAAAAAATACTAACACAAATTTTCTAAGGAAGGGTTTGAAAATGGAATTCACCAAACCTTGAAATGTAGAAGGTGCATTGGTAAGGCCAAAAGGCATGACCAAAAATTCATAATGACCCTCGTGAGTTCTAAATGTTGTTTTCAAAATGTCTTCAGTCTTCATTCTGATTTGATGATATCCTGAACGAAGATCCAACTTGGTGAAGTAAATTGATCCATGCAATTCATCCAGTAATTCATCAATGACAGGAATGGGAAACTTATCTTTAATTGTGAGCTTGTTGAGCTCCCTCTAATCCGGACACATGCACCATGATCCATCCTTCTTGTGCACCAATACTACTGGAGTAGAGAAAGAACTTTGACTAGGTTGAATTATACCAGCTTCTAGCATTTCTGCAAACATACGTTCAATTTCACTCTTTTGGGCATAGGGATATCTTTACGGCTTGATGTTTGGAGGAACACTTCCTGGAATCAGATGAATAGCATGATCATGATCATGAATTGGTGGGATACCTTTGGGAGTCTCAAATACCTTGGAATGATTGTCCAAGACTTTTTGGAGATTTGGAGAAATAGATGATTTCGATGTGGAAACATCTAGCGAACATAATTGTGCAATTACACCTCTTTGATCCTTTTTAGAAACTTTGCCATACCGTTAGAGCTTATTATCTTTCCCAGTTTCCCTGCAATACCCCTTAATTCAACTTCCTTTCCTTCGGCAGAAAATTTCATGAAAAGTTCTTGAAAATTAAAAGCTATTGTACCCAAGGATTGTAGCCATTGGACTCCTAGTACAACATCAGCACCTCCCATTGGAATGGAAAGCATTGGGCTAGTCAATACATATTCTCCCATGGATAGCTTGATATTATGGCACTTTCCAGAGAAATTTATCGTTCCTCCATTTGCAACCATCACTTGACACTCTGGTGCTGGATATAGGAAGCAATTCAATTCTTTTTCTACCTTACAATGAATAAAATTGTGGGTACTTCCCGAATCAATCAACACTATTACCTTTTTCTTCTTGATTTGTCCTTCTATCTTGATGGTTTGAGGAGTGGTAATTCCAGCCAATGCATTACAAGATATGGTCGAATTCATTTCTTCTTTATCTAGGCTTTGTTCATGGAGTATATCCTCTTCTTTTGACCTTTCTTGCTCCTTTTCTTCTTCCTCTTCAAAATCTATGTAGAATAACTTCTTCTCAGCGCACTTATGACCTTTAGTGTATTTTCTATCACAACTGTAACAAAGCCCTTTTTCTCTTTTTTCTTCCAATTGTTGTGGTGTCAACCTTATAGTTTGTGGAAGACTAGGGGCAACAACACTTCCATCTTTATAGTTGTGAGTGGTATGCTTCCTGGTTGCCATAATTTTGCTTTCCATTTTTCTTGCTAACCTGAATGCCTTCTCTAATGAATCAGGTTCCCAAAGGCGAACATCATGTTGGATATTATCCTTTAAAGCCCCTATGAACACATCAATCCTATGCTCCTCTGGAATATTTTTTACCCTTATGTTCAATTTTTGGAACTCCTCAATGTGCTCCATTATTGAACCCTTTTGTTTGAGACTTATCAATTGGCTAAAAAAAGTGTTGCTTTTTGTATCCTCATAATGTGTTTTCAATTCTTCTGTAAAAATTGCCCAAGTGATAATTTGTTTACGAGAGCAAAGCCATTGATACCATATAAACTGATTTGGTTCCAAATATAAAGTTGCAATACATACCTTTTGTGTGTTTTGCACATTATTGAGATCGAAAAATTGCTCCATCTGTAATATCCATGTTGCGGGATCCTTGCCATCAAATTTCCTCATATCGATTTTTGGAATATGGTGGGTCTTCGATCCAACATTAGAGTCTATGAAATCATGATTAACAATTTCTTTTGTTCGCATCATGAGTTTCCTTTACTACCCTTTCACCATTATTAAGTATTTCTTGTAGAAAATTTGTCAAATTTGTCTTCAAATCTACCATGCATGTCTTCAAATCTGTCTTCAAATCATCCATCTTAGCTTCCACGCCATTCATCTTAGCTTCCACGCCCTTTATCTTAGATTCCATGCCATTTATCTTAGCTTCTGTTAGCTTTTGTGAGAGTGACATTTGTTGCACTTGGTCTTGTAATTTTGATATATCATGTAGCATTTCTTCCTCTTCTTCATGAGTCATGTTATCACCCCAAGAAACTCTCCTAGGTTGTATCTCGGAGATGCTCTGGAACATTACAAACTCAACAAAATGTTGGAAATGGATGAATGGAATGAATGATGCTTGTTCAAACAAGATAACCACTTCTATTATGCTTAACTCCAGACATGGGTGAACACCCCCAGACTACAAGGCTTTAGACCACCAATTACTCACAGTTTGAGGATTAGGTGTACATGAAGAATACTGACCACACCAACAGATGCACAAGACCATGTGATGGCCGGCTGCAACCAGTAAAGAGGTCTGCAAATCTATTTCCTAATGCACAGACAGGATGACAGCTCT
Source organism: Pinus tabuliformis (assembly GCA_031772625.1). Lineage (NCBI taxonomy): Eukaryota > Viridiplantae > Streptophyta > Pinopsida > Pinales > Pinaceae > Pinus > Pinus tabuliformis. The sequence goes on along the minus strand of CM062820.1, from coordinate 438,739,900 downwards.
CTGGCACTAAGTAAACAAAAACCTGCATAACACTTCCAATGATACATACTAGACTTCAACACAGAGGTGTGATGACAGCCCCTCTAATGCTAAATATCAAGAGCACATGAACAAATGCATAACAGGCACAGCCTAGAACATAGTAGAAATGGAAAGTGAGCAATTAACAGCAAAAGAAGCTTGTATTAGCTGAAAATGAAGACCAGGCGCTGCAAGTATCAAAGTAGTTACAGTCTCCTGAAGTTGAACCTTACATCAAAACAACAACCATCAACCCTGATTACATCTATTTTCTGGGTATATATAGAGTTTCATTACAAAGATATTATGCTATTCTAAGCGTTGAGAGGTCATAATGGACCACTAACCGCTTTAACTCTCTGATGGAGTCTCTGCTACAATATGCTTGCTTTAATGAATGAATTTGATATTTTATGTTGCTCGGTTGTCCTTCCTAAACAGGTGGAGTGTTATATGGAAGAAGTTCCATAACTGATAAATGCTTTGATCTGCTCGAGGCATGTCCTTTTTCTTCTCGGCCATTCTATCTCTTGAATGTGGTTGTTGGAGAGGAAATGCACCAGGTACAGGCGAACAGGTTACCTTCGTCCTTCAGGAGCATGAAATGGCTATGGTCATGGACAATATGGACGAACGAAGAAGGAAGATCGACCGTCGGATCGCATGGATGGACGGCAGAGAGCGCTTGACACAAAGTATCAGGAGGAATTGGGCAGAAACAGGATCAAACAAACGTGAGCCGTCGGATCGCGGGCGGACAGATCCGACAGCCATCGGGCGGAAGAGTAGCACGGGAGATAACGAGCGGGGATGGTAAAATGGGCGGTAAGCGGTATGTATCACACCGCTTTTGGTGAGTGAGCGGTAATTGTACAAGGGAGAGTGATGCGAGTTATTGGACGACGCGTGGCAGACAGGAACGAGCGAAAATCGCTTTATCACGAGCTAACGCGCAGGCGGTTCATCAACGTGGAGGAGCGAATGTCGTTGGATCGAAAGAATAGACGGTGGAGATCTCTCGGCAGGAGGTATCGGAAGATATGGGATCAGGATGGACGAGGGACATTGAATCTCGTCAGGATTGATCGGATGGCGGAGGCGTGATCGCAATATCACATCGGCGGAAGTCAAGGGGTATAGCCTTTACACACATGCGATTTGCGATAGCGATTAGGCCTGGACCCGATAAAGGAGTTAACTATTTTTCAAGACTGATGAAGGGTCGCAGAAGTGCGAGGTCATGTGGAAGCGGTCTTATGGGGTTTAAAACTTAGCACTTAGGCCTTTAAGAACAGGGATTTACGCCGGGTTTTGGAGGAAAGAAAGGAGGCAGCGGGTTGAAAGGAAGTAAGCGGGGTGAAGGAGAAGGCGAGGATAACCAGTGTGGACCATTTCTGAGCAAGAAACCAAGGACCGAGCTTACTTCCACTCTTTGAAAATCAGCAAGATGCAGCAGAGCTAACAAGTCATGCTAGAGCTTTCAGGTTGCTTACTAGGTGTTTGCATTTTCTTTCCTCGGTGCATCAATTACCGATAATAATGCTCTACTATGCCCTTTGAATTCCTTCAAAATAATTTTTCAAACTAAGCTTAAGCAAAAATTTAAAAAAATCTACACACCTTTTTTTCCCTTTGTAGGAGCTCGATATTTCCTCTTATGTATCTCTGTAATTTTGGATCATCCAGTTCTAAAATTGTTATCTAAAGTAGCCCTTTGTGTCCTCTTTCCAATGCCACTAGTCTGATCCAAATTGGACTCTCCAAGGAAGAGTTATGCCAAATCTCCCACAATGACCTGATTATAGACTAGTTCAGTAGAGCGAACTTGTACAACGTGCCACGTGTCCCTGTTTCGACCATTGGCTCTGAAAAATATATACAAGAAACTACAATCCGTCCTATTTCTGTACCTTCTTATGAAATTTTAATCCGATTCACAGAGAGAAATTTATGACGATTTTCCCCAGGTCACCTATTTGGAATGTAATTCAAGAGTCTGCAAAAAGACCAACTTCCTCAGATCATATCTCCGCAAATATAGCGCTAAAAGCTATGAAATTTAGACCCGAGGTTCAATGTGATTTCTTCTCAAATGGGTTTTTTTTTCACTTCTGAAGCGTCACAGAAAAAAAGTTATAGCGAAAATTCCACGATGTCCTATTTGAAGCAGCGAAACCCTAGAATCCAAAGCTCTGATACCAAATGTTATAAAACCAGCTCACAAAAAGATAGAAAAGATAGATCAACACTTATAATTCAGCCTCTTCGAGGGGGCAACCTCCTTTACATTATACAAATGAATGATTCTTTGATGATTCAAATGACAAAACCTCCTTTCTATATATAGGAGTCTAAGGAGTCACAATATAACTCAGCTGACCTAACAATAATAATATAAAGGCACAAAAATAACAATAGAGGGATTCTATGGGGCACAGTAATAACAATATGGGGACAATAGGGGCACAACGATATTAATAAGGGATACAACTACAATATTAATGGGTTAATCACTAGTATTATAAGGACCTAACATGGCATACAATTGATGCTCTCTTAGCAATCTAAATATTGATGCTAAATGTTCAGTGTGTTCTTCCTCATTCTTAGAATATATTAATATATCATCAATGAATACAATAACAAATGTGTCCAAATAAGGATGCAACACACTATTCATCAAGCACATAATAGTAGCTAGATCATTATTCAAACCAAAAGGAACTACAACAAACTCATAATGCCCATACTTGGTCTGGAAAGTAGTCTTGTAGTTGTCCTCTTCTTTAATGAGTACTTGATGGTATCTTGATCTCAAATCAATCTTTGAGAACATCGTTTCTCCCTTCAATTGGTCAAACAATTCATCAATCCTCGACAACAGATACATGTTATTGATGGTTACCTTGTTCAACTGCTTGTAATCAATGCATAATCTAACAGTACCATCCTTCTTCTTCACAAGCAATATTGATGCACCCCACGATGATACACTTGTCTTAATATATCCTTTGTCAAGAATTTCCTTCAACTGAAAGTTCAAATCCACTAACTCTGGCGTGCTCATCCTGTAAGGTGGCTTTCATGATGGTGTTGCCCCTACTACCAACTCAATATAAAAGTCCACTTCCCTATGAGGTGGCAAATCTGAAATCTCTATTGGGAATACATCTTGGAATTGCTGCAAAACTGGATACTTCTTCAAGACATCCACATCCTCAACTTCCTTACTTTTGTCACTAGAAATATGTATTGCAAAAAATACACATCCTTTGTTGTGACTACGCTTGGCCTGGATAGCTGTAACCATCCTCACTAATGTTTCCTTCTTCTTACCTTGTAAGATTATTTTTTCTCCATTTTCATCCAAGCACTCAATATCCTTGTCATAAAAATCCACTTAGTCATGTGAATATACAACCAATCCATACCCATAAGCATATTGTATGATCCAAATGGAAGTACATTTAGATGCGCTAACTTAGGCATACCATTCAGCTGAAATGCACAAGCTCTTACCCAATGATGAACTATCTTCTTAGTACTTGTAGCCAACTACACTGACCAAGACTCTGCATGCACTTCTTTTCTCAAACCACACTTATCCACCAAGTCAGGATTAACATAACTATAGTTAGATCCAGGGTCAATCAAAATGGAAACAACTTGATCACAAATCTTATTGTCTATCTCAATATCTGCCTGCCTATTATCCAATGTTGCATAGATCCAAGGAATTATTTTTCCAACATCCCCAATTGTTTGTACTTCCTGTGCACTATAGATATAAGTTCTACCACCCTGATACGATAGGAAATCCCTCTTGAGATGCTCTTGCCACATATACAACACTGTAACTGTCCCTTATCCTCACCTTTATTCTACTTTCCCTTACCCTCACTTTTATTCTACTTCCCTCTAGGCTGTGACCCATGTCCCTTTCCAACTACATTAAACTTCTTGTAAGGAACAACATTATCTTTCTCACCTGCATCTTGAGGTCTTATTCGCTTCAATGGCCACTTTCCCTTAGATTTATCTTTCTCTTTCCAACCTTGCTGAGACTTTTTCTTACGTTTCAATTATTCATAACAGTGTTTCAACTTTCTGATGGCTTCCTCCAGTGATCTAGGCTCATTAAAATCAATCATACCTTTGAATGCTACCAACAATCCACTGATAGTATATGAATATTCACTTTCTCCTCCTTAAGATAAGGCACATAAATCAACAACTCCAAGAATATGCTAGTATACTCCTCATCGGTCGTAGATCCCACCTTCAACTCATGGAACTCCCTCTCTGTATCATCATAGTATCTCTCAGATAGATACTTCTTCTTGAAAAGTCTTTCAAAATCCCTCCAATTCAAATCCTCTTCTCAAATGCCTCTGACATTCTTCACGTCTTACCACCAAATGTTTGCTTTACCTTTAAGATTAAAGGTAGTTATCTTAGCTTTCATGTTCTTTGAATAACCATGCAATCTAAAGAACTTATTCATCCCAAGCAACGAAGATTTGCATCCTATGACTTCTTCATTTCTCCATCAAATATAGGTGGCTTGGCTTTCTTGAACTCATACGGAGAATATCCCATACCACTCCTCTTGTAAGGATGATAACGATGATGACCATGGTACCTGTCTTAACCAGAACTAGAATAAAGCCCAAGTCCATTGCCTCTCCTATCATGTGTATCCAAGAATTTTTCATCCTTGACGATATCATCCATGTGCGACTTGTGCCCATCATGAGATCTGCTACCATAGGCTCCATTAGTCTCGTCCTCATGTCCATGACTAATCTTAAGCGGTCCCTGTCTCTGTAAGTCTGACAAACTTTGAAGAATCACTTGCACTGACCTCTGCTTGTTTCTCCTGTGCCCTGGAAAGCCTCTCTTTTGAATGAATGATTCTGTCATTATCTTCTTTGAAACTTCTTATTTTTGTCTTCAAACTTCTCAAACTATCTGCGATGTGAGGGGAGTACTCATCACCATGTTGCTCATCTAATCTATAGGGAGAATCTCGTGAAATATAATCCACCATTTTGCTAGTCATATTTGATCTTCTTCTTCCTGCAAGTATATCATTTAAGCTAAACCAAAATATAAACATAACCAACATACCTTAGTATAGTTTAGGGGAGGATATCTCGTCTACAAGATCAACCAGATTAGCACAATACATGTATAATCATAATCATAATAGTATATCAACATCATGCATGACAATATCCACTACATACAATGACCTCATGCATGACAACCATGCCCATAACAATACATGTATAACAACATATAGACGCTGACATGCATAACAAATATATATACAACAGACATGCTTTCATGACAAACATATCCCAACAGCACTCCATCAGCTTCTGCATGACAACACAACTGTAACAATGACTACCACCATGCATACATAACAAGCACATATACAACCTTCATGCATGCATGAAAAACACATTCCTCCCATCCAATCCAAGGTTTGAATCATGCTTTGATACCACACTGTGGTATGAGATAACACCAAAATAGAGCACAATTTGGCTCTGATACCACTATGCAACACCCTCCTCCCACACCTACCCAAGCTTACCGTGTAGAAATTAATGTGTAGATTCAAAACTTCTCAAGAAATTTACTAAATCACAAGACTTGAAGTTACTCTATTGATCTGCAAAAGTTAATTCACTATCTAGAACACAAATCATAGACATGCAAAAGGAAACATCACACATGCACAAATATTTATCTAGGGGAAAGCAACTGCTCAAAACCCCTTCCTATCTATATTGCATTAATAAGAGAATAGAGATGAAATACATATTCTTTCTCAAGCTTGAGCACACCCTGCAACTGTATAGTCTATCCCTCTGCCTAACTGACTGACTTTGGCCAAAACTTAGCCAATTTTCAAGCCATCCAAGCTCATATTTCCTTATGTTGTTCCTCTATAAATTGGCCCCTATTATTTAGGATTTCCCCACTATTGAATTGCATAATTCCTCTATATTCTTCCTTTGATTGCATGCACCACCTGTACACATGGGAATATGCTACAATTGATAGTACATTTCTCTGGAATCTCCATCTCAACTGGGTAACTCGAATTCTCTGCATGCAACAATTATTTTGGGTTGATTGATTAGTTAACTAGTTGATCACTAAGTGTGGTTGAAGTTCCACTTCCTCAACTTGACCTCCAGTAGTTATTCTGGTAGTTAGAACTATTTTAACTGACAATCACTCAAATTAACTGAAATAGATTGCTACAAATTAGCAATCAAACATACTAAACTGAACTCAAGCTTCTTTGTAACAACCCCCTCCTCCTAGGTCCACCCAAGCAACCTGCCAGCCGGGGTAAACATGTGACAATAGAGGCTATTGTAAGGGATCCAACTTCCTTGGTGACCTTAAGGAAATGGAACCGACGAAACATATCAAACAAACCCATCCACATTAGCAACAACACCCTCAGGAGACATGTCAACCACTCAGACATCTTGTCCTTAAGTCCCGCTGACGATTTAAGCCTTCTAACCCTTGGCACTCTCATGTTATAAGCACGACAGTGTCCAGCAGTCCAAAGTCGCTCTCATAGGCCTATGTGCCAGCGATTGTGGACTTTTCTCAGCAGACATGTGCCAGCCACCTCGATATTTGAGCCACTTTTCTAGCCCATAATCTCGGCCTCTGCCTAGAACTTGCTACAACCTTCATAATCCATCAAAGACATGATAACAATGCTGATAAATCAAAAATCAACCTCAGGACTAGGCTGAGCATCCCCAACCGGGACTGACATTTTGTTAAACACTTGATGCAACCTATAGGTCTAGGATACAAGATAGAGCATAAATGATGGAAAGAATTTATGAAACATAACCAAAAGGATCACTTCCTTCTCCATTGAACTATTATATCATCAATTATGTCTTGCATCCATCCATTTAACAATTACAAGTAAATACATGAAATAACCATGACATGAACCAATCATTTAACCATACTTATAACTAGCATAAAACCATATAAATATCATAGATATGATAGCCATTAAATCCACATATAAACAAGTGCAAAAGTAAGAGAACTTATCTTTTATTAATCACAGGCAAACCCAACCAGGTTCGGGACTTCCACATACCACCTGACTGTAGAAATGGTTGAAACAAATCTTTATTTCAACCATTCACCCCCGTGCCATATTCTAAGAATGAATGTGAGATCTCATAGAACAACCAAGGGAATCCAGAGGTTAAACCACCTCCACCCTCATCAAACCGTGATCACACCAAAACCGGTGCTCCGATCACAACTGAACCAAACTTGGAATGCCATCCAGAATCCATCACTATCCTTGAGGAATTTTTCATCTCCTTGTCTCTTAGGATTTACCACAATCCAAACCCAGATCACTAGGTCCTAAACAGAGACTCATCGCTCATGCTTTACCATGTAACTTTCCAAAATCAATCAAGGGATTCCAAATCCTTTGGGAATGAACCTTGAGACCACCTCCACCCCAGATTCCAGAATCCATCGGGCAAACCAAAGCTCAAAACCGAAATAAACATCCCAACACCATGGCTTCCAGAAAAATGGAAGGCTAGGCTGAAAACCACTATCATAACCTAACAAATCCAGGCCACTGATATCAAGAGAACCATACACCAACATGCAAAGCCATGCATGTCCAAACCAGCTAGGAAATCACACATGCAAAAGGTTACCTGCAAGTATTCCTGTTGAAGTTGCTTGATTGCACTCTTCTTCCTTGATCCTTGCTTTCCTTTCTTTCCCTGTGCTTGCTTTTCCTTCCTTGATCCAAAGCTAGAGTGCTCCAAGAAAACTCTAAGTGACCAAGAGTGAGAGAGGGAGAGAATAATGAGAGATCTCCAAACTAGAATTGACCAAGCCTAACACTGACTAAGAAACTTGACAACTGATCCTCATAAGCCTTTTTATTAATGAGGCCTCTAATTTCTTCATTTTCTATTATTTTCCTTCATTTTCCTCCTCACATGCAACCTATGACCTTTTACCTTCCTTTTCTCCTCTTTTCCTTTATTTTCATAAATAAATGTGCCAATAATGCCTTTGCCAATTTTCCTTCGCCAAAACACACATCCAGTGATGCCCACTAGGGTATCTTTTCCTAACATTCAGCTTGGAATATGTGTCCGTTACATGTGGTCTTATTTTTCCTTTATTTACTTTATTACATGGAATTTTCACTAGGGTTGTTACATTCCCCAACTCGAATTAACTAAGTTAACTAAGTGACAAGTGTCATGCTACCTCATTTAATTACCTCCAATTGACCAAGGCAAAGTCAAACTGATATTTTCATGTTGCATTTTCAACACTCCCTCTCAGCAAGAAATTGATTATCAACCACCCCTATCCTGCACATGTGGAACTCGAACTTCCCTCTTGACAAGCCCTTTGTCAAAATATTAGCATCTTGTTCCTCTATCGGAATGTACTGCAACAACATAATCCACCTCTGCACACAATCCCATAAATGGTGATACCAGATATCAATATGCTTGGATCAATCATGAAAAACAATATTTTTAGAGAGTTTCATGCAACTCTTATTATCAGAGTAAATCACAGTTGGATCCATCATCTTACCAAAAAAGCCAACAAGTATCTTTCTCATCTAGATCACCTCACATGCTGCTTGACTTGCAGCCATATATTCTGCTTTTGTCGAGTTGAGTGCCATAGATCTTTGCTTCTTGTTGTAACTAGAAACTGTTGCGGACCCAACACTGAAAATTCTACCTGATGTACTCTTCCAGTCTAATGGACTCCTCACCTAATCTACATATGTGAAGTCACACAACTTCACTCCCTCTGTCTGTATGTCCCACATTCCAAATTGGGTAGTGCCTCTAAGGTACCATAGAATATGATTATCTACCCTCCAAAACAATTTTTTTGGCATAACCATATCATGGCTTAGTTGGTTGACTGGAAAGCACATATTTGTTCGTGTGCTCATAGGATACATGAGTGAACCCACCCATTGTCGGTAAATAGTTGCATCCACTTCCTCACCTGAAGTGGCATCCTCTTTCCTCAAGTTGGTCGCTAGAAGAGTCTCTGTGGGTTTGCACCTATCCATGCAGAACCTCTGAAGTATCTCATTAGCATACTTACCCTAAGAGACAAACAGTTCCCCATCACCTTGCCATACTTCCAATCTGATGAAGTAGTGCATGTGGCCCATGTCTTTCATCTCAAACTCTGTTGCAAGGTCCTCCTTGCAAGATCTAATCAGCTTCTCATCACCAGTCAAAATCAAGTCATCAACATATAAAACAATAATCAATAATTTAACTTCTACCAAAATATGATAGAGTTTTGCATCCAATTCACTTTTGGTGAACCCCAAATTGGTGACATAGTTATCGATCATGATGTACCAAACAGAGGGTTCTTTCTTGAGACCATATAATTCTCACTTGAGGCTACATGCATGAGACTCTCAATTAAAACTTTTGAAGCCTTCTGGTTGCTCGATATACACCTCCTCCTCAATAAATCCATTGAGGAATGTTGTTTTCACATCCATATGGTGGATCTTCCACCCCATCTATGCAACTAGAGCAAGGATTGATCTAATGGATGAGTACCTTGCTACAGGAGAAAAGGTATCCTCATAGTCAATCCCTCAACTTGAGCGTACCCCTTGGCCACAAATCTGGCCTTGTACTTTCTATGCTCCCTTATGCTATAAGCTTCACCTAGAAGATCCATCTCAATCCCACAACTGATTTGTTTGCCAGTCTTGGGACCACTTACCAATTTTATTTATTTATTTATTTATTTATTATTATTATCATTATTTATTTATTTTTTTATTTTTTTTATGTACAATGGATTCGTACTCCTCCACCATTGCATCAACCCATATTTTTTTCTCTACTACTTCCTCGAAAGAGGATGGCTTGGTCTCTACTAGCTCAGTCTATGAGCCAGGTAGCCAGTGTATCAATCTGGTGACCTTCTCTAGTTGCATTGATTTGTAGGAGCACCCATATTCTCCCTTGCATCCTACACAAGTCTCCCAACTTATCTAGTCCTTTTCCTACCTTCGTTGGATGGTTATGCTTGATTGGTTTTGTCCACTCTTTGCTCCTCAACTTGTGGTTGCTCCACAACATCTTTAGGCTCCTCCTTTGGAGTTAAAAGCTCCTCCTCTGGTGAGATCAGAAGCTCCCTCTCAAGAGAGCACCACATGGCTTTGTCTTCATCAAATTTTACATCGCTTTGCACAGTTGTCATTCTGAGGGATGTAAAATACACACAGTAGTTGTGGGGAGTTTCTTTGTGACCCACAACTACCCACAATTTTGTTGTCAGCTCTAGCTTCTTCCTTGATTCTTTGGAGACATGGCAGTAAACAAAGGCTCCAAAAATCTTGAAGTGCGACACATCTGACTTCCTCCCTGATAAAGCCTCCTCCAGTGTGATCATGCCAAAAGTCTGATGAGGACTTCGATTCTGCAAATAGATGTTATGTTGCATGCTTCAGCCCACAAGTGCAAAGGTAGGCTTTGGTCATGCAACATTTCCTATGTTGCTCCCACAATGCTATGGTTATTCCTATTAGCCACCCTATTCTGATGTGGGTTGGGGGGTGTTGTCAACTCTCATTGAATGCCTTCTTTTTCATAGAAATTTTTAAACTCATTCAACGCATACTCAACTCCATTATCGCTCCTGAGAGCCTTCACCTTCTTGCTTGTTTCTTTCTTCACTAGTGCCTTGAACTCTAAGAACTTGGAGAAAGTCTCATCCTTATTTCGCATGATGAATATACAACACTTCCGCGAGAATTCATCAATAAAGATGATAAAATATTTTTGCCTGGCAATGGAGGCTGTCGAGAAAGGTCTACATACATCAAAGTGGATCCTTTCAAGGACTGCATGTCCTCTGTTGTATCGATCATGGGAAGTGGTTTTTGTGTACTTCCCCAAGGTAAACCCTTTTCATGTATCCTTCTACTCTAGTGCTCCTTTGGGGAGGCCTGTGGTAATCTGTTGCATGATCTTCAAAGCACCATGATGCAAATTGACAAGTCTTCTATGCCAAAGTTCATTGAAACCACAGCTCTGCACCTTCTCTACCTTTGTGCTCAATGTAGCACAATCCTCCACATCTAGCTTGTAGAGGTTCTCCACACGAACCCCAATATTCTTCACCTGTCTCATGGCTCTGTGTCTTAGGAATTCCTTTCCTTTGTTGAAGATCACATCATAACCACATTCTTCCATAACTAAAACGGAGACAAGATTCTTCTTTAGACCCAGAACAAACATCACATCCTTGAGTCTAAGAGGGGAGCCCGACTCCCTTTGAAAGGTGACTGTACCAATCCCAGTCGCATTGTACCTTCCATCATCTCCCATCTTGATGTGCATCTAAGGATCCTTCTCCTCCAAATCAATGAAAAAAACTATATTCCCCATCATTTGAAACGAGACACCATTGTCCAGGTACCACATGCTTCTCATCACTCTGTTGGTCGTGGATGCAATCAGAGTAAAATCAATCTCAAACTGTGAAGTCAAAGCTTCACTTGTTTCTCCTCCTAAGGCCTTCTTTCTTGTCTTCTTATATGGACACTTGTCTTCTTCTGTGCCCAAATTCATGGCAGTGAAAGAAATTGATTCTAGACAAGTATTTCTTCTTGCCCCCTTGACTAGATTCTACTTTGGATTGGGATTTCTTCCCTTTCCCTTTCTTTTCCTTTCTAGCTAAGGCACAATTCTCCTCATCCTCTCCCTTATATGAAGTCTCATGTTTGGTATTTTGCCTTATTTCCTTCCGTACCAAATCGGACCATAGGCATTTCCAATTTAGTATTTTCACCCTCCCATTCACCGAATGTTGGTAATTGTCTCTGCTCTTGGGAAGGGCTAGGCTTACCAAATCATCCTCCACTACAGTAACACCAACTTGACCAAGTTCATCACGAAATTGTGTGAACCTGCTAAGGTATTGTGGAATGGTCTCGTTCTTATGCATCTTGATAATTCGAAGTTTTTCCATGAGCGCTAGCTTCCCATGGTCACTATTATTCTGGAACAGATATGTAAATGCCTACCACATTTCATACAAAGTCTCTTTCCCGTGAATATTTGATACAATATGGTCTTGTACTCCCTCTAATATGATTCTCCTTTCCTTTGCTACACACTTCTTCCATTCTTCTAGATCCTAAGCATCAGATGTTGTTGGTTTCATAATATCATTATCAATGAATTCTTCAACCCATTATCTTCCAGAACTATTTGCATGCAGTCCTTCTAAGCAACATAATTCAAGCTTCCCTCAAGGGTATACTTGAGCCTTAGTCCATATAAGTCCATCCTTCTAGCTTTGAATAATTGATCCTGCAAATTCAACCCTCCTACAATAAGAACTTCGAAATAATTTCTCTACAATGAATCCAACTTTGATACCATGTAGAAATTAATGTGTAGATTCAAAATTGCTCATGAAAATTACTAAATCGCGAGATTTGAAGCTACCCTACTGATCTACAGAAGTTAATTCACCATCTAGAACACAAATCATAGACATGCAAAAGGAAACATTACACATGCACAAAGATTTATCTAGGGGAAAGCATATGCTCAAAACCCCTTCCTATCTGTACTACATTAATAAGATAATAGAGATGAAATACATATGCTTCCACAAGCTTGAGCACACTTTGCAAGTGTATAGTATGTCTGTCTGCCTCACTGATTGACTATGGCCAACACTTAGCCAAATTTTAATCCCTCCAAGCTCCTATTTCCTTGCATTCTTCCTCTAGGAAATTGGCCCCTATCATGTAGGAATTTCCCACTATCGAATTGCACAAATCCTCTATATCCTTCCTTTGACTACATGCACCACTTTTACACATGAAAATATGCTACCACTAATAGTAAATTTCATTGTAATCTCCATCTCAATTCAATAACTCGAATTCTCTGCTTGCAACAATTATTTTGTGTTGATTGATCAGTTAATTGGATGATCACTGAGTGTGATTGAAGTTCCACTTCCACAACTTGACCTCCACTAGTTCTTTTGACAGTTAGAACTAGTTTAACTGGCAATAACTCAAATTAACTTAAATATATTGCTACAAATTAGCAATCAAACATACTGAACTAAACTCAAGATTCCCCAACTCGAATTAACGGATTTAATTGAGTGACAAGTGCCATGTCACCTCAGTTAACTACCTCCAATATTTTTGCTGAAATAGAAATTCGAATTTTCTCTAGTTTGACCAAGGCAAAGTCAAATTGAGATTTTCTTGTTGAATTTTAAACATACCAGTCCACAGGGGTAAATATGTGACGAAGAGTTACAATGATATGACTCAACTCCCTAAGTGTAGTTAAGGAAGTGCAATCGACCAAACAAAACTTTACTGACCTCCCTAAGGTGCTACAGAACCCCCAAGAGATAACCAACCACTCCAGGTGCCCAACCCCTAAGTTAACTTAGCTTTTCACTAACCTCGGCTCTCAGTCGCTCCCATGATAAGGAAATCTAATGGTTGAGACCCTTCTGTCTCTCTCATGAGCCTACATCCCAATGACTTTAGAATTTATCACTTATTTCTATGCCAATGACCCTAAGATCTGAGCCACTTTTTCAGGGTTAGGACCTAGGCCTCTACCCAAAACTTAATGAAACTCTCAAAAATGACAAATAACAAGGAGAAAATTCCTCTAATGCAAAACTTGAACGAGGATCTAACCTGACCCATCCTAACCATGACAAACATTTCGTCAAACACATCATGAACATGTGATGTAAAAGTCATAAAAATAGACATCTAAACATAGGGGCCTCCTACTTATCTAAGAATCGTCAAGAAGGTATGATGCCCTCTCACAATAGTCGCATTATCATCTATTAAGCTTAACCATTCATTTACTTATCAAAACATTACGAGATGCATAACTAAAGTTTGTCATAAAACCATGCTTATAACCAACATATAACCAGAATAATAATAATGATAGAACATCCATCAAAGCCACATAATAACAAGCATAAATACTCATGAAAATATAAGGGAAAAAAAACTCTTATTAACATATGCAAAAACCAACCAAGTCAGGGAATTCCATGTACCACTCGACCATAGAGTGGGTTGAAACATATGTTTCTTTTAGCCAATCACCCTCGTGCCATATTCCAAGCATGAATGTGGGACTCACAATAGAACCAATCAGGGCTTCCTTGGGCTTTACCGTGTATCCTGCCATTACCTGTCAATGGATTCCTAGTCCCGAAAACCTCATCTATACAACCAGGCTTTATCATGTATCCCTCCATTACTGGTTAAGGTATTCCTAGGCCCAAACAAAGAAACATACACTACAGGCTTTACCACAATTTTTCCATTATCGGTCAAGGGATTACTAGGCCTAAACAAGCTTGGATGCCTCCATATTTCTTCACCAATACCTTGAGGAATTTTGTCGTCTCCACCCTCAGGATTTACCTTCTATCCTGCCATTACTGTTCAAGGGATTCCTAGGCCTTTGGGAATTTTCTTGAGACCACCTCACCCGATTCCAAAACCATCCAGCAATCCAGCTCAACCAAATAAAAGAACCCCACCACACCATGGCTATTCAGAAATGGAAAGGCAAGGCTGAAACCACTATCACACCTAGAGAAACCCATGCCAATGACAGCAAGAGAACCAAATACACACATACATGTACCATTCAGGCCAATACTAGTAAGGAAATTATACATGCAACTCGATACCTGCAAGTAATCCCATTGTAGCCACTTGATCCAATTGTTTCTTACTTGATCTTTGCTTCCCTTTTCTTTCTTGTCCTTCCTTTACCTTTCTTTTCCAACACTAGATTTCTCTAATAATTCTCTAAGTGTGCAAGAGTATGAGAGAGAGAATGCAAAGAGAGCTCAAAATATTAAATGAAAAAAGCTTAAACTGGAAAAAGTTGTGAACTAATCCTCATAAGCCTTTTTATCATTGAGGCCTCTATTTTCTTCAAATTTCTCTATTTTTCCTTCAATTTCCTCCTCACATGCAACCTGTGACCTTTCATCTTCCTTTTCTCCTATTTTCCATTATTTTTTATAAATAAAAATGTCAAATAATAACTCTTTTCCTTTTTAAATCCTTTTCCATTGTCTTTGCCAATTTCCCCTTAGCCATAATAAACCAAATTAACACCCACTAGGATGTTTTCCCAACATTCAACTTGGAATATGTGTCCCATGACCTTGGTCTTATTTTGACTTTATTACCTTTATTACATGAACTATTAACCTGGGGTTGTTACACAAAATTTATATTGTTGTTACAACTTTAGGTCTAATCTTTGAATTTAAAAATATATATCATTTTTAATTGACTTCCAATTTCCAATATAGTCCAAGAGAAAATTTCTAAGTCATACCTCCTTGACACAATCCATAATTAGCCCTAATGTTTGCCCCACAACTTCTTCAAGGCTTGGTCAAAACCTTGTCAAAACCTGCCCTATAACTTCATCAAGGGTTGCTTCAATACTTCTACAAGATCATATCAAATTTTGCTCCATAACTAGTACAAGACATGCACCAAGGTATGCTCCAAACTTCTACGCAATTGACATCAAGGTCCTTGAAATTGCATTAGACTTCACTTTAGAATTAGCCTCAAGACCACTAAATTTTTGCCTCAGAAACAGTCCTCAAGTACTGCCACAGGTTGGTGCAATTTTGAACTCAAAAGAGGCCTTCAAATCTCCCACAAATCAGTCTCGAAGGAGGGCGAAGCAATCTTAGATAATCTTCCTCAAAGGGCCCAATAGGTGCCTCATACTATTACCTCAAAGAGTTCAAAGTTTGCCTCATACAGTTGTCAAAAGTATGTATCGTAATAATACCTCAAAGAGCCAAAATTATTCCTCATAAGGCTACCATAAACCTGCCTCATAATACCACCTTAGATGGCTGAAATTTTACCTCAAAAGACTTCCTTAGATGACCAAAAACTGACCCAGAAGGAGTCCTCAAAGCAAGTCAAAGTTTCCATAAGGGAACAAAATATAACCTCAGGTAGTGCCTAAGGATAGCCTATTGATCAACAAGTTTATCCTTCACAAATTCATCCTTAAAGAAGTTTGTCCCACACTCACAAAATATGCACCAAAATTCCTTCATCGTAGCTTTTAAAAACAATTATTTCCAAAACGTCATATAGAGAATTATTCCTTCAGATTTGGACCTTCTTCACAGATCTTCATCGAAGCTCAAACCTGAGACCACTCCTTGATCTTTTAGATTCATATCGACGAATTTCGAACATGGAAAGTCCATGACTAGGGGTTATATATATGCATTTTTTATTGAGGCTATATTAAGGTTGACCTAATCCTAGAATAAAAAAACTCCCCTGAAAAGACACGACTTTTCGCTAGATCCGACTTGAAGGATTTGTTATTAGGATGAAGTATAAAAGGAGAATTCATCCTTCTTTAAAAAATATTTTCTGTCTTTCAAAAACCATTTTTTCAAGGTTGATTTTACACAGGAATTTTTCCAAATTGAATTGCAATTTTTACCTCCTTAAATGAATTATTAAGGCCGTGAATTTCTAGGGCAAGAGCTGGTGAGAAACCTGTCCATTTGGGGCATCAATATTCAAACTAGGATATATCTTAACCCAAGAGGACCCACACAGTGTGCGACTTATTAAACTAAATGGCATGGCAAGGGCTATCAATCTAGGGAGGTATTGCATCCAAATTCACTTATATTTGCAAACCTTTCATCAATTGTTGGCCCATTCAACCTTTAACATCATTGACAAATTATTCCAACAACTTCCTAGTTTCCCCTGTGGGTGAAGGGGTGATCACGGGCATTGAAATCCCCCACATAGCACACAACAAGTCACGTCGTCGGTTGCTTAACTGTAACACCCTCCTCCCACATCCAACCAAGTAACCTTGCCAACTAGGGTAAACATGAGACAAGAGGCTACTATGATCAGATTCAACCTCCTAGGTGACCTTAAGGAAGTGGAATCGACAGAACATCACACACATTCATCCAACATCATCCACAGAACCTTTAGGAGACAAGTCAGCCACTCAGACAACATGCCCATGGGTCCTACTATTGTTTGAGAAACTTAGGGTAGAGTAACACTCCCCAGACACTGCCAAGGAGAGTTATAACGCTCCTTAGACACCACCCATGTGATTTACTCTCTAAACTAATGCTTTTTTGCTATAATTTTGGGAATTGAGCCACCTTTTCCAGCCCATAGCCCTGGACATTGCTCAAAATGGAATGATCACTTAAAATTGGTAAGAATACAAGGAAACACGGATGCAAAAGCAATAAGTTGATAAGACCATAACCATACCCCTACTAGCCATGACAAGCATTTCGTCAAACATATCATCAACATGTAACCCATAGGTGTAAACAACATAATTAAGTATAGGGATCTCATACTTATACGAAAATCGCCATGAAGCATGTTTCCTCGTGTCATTTGTTGCCTTATCATCTATTAGGTCATAGACTCATATTCCATTCCCATACAAGAAAAAACATGTTGAGATCCATACATAGTTGCTATCATAAAATGTGTTATATAACCATCATTATAGGAACAAAAATGTCATAAGCATATCATCTATCAAGATCCATATATACACCAGTACATTTGCACATGATAAATCAAGGGAATGAATTTCTCACTAATAAATGCAATGAACCAACCCGTGATGGGACTACCACGTTCCACCCAACCATAGATTGGCTGAGCCAATTCTCTCTTTAGCCAATCACCCTCGTGCCATATTCCAAGCATGAATGTGGGATTCATAGAACACATCAAAAAACACCAATCAATCTAGATGCCACCAGAGTTCTCTGCCTACACCGTAAGGAATTTGAGTGCCTGCTAGTCTCTTAGGCTTTACCGTGCATCCGCAATTTAATCCAGGGATCACTAGGCCCTACACCGAGACATACTCTCCAGGCTTTACCATGCATTCCATCCCAGAATCACTAGGCCCAACGGGGAGAAAATCCACCCCTTGACTTTACCATACATCCTGCCATTCACTGGCAGCGATTCCTAGGCCCACCAAGGCACACAATCTAGCTTTACCGTAACCCATAGTCCAGTTCAGGGGTTATTATTCCAGTGGATTCATGCATCTGCAATCTGGTTTAGGGACCACTACCACCATATGTTTGTCAATTCGAAGATCCACCCCACTCAGCTCCGAATCCAATCCGATCATCCCACACAAACTGCATGAGAGAACCCATCTCATCAAAGCTATCAAGAAATGGTAAGGCTAGGCTGAAAATATTATCATACTTGGAAAAACCCATGCCATGGTAGAAAAGAAACACATGCAATCCCATGCATGCCAAATCTAGCAAGGAAAATACACATGCAAGTTTATACCTGCAATGAAGCTTTTTGTAGCTGCCTGATACTGCCTTTCCCCGCTTGATCTTTGCTTCCTCTTGCCTTCTTTGCCTTTCTTGCTCCAAGAAACTCTAAGTGTCCAATAATATGTGAGAGAGAGAGAGAATAATGAGAGAGCTCCAAGGCTAAACTGACAAAAAGGTTTCCAATTGATCCTTAGAAGCTTTTTTATGAATGAGGCCTCTATTTTCTTCATTTTCCATTATTTTCCTTCATTTTCCTCCTCGCATGCAACCTGTGACCTTTCACCTCCCTTCTTTCCTAATTTCCATTATTTTCATAAATAAATGTGCCAAAATGCTTTTTTTCCTTTTAATGCCTTAACCATTGCCTTTTCCAATTTCCTTAGCCATAAACAACCAAATAAACACACACTAGGATGTCCTGCCCAACATTCAACTTGGAATAAGTGTCCCAGACATCTGTGGTTATTGTTTTTAACATTTATTACATGGAATTTTCACCAGGGTTGTTACAAAACCCTCCCCCTTGGGGGACACCGTCCTCAGTGTTCAATCACACATATACCTCAACCTGTTAAAAGAAGACATACTTCTTATGGAGCTTTATAACACAGCTTGATACAGTATTTACAATGAAATATCTACTCAAGACATAACATCATGACAACATGACAATATACGACATAGTGGAGTTTTATATCACAGTTCATTACGATATTTACAATGATCATCCTGTTGAATGCCAATCCATATGACATCATAACATCATGACAACATAACCACATGATTGCATAATAACCTAACAACATAATCATAATGACATGACACCCATACCGTGTAGTGGAGCTTTATAACACATCTCGTTACAGTATTTACATCCATACACAGGTGTACATATAGCAACATCATCAAAATCATATATACCAAAACATATGTCAAATCATATACCAAAACATATATAAAATATATACTAACATCATATAGCATATATCAAAACATCATAAAGCATATATCAAAACATCATATAGCATGTATCAACCATCATAAGCATATATCAATCGCCATAAAGCATATACTAAACCAACATAAAGCAAAAACTAAACCACCATGAAGCAACTACCAAGACATCATAAGCAAATACCAAACCACCATAAAGCAACTACCAAACGACCATAAGCAATTATCAAGCCACCATAAGAAATCATCAAACCACCATATCAAAGTTGCATTGCCTCAACTAGTAAATAAGGAAGGATACATAGCCCACATCTGATCCATCATCTCCCATGTAGCTTCATCGGGCCCAAAATGCTTCCATTGCACTTTAACTTGCTCTATTGCTCGATTCCAGAGCATGAGCACCTTTTTCTACAATATACACTGAGGCTCTGACTGGAATTCTCCATCTGGTTCCACCTGTAATATAAACCAGTCAATCACATGATCAACATCTTTAACATACTTCTTAAGAAACGAGACATGGAAAACATCATGGACGTTCACTCTCGAAGGAAGTGCAAGTCAATAGGCTACTGGCCCAATCCTATAAATAATACTGAAGGGTCCACAAAATTGTGGTGCCAGCTTGGCACATGAGCCAATCAGCAAGGAGCTCTTCTTCGGTTTGAAGCACAAATACATTTGTTCCCCAACCTAGAACTCCTTGAACTACCTGTTCTTGTCTACATAACTCTTATACCTATCATGTGTTGCCCTTAGATTCTTCTTCATCACTTGCATCTCTTGTTCCATGTCTGCCAACATATCTGGTCCAATCAATACTCTACTAACCAGATCACTCCAACTGATGGGAGTGTTACAACTTTTCCCATACAATTCCTCAAAATGACTCATCCTCAACGACTCTTGATAACCATTGTTGTTTGCAAACTCAACCAAAGTAAGATACTCTTCCCACTTCCTCTGTTGATGCATCATATACATCCTAAACATATCCTCCAATATCTTGTTAACCCTCTCTATCTGTCCATTAGTCTGCAGATGATAAGTTGTGCTGAAGGCCAACTCTGTGCCCAAACCTACAAATAGCTCCTTCCAAAACTTGGAAGTGAACTTCGCATCTCTATCTGACACAATCTTCTTCGGAACACCATGTAGTCTAACCATGTCTTGGATGAATACACGTGCCACATCACTAGCTGAGAATGTAGACTTCATTGGAATGAAGTGTGCAACCTTTGTTAACCTGTCCATAATGACCATGATGGAATCATGTTGCTTCACTATCTTTGGAAACCCTGTGATGAATTCCATGGAAATGACCTCCCATTTCCACTCGAGAATAGTGATCAGTTGTAGCAGTCCACCTATATGTTTTCACTCTTCTTTCACTTGCTAATAATCGAAACATCTCGCCACAAAGTTTGCTACATCCCTCTTCAGATTCGACCAATAGTAATATATCTTCATTGTTGTGAGTGTCTTATGATAACTTGGGTGACTTGAATATGGTTTCGCATGAAACTCCCTTAATATCACCTTCTTGAGCTTACTGTTATCTGACACATATATCTTGTCTCGAAACCTGGCCAATCCTTCTACCGTAAGATAATAATCCAAGTCCTATGCACTTGCACCTGTACCTGTACTGACACCTGTACTTGTACCACATGTACTTGTACATGCACCTGCACCTGTACCGGTACATTAACCTGTACTATCACCCAGCTGCAACATGTGCACAATCTCCATATATCTGACATTCTGGTGTCCTACCTACAAGATCCTATCCTGCAAATCTATCCTATAAGAGCTCATAACTGCCGAGTGATTCACCTGTATCTGTCTACTGAGAGCATTTGCCACCCTATTCTCCTTACCTTTAATGTACCTGATATCGAAATGAAACTCATTGATCGTTTCCAACCATCTAGCCTACCTAGCATTCAAATTTGGTTGGTCAAACAACTACCTCAACCCAATGTGATCACTCATAAGCACAAACTTCTTTCCAAGAAGATAGTGCCTCCACATATTCAGTGCATGTATAATCGCTACGAACTCAAGATCATGCATTGAGTAGTTATGCTCATGCGCATTCAGTTTCTAGAACTCATAACATACCACCTATCCATCATGCATAAGGACTCCACCAAGCCCTCTCTTGCAAGCATCTGTACATACTACGAACTCTTTGTCTGGATCTCCAATTTGTAGCACTGGTGCATGTGTCAGCAATTTCTTAAGCTAGTCAAAGCTAGCCTCACACTCTTCGGTTCATTCGAACTTCTTACCTTTCCTTTGCAATGATGTGATAGGATAAGCAATATGTGAGAAGTTCCTGATGAACCTCTTATAATAACCTGCTAGACCCAAGAATGATCTCACCTCATCCACACTCTTAGGAGCTACCCACTCCATGATGGCCCTTATCTTCTCTGGATCTATTGCAGTGCCCTCCTTGGAGACAACATGTTCAAAGTAGTCTACCTCGGTCTGAAAGAAGCTACATTTGTTGAGCTTAGCATACAACTGATGCTCTCTCAACAACCTCAATACTGCTGCTAAGTGCTCGACATGCTCTTCCTCATTTTTAGAATATACCAGTATATCATCAATGAACACAATAACAAACTTATCCAAATATGGATGCAACACACTATTCATCAAACACATGAATGTAGCTAGAGCATTAGTTAAGCCAAATGGAACAACAATAAATTCATAATGTCCACCTAGTCCTGAATGCAGTCTTGTATATTTCCTCCTCTTTGATGTGTACCTAATGGTATCCGAATCTCAAGTCAATCTTCGAGAACATTGTTGCTCCCTTCAGTTGATCGAACAAGTCATCAATCCTTGGCAAAGGATATCTGTTCTTAATAGTCACGTTGCTCAACTGTCTATAATCAATGCATAATCTAAGAGTACCATCCTTCTTTCTTACAAACAAGACCGGTGTGCCCCAAGCTGATACACTTGGACTAATGTATCCCTTGTCCAACATTTCCTTCAACTACAATTTCAACTCAACCAACTCAGGTGTGCTCATCCTATAATGTGCTTTTGATTGTAAGGATACCCCTGACACTAACTTAATCAAAAATTCTACCTCCCTGTGAGGTGGCAACTCTATAATGTCCTCAGGAAATAAATCCCTGAATTATTGCAACACTGGGTACCTGTTCAACACATCTGCATCCTCAACCTCCTTACCCTTATCACTAGAAATGTGTACTACAAATTGTTTTCACCCTTTCCTACGGCTACTTTTTTCTTGCATAGCTACCACCATCCTAACTGACGTGGCCTTATTCTTACCTTGCAACACTCTTGGTTCCCCATTGTCATCAAGACACTCAATAGATTTGTCATAAAAATCAACCTTGGTTCTATGAAGATACAACCAATCCATGCCCAATAACATACTGTATGAACCCAACGGGAATACATTCAAATGTGTTGTTGTAGTCATACCATTCAAACCAAATGTGCAATCTCTTACTCAATGATGAACTCACTTCTTCGTACCTGTAGCCAACTGCACTAACAAAGACTCTGCATGCAACTCCTTATTCAACCCACACTTATCCACCAAGTTAGGACTAACATATCTATAATTAGATCTCGGGTCAATCAAAATAGAAATAACTTGATCAAAAAGCTTACCGTACATCTCAATGATAGATGCATGGTGTTCTGCTTTCCCGTTGTCAACTGTTGCGTAGATACATGGAATACTTTGGCCAACATCCCCAACAGTCTGTGCCTTTTTTGCATTGTATATCTTAGGCATTCCACCCTGATGTTGTGGACAATCTCTCCTAAGGTGTTCTTCACCATATGTCCAACACTCCAACCAACCAGTGCCCTCACCTCTATGTTGTTGCTTCTACTGTGGCTCGTGTCCTTGTCTAGCTGCATTAAATCACTTTTTGCGGTGCCACATTTTCTTTCCCATCTGCATGTTGAGGCCTTATCCTCTTATGTTGTCATTTACCTCTACCTTTGTATTTTCCTTTCCATCAATGCTAAGAATCATTCTTACGCTTTCATTGCTCATAACAATGCTTCATTTTCCCGTTGACTTCCTCAAGTGACCGAGGCTCATCATACTTAATCCGATCTCTAAATGCTAATGGCAAACCACGGACGAATCTCTGCACTTTAGCCTTCTCATCAGTAAGATACAGTACATACCTCAATAACTCAAGAAACTTGGTTGTATCCTCTTCGTCTGTCATTGACCCCATCTTTAATTGATAGAACTCTTTAGCCTGGTTGCCGTAGTACCTTTCTGACAAGTACTTCTTCCTGAAAATCCCCTTGAATTCCCGCCAACTCAAGTCATCTATTCCAATGTCTCTAACCTGCTTAACATCTTCCCACGAGATGTTTGCTTTACCGTTAAAGCTAAAGATAGTTATCCAGACCATCATTTTATCTGTGTACTCATGCGACTCAAAGAATTTGTTCATGCCAAGTATCCAAGGCTCTGCATCTTCCAGCTTCTTCACATCTCCATCAAAAGTATGTGGTTTTGCTTTCTTAAATTCATCTGGAAAGTACCCCCTATCATTCCTCCTGTAAGGATGGTGGCGACGATGATCATGATGTCTATCAAAACCAGAACTAGAATAATACCTGTACTCATTGCCCCTCCTTTCCAGAGTTTCCAACAACCCTCCATCTCTCACCGTGTCAGATCTATCCAACCTGCGTTTACCAGAAGATCTATTTCCATATGTTCCATTAGTTCCATCCTCATGTGCATGGTTAATCTGAAGTGGCCCTTGTCGTTGCAAGTCCGACAAACTCT
The DNA here is from genome assembly GCA_031772625.1 of Pinus tabuliformis. Lineage (NCBI taxonomy): Eukaryota > Viridiplantae > Streptophyta > Pinopsida > Pinales > Pinaceae > Pinus > Pinus tabuliformis. The sequence continues at coordinate 438,715,608 of CM062820.1, read as the reverse complement.
GAAGAAGTATAACATTAACCTCTGCTTGCTTCTCTTGTGCCTATATGATGTGGTCATTATCTGCCTTACAACTCCTTATCTCTTCCTTCAAGCTACTCAGTGTATTGGCCAAATCAGAAGTATGCCCCACACCATGCTGCTCATCTGATGCATAGGGAGAGTCTACGTAGACTACCACCTTGCTAGCCATTTGATCACTTTCTTCCTACAATGCATAATATGTCAGATAAACAAAATCACAATAAACCAATGTACCTTAGTATAGACTGGGCAGGATACCTTGTCTGCAAGGTCACCGTGATACATGTATAACATAGTCATAACATCGTATAGACATGCACAAATAAATGAATCAACACATAAACATCACTCTAACTAGGATCCAATCATCAATGCAAGGCCATATCAATAATGCATGCTATGACTTCATGCATGACAACAACCATTACCCCATTTTACACATTGCTACATGCAACCGAAAATATGCATAAGCAATGCCATACCAACTACAAATACGCATAACTGCATGTAGTCAAACATAATCGATCAGTTCTTGTAATCAACCTACAAGACTTATGCATGTAATAAAAATATTCAAAATGTAACCTAACATACAAGGATGTAAGTAAGCGGCATAAAATCAACATGTAAGCGACAAATAACCATATACAATCAGTCACATACTCATGTCAAATATTCTTCACGAAATCAACATCAAATTCTACATGATAACCATACTACAACCCTAATCAATCATCAAGCAAATGCAATAAGCACATAAGTGTAAGAGGCACACATGCAACTAACATGCATGCATGACCAACACACATTCAACCCATTCAGTCCGAGAATTGAACCATGCTCTGATACCACTCTATAACACCCTCCTCCCACATCAACCCAAGTAACCCTGCCAACCAGGGTAAACATGAGATGAGAGGTTACTATGATCATATTCAACCTCCTAGGTGACCTTAAGGAAGTGGAATCGATAGGACATCACACATAGTCATCCAACATCATCCATAGAACCTTCAGGAGACAAGTCAACCACTTAGATAGCCTGTCCCTGGGTCCTACTGGTGTTTGAGAAACTTAGGGCAGTGTAAGGCTCCCCAGGCACTACCTAGGCGAGTTATAACACTCCCCAAACACTACCAAGGTGAGTTATAACACTCCCTAGACACTTCCCAAGTGAGTTAATGTCTAAACTAACGCTCTGTTTGCTATCATTCCGGGAATTGAGCCACCTTTTTCGGCCCAAAGCCCGAGACACTTCCCCTACTAGCCATGACATGCATTTCGTCAAACATATCATCAACATGTAGCCTATGGGTGTAAACAATAGAATTAAGTGTAGGGATCTCACACTTATCTGAGAATCACCATGAACCATTTTTTCCTCATGGCATTTGTTGCCTTATCATCTATTGGGTCATAGACACATATTCCATTCACATACAAGAAAAAACATGCTGAGAGCCATACATAGTTGTTGTCATAAAATGTGCATATAACCAACATAATAGGAACAAAAATACCATAAGAATACCATCTTTCAAGATCTATATATACACCAGTGCATTTGCACATGAAAATCAAGGGAATGAATTTCTTATAAATAAATGCAATGAACCAACTGGTGATGGCACTACCACGTTCCACCCGACCATAGATTGGTTGAACCAAGTCTCTCTTCAGCTAATCACCCTCGTGCCATATTCCAATCATGAATGTGGGACTCAGAACATATTAAAAAACACCAATCAATGTGGATGCCACCGGAGTTATTCGCCTACACCATGAAGAATTTGAGTGCCTCCTAGAATCTTAGGCTTTATTGTGCATCTACAGTCTGATCCAGCTATCACTAGGCCCTACACTGAGACATACTCTCCAGGCTTTACCGTGTATTCCATCCCGTAATCATTAGGCCCAACAGAGAGAAAATCCACCTCTTGGCTTTACTGTATATCCCGCCATTCACCAACAAGGATTCCTAGGCCCAGCGATGCACATAATCTGGCTTTACCACAACACACAGTCTAGTTCAAGGGTTACTAGGCCAGTGGCTTTGTGCATCCGTAGTCCAGTTCAGGAACCACTACCACCATATATTTGTTAATTCGTAGATCCACCACACTCAGCTTCGACTCCAATCCGACCATCCCACACAAACTGCATGAGAGAACCCATCTCATCAAATCTATCAAGAAATGGCAATGCTAGGCTAAAAATATTGTCACACCTGGAAAACCCCATGCCATGGTAGAAAAGAAACACATGCAATCCCATGCATGCCAAATTTAGCAAGGAAAATACACATGCAAGTTGATACCTGCAATGAAGCTTGTTGTAGCTGCTTGATCCTGCCTTTCCTTGCTTGATCTTTGCTTCCTCTTGCCTTCTTTTCCTTTCTTGCTCCGGGGGTACTTTCCGGATGAATTTAAGAAATTTGCTTCGTGATATCAGAATGACAAAGAATGATACAATGGCTTCATACTTTGTGAGGATCTCTCAAATGAGAGATAAAATACAAGTTATTGATAAAATTATGTTTGCCAGGGAACTTGTGATCTTAGTACTTAATGGACTACCACAATCATGGGATTTGTTTTCATCAAGTATAAGCAGTTGAAAGGAAGGTCCAAGTTTGGAAGAATTATGGGAAACTTGTTCTCAGGAAGAATAAATACTTTTATCTAGAGGAATAAATTCAAAGGAAGAAGAAGATTCCCAAGCATATGCATCTCGTTCCAAGAAAGTTGGAGGAAGTGTTGAAAATGTAACGAGTGTTGGTCTTCATAATGTAATACAAATGTATCATTGATGTACTTATTATATTCATTTATTACATTCATTATTATTATTCCATTTCTAGTCAAACGTAACGTCTGGTTCTAAAAGGTTGGTACTCAGATCTATATTGTTTTAAGTGAGAATGGAGCCATTCAGAAAGTCTGTTTCATTTAGAGATCTTGAAGAAGATTCACATCCAGAAGAAAATCCTCTTAAAGAAATGTTTGAAAATAGTTCAAGTAGAACCTTAAACTCTGCTGAACTTACTTATGAGGAATTTCAGCCTTCTGCAAGATGGGCTTTACCAGATATAACACCCTCTGAAGTCTATAGTGATTTAGCTCCTTTTCATTTAATTGTTGCATCAAGAATTAGTATTAAAGAGTCTGTTAGTCAAGTTCAGGAGAACTCTGAGAGTATTCAGACAATACCACTGTTAAATCCTCAGGCTTTACAAGCAGAAGCAAAAAGGTAAAAAACAAATTATTTGCATCTTGGTTGCATTCAGGTTGGCATCAATCCTTTGGTCCATAAAGGATTAAAAACATTTGTGCTTGCTACTGTTAGAGATCTAACGCACAACAGATATACAGATTCTATAATCGGAGGGATTGTAGCTCCTTTGTCTGATGGCCCTGTATACTTTGATTGTTTCCCAAACTTTTCTATATATGTGTTTGATGAAACCATTAAAGATATCTTACAGCTGCAAATCCATACTACTGGTTTTGATATGAAGAGAAAGAGGAACAATATAGCCATCCAGACCAAAGCCTGTTTCAGACATACCAACACTTTATGGCCAGCAATCCGTCATACTCCCAGTCGAGATTCCAAATCAAGTGTGGTAGTTAAAACTGACCCAAAGAACCAAAAGATTGAACATCTATTGATAAAATGGGAAGATCTGCAATTCCCTGAACATTGGGTTGTAAATCACTCCAGGCCACAAATTCCCCGAAATATCACTTCTGCCAACATAACTGAAAATGCTTCCAATGCAGTCATATCCTTTCCTCGCAGGTCAACTATTGATCGGAGAAGAATAGACGCTGCTTGTAAAACATCCAAATACTACAGAGATCCTTCCACTGTTGATACCGCCTGTTCATCATCATCCTTTTCTTCTTGTAAACATCCACAGCTTTTCGAATTAGCTCAGCTTGTTAATTTTTCTTCTTTAGAAGTAAAATGTCCAGATTGTACAAATGTCGTAAATCTGCTTACTCTAGCCGAACAGAATGTTCATCTGCACCATAATCCTCGCACTGGTGTTGCTCCTCCATCCACTTCTATCAGCTCATGCCCGAATCCTAAATGTTCTGATATTCCTTTCCCACATGAGCCTGAGCCCGATTCAGATCATGTTCTCATGATCCATTCTATAGAAGAAGAAGACCCTAGGCTTACTCAGATGATTTGCTTAATGAGACCAGCAAAGCCGAGGTATGGGTTGGGGAAACTTGAGCAATCAGAACTGATTCCAGAATGCAGATTCAAACAGATTCCTTCTGACTGTAAAAGGCCTGCAGTCATGGAAATGCATAAGTTTTTTGCACTTATGGATGGATGCTTAAAATCACAAATCAGTTCGGTAGATGCAATAATAGCTTTCATAGATTCCTGTGTCACGGCCTCCATGGTGCCAGATACATCCAATGTCATGAAAATTCGTTTCCAGGGCCTGTCTTGTGGTTCCAGCATTTGCTTTTGTTTTGTCATACATCATATCATGGATCCATTTTCTGCCTTTTGGGTACACCTTTCTTTCAGGTACATAATGCTGGAGATCAGTGTGAGGCTGTAAGTTGGCATCAAGGACTTTTGTGTTCCTTAATTGCCATGTGGGTCTCCAATTGTCTCTGTATGTATCCCAGTCTTGATTATCTGGAATGGTTCTCAAGACCTCTTGTTTTTGGTGCTGGTCCCACTCAGTAATAATCATCATGATATGTGCTATATTTTTTTCAAGGTATTCCCTGCTGAGAAAGTCAGGAAGACAATTTTCCTTTCCTTTGATGTGCTCAATGGAAAAATCAAAATTTGCAAAGAGCGCCTGCCATCTGGCAAACTTTGCTTCTTCTGGTTTCTTGATGTCCTTGGATAGGACTTTCTTCATTGCTGACGCATCTGTTCTGAGAAGAAAAGGCTTGTTTATTAGATATACTGCAAACTTGCTGATGCAATTCCATGCAGCTTTCACTTCTCTTTCAATAACAGAATAATTCTGTTCTGCTGGGTTCCATACTCCTGAGGCAAACTGTACCACTTGTTCTTCTTTGTCAACTTTTTGTTTTAGAATCCCTCCCCAGCCTATGTCACTGGCGTCGGATTCAACTATTTTGAATGCCTCATCATCTGCTATGTACAGTATAGGCAAGGACTTTACCTTTGCTTTGATTTCTTGCACTGCTCTGGTATGGGCATCTGACCATTGAGGGGGATTTTTTCCAAGCCGCTTATTCAACACTTTCCTGTCACTGGCACAGTCTTGATAAAAACTGCTTACATAATTTAGGCAGCCAAGGAACCTTTGCAGTTGTGTCTTGTCTTTTAAGACATCTGGAAATTTGTCTGCAAAGTCAATGGCATGTTGTTGCAGAGAGATTTGTCCATTAGAAATCTGGTGGCCTAAGAACTTTATAGAAGTCTGAAATACTTCTATTTTCTTTTTACTAAGCACAAGCCCATTTTTCTTGACCAACTTCATGAAAATATTTACATGCTTGAAGTGATCATCAATATTTTTGGAAAAAATTAAAACATCATCAATATATACAAGTAACCAATCAAAATATGGCTTAAAAATATCATCCATGGCCTTTTGAAACTTTGAAGGAGCATTTTGAAGACCGAATGGCATGACATTCCATTCATAGTGCCCTGCAGGAATACTAAAAGCAGTTTTGAACTTATCTTCCTCATTAATGGCAACTTGCCAAAATCCTGCTTTTAAATCAAATTTTGAAAATATTTTTGCCCCTGCAATTCTTCTGATCAAGTCTCCTTTATGTGGAATGGGATAAGTATCATCAGCCAAAACTGAATTTAGAGGCTTGTAATTTATTACAAGTCTAGGGATACCTCTAATTTGTTCAGCTCTTTTGTTTACATAGAATCCATAGCAATTCCAGGGGCTAGTGGATTCTCTGATCAATCCTCTGTTGAGCAATTGCTGAATTTCTTTTTGGCATAGTTCTCTGTATTCTTGGCTCATAGGGATCGCTCTGCTTTTACAGGGCTTTCCTGTGTATCCTTCTTTATAGGGCAACTTAATGGTATGTTGCTTTCTGTGCCAAAAAGCATTTGGCTCTTCTGAACAGCATTTTTCTTCCAGTTTTCCTTTCAGTTCTTGGATTCTTCTTTTGATTTGGGGTAGTTTCAGCTGTTCTTCTACTCTCAATGTGCTTTTTAGATCTTTAAGATCTGATAGCAAAGATTCTGCTTTGTCTAATTTCTGCATGGCTTGAACCATTGTAGAAACTCTTGGAGTTGAAACATAAGGAAGCTCAATTCTTTTTCTTCTTCCTTTAGATGTGGGTACAGAAATGAAATAACCAGCTCTACTTCCTTTCAATCTGGCTGAGCCATGAGGTTCCACTGCAGCTAAAAAAACATTCCCTAATATACAATCAACAGGGATGTCTGCTATGGCAAACTTCATGTATACACAGTGGGTATCAAAACATAGTGAAGCTCTAGGAATTTCATATTTGAGTTTCTTATTTCCTAGGCCTACAACTTCTCTTTCAGCAGAGACCCAATATTTTGCTGGAACATTTCTGATGTTAAGAATATTAATATCTGCACCAGAATCTAATAATGCAGTCATGAAAAATATCTGGCCTTGGATACAGATTTTTACCTTGACATGATGTTGCTGATATGTGATGGTAAACAATCTCATATCTTGAAAGCCAAAGTTTGGGTCTGACCTTCCTTCAGCAACCTGAATTTCTTGTCTATGGGCTGTTGTGTTCCAGGATTCTTCTTCTTTTTCTTCTTGAATCTCCTTGCCTTTCTTAATTTCTGCAATTTGAGCTTTGATTGCAGAAATCTCTGCTTTGAGCTGGTGAATTTCACCACTCACTTCTCCCAAAGTCAGGGATCTTACTTTCCCTGGTTTCTGGTGATGCATTTGGAAAGACTTAGTGTTCCTTTCATAGGATGCATCGACAAACAAAGGTTTCTTACCTGATTCTTTTGAGGCTTTTGATTTAAGCTGATCTGTGAATGCTTCTATCAGGCGGTTCTTCATGGCTCCTTCTTCCATTGTCCTAATATGTGTTAAGATCTTCATTTATGCTTCTTCTTCAGCACATGCCATTAGGACTTTTTCTTTAGGAGGCTTTGTTCTTTCTTCTTCTTCTTCGCTGGAACTGTACAAAAATTCAGAATCATCTTCATAAAATATATGACATGCACATTCTTCTGAATTAGAGCAAGAACATTCAGATGATTCAGAATCAGTATACTGGCCCATATTAACTTGAAATTCTTCTTCTGAAGTGCTAAAAGAATCAAGAGATGATTCCTCTAATTGGTGCTGCTGGGCTGAGTCTTTGATAATAAGATTTGGGCACCTTTCTGTAGCATGGGTCCTTGATTTGCATCTCAGGCAAAAGCTTGGGCCTGAATGCTCTTTCTTAACCTGTTTGGCCTTTTGAGCATAAACAGCTGTCTTTTTTCCCTTATTAAGCTTTGATTCTTCCCCTTGGGGACATCTTGAAGCTGTATGCCCAGTCTGGCCACACAACCAGCAAGTAATTTTGTTCCATTTGTCTTGCTTGGATGTATGCAAATGGATGTCAGAAGGAGTATAATAATGGGTTTTTGGGATATATTTGTAGTGGCCCTTCTTTTTATGGTTTTTATCCCTTATAGAATACTTCCTTTTATTTTTTGGATAATCCCTTCGATTTTTGTAGAAAGTCTCTTTGAATTCTCTTTTGGCCCTCTTCCTAGACTTTCTCTTTTTGACCAATGGGTCATCTATTGTCAGTCCATATTTGCTGCAAATGGACTTTCTATCTGGTAGTCTGGACAGTTTTTCCAAAGACTTGTTTACCTTTGAGCTGGTACAAAGACTTACCAGTGTCTTTGTAATAAGGGAATAAATTTCTCCCCATGTATAAGACTCAAAAGGTAACTGAAAAATTTCTTGCAATCTAATATAGTCAACAAATCTAGAGGGTAGAGCAGCTAGATATACCTGCTTCCAGAGCAAGTTTTTGGAATCTTTCACCTCATAGATTCGCTGCATCCAATCTCTATGGAAATCATCAAATTGAGACATCTTATGACATTTGAGGTTCATCAAAATGACCTCATGTTTGTTGGCAATTTCTGTCTCACAGCCACACCAATGTTCTAGAATCATTGATGTTAGTGCACCAATCATATTGCTTATTACAGTACCATCAGGATTATGAATAACATCTCCTTTTTCATCCTTGAGCACTTCTGCTTCCATGGTCTCAATAAGTTTAGGAGAAGATTCAGTTTCCCACCATCTGAGAAGAGTACCTGTAAAACATTGGATGATGGTTCTGCAAGCATCTACCTCTGATTTTCCTCTAAGACACATGAGTTTATATTCAGTATACATTAAATCAATCATTTGGCGAATTTGGCCAATGCTCATGTTGTCTATGTTCCATTCTCTGTGGGAATCAGGGAAGAAAGTATGGGCTTCAGGCAATTTTCCCTTCCCTTCAATGTCAGGAGCAGAATATCTGGAAAATCTATGTTCAAGAGGCTCATAGATTGGGAGGATTTGTGTTTCCTGAGATTTTTGTTCTTCTGTTTCTGGTTCCCTGAATAAGGAAGCAATACTGATGTGTTCAGACTCATCAGTCTTTGAGGTGGTTTCTTTGGGGAACAGTAGAGGGAATTTCTGTACATTCCTTATTGAATTCTCAATCTTTATATTTATTTTTATCAGGAAAGAATTTGGAACTGGCTTTTCAACTTTTGTGACCTGCATTCTTTCAAATTTCTCATTTAACCCAGTAAGGAGTGTCTTAGTTACATCAATATGTCCAAATAAGTTTTCTCCTATTTCTTCAATCTTATTCAATGATTCCTTGGTGTAAGAACAAGTCATGCTGGAATCAAATTGTAAATTATTCAAACAAGAATTTACACAATTAAGTGAAGACTGTACAATATCTACTTGCTTCTTTACATCTTCTGCTTTAGCCACATTCATTTCTAGACCCTTTAGAGCAGTATTGGTCCAATTTAACTGTTCACTAGCCTTTTGAATTATACCATCAATTCCTAAGGCATTATCATCTTTTTGAACCAAGGGAATGGCTTTGGCTGCATTTGTCTTTTCTCCCAAGATGATTCCTTTATATGGGGGAAAAGTAGTAGGGGTTTCAACTGTGGATCCATCAATTGCAGTCCATCCATGCTTATCAGTGATACTGCTAGAAGTAGCACCAGTTAAAACATTTATAGGAGCAATTTTATCTTTCCATGAGTAGAAAGATATCCAAACATTATTTACTTCCATATAATGTTTCCAGTCTGTGGCTAACTTTCTTTTATGATCTGGGTATATCCTTGATCAAATTCATCTGCTTGAGGATTTGTATACAAATCCCAATTCAACATTTCTTTAAGAGGATTTTCTTCTGGATGTGAATCTTCTTCAAGCTCTCTAAATGAAACAGACTTTCTGAATGGCTCCATTCTCACTTAAAACAATATAGATCTGAGTACCAACCTTTTAGAACCAGACGTTACTGGCTCTGATACCAATTTCCAGCAGGGGCTCCTGTCACGAGCTTGCTCTTTCTCTGTGTCTCTTCGTATTTCTCTGGTAGCCAACTCCTGATGAACCAGTGATGAACCTACTTGGATCTTTCACACTCTGACGACCTCAACAGCGGCATCCACGCCTTCAAATGGCCTTGGTGTCCCTTCGATCTTTTGGCGAACCTCCTGCGAACTTGGGATGAAAGCACAGAGAAAACTACTACCACAGCGGACTTATAAACACACAGAGGTACTCAATAACAGAATGGCATACTCATTTTATTTCAGAATGGAGAAAATTCTTACAGAGTTTTTATAGAAATGGATTCTATACAGAGATAGACTAATCTCGCATTTACCGAACTTTTCACAGCTCAAAATTGAGCAAGTTACTACCGGAGGCTCCTGGCGAGGTATAGGCTCTGTCTCAGAATCAAACTTAACACCCAAACACTTGACTCTTCTAATGGTTCAGCCACTTTAGGTTCTTACCAGTGCCGAGCACACTGATACGCAGGCTTCTCAAACCAACTAAGGACTTTGAGTGATTTCTCGTGTTGCAAGCAGATCAGACTAGATGTCCGCAGATGCAGAGCAGGAGAACACTCGACTCAAACACACACACACAAAACTCTCAAAATGCCGATGCCCAACAAATGAACCTTACCCTTCTTATATAGGATGAGAAGGGGGGACAAACATTACTGTTGGTCGGACAGAAATGACTTAAAGCTTAAAGAATCATTACTTTTCAGTCTTTATCAGAGCGACGTCCGCACAAATATTCGGGTCCATAAAACAGACCGAATAATTGCTTCCGGGTAACGCATGAGATATAGTCTGTAAAGTAGATTCGGACATTATGGCTATCTACACAGTGGATACTTTTGTACAAAAAGCCCACGAGAAAAGACTAGATAAGAATATTTACACTGTGGAAGCTTTTAAACAATAAAGCCCACGGGAACTCTGGTCACAATTAAGCCCTCGTGACTGGTACGTAATCATAATACAGTGAGATCAGGGAATCTATTTCTTTTGTAAAGTAGATCATCACATGCCTTTGTATAAATCCTCCGGACTATCATGGATTTACCCAGTATGATTTGATGCTGGACTTTGGTTAAGACATACCATTCTAAGTGCTCTCTCATGTATTCCTGGAGGGAATAATTTGTCATGTGAAAAGGATCCCACTCTTGTACTGTCATTTCTTTGACTGTGTTGTATATACGATGAAAACATTCCCCAATGTTGTACTCAAAACATCTGTGACAGTATTTTCTTTCATATCTTTCATGATATACTGGGTCCATGGCTGTTCTGCTAACTTCGTAATCTGTCCACCAATTCTGGAACCATTCACATTGTAGATTTTTCTGGGATGCTGCCATTATACTGAATTTCAACTTTGTGTAATGGGTTTCTTCTCTGTCATCAACATTCATGAAGTCCCACCACAGCTTTTTATAAGCTGAAAAGTCATAAACTGTGTCCGGGAACATTACTTTGGGATCATTTCTGGGCCATCGGGCACATGGTTGGACTTGGGGTTGGTTGATCCACAAGTCTCTGGTTCGGTAGATGCAATAATAGCTTTCATAGATTCCTGTGTCACGGCCTCCATGGTGCCAGATACATCCAATGTCATGAAAATTCGTTTCCAGGGCCCGTCTTGCGGTTCCAGCATCTGCTTTTGCTTTGTCATACATCATATCATGGATCCATTTTCTGCCCTTTGGGTACACCTTTCTTTCAGGTACATAATGCTGGAGATCAGTGTGAGGCTGTAAGTTGGCATCAAGGACTTTTGTGTTCCTTAATTGCCATGTGGGTCTCCAATTGTCTCTGTATGTATCCCAGTCTTGATTATCTGGAATGGTTCTCAAGACCTCTTGTTTTTGGTGCTGGTCCCACTCAGTAATAATCATCATGATATGTGCTATATTTTGTTCAAGGTATTCCCTGCTGAGAAAGTCAGGAAGACAATTTTCCTTTCCTTTGATGTGCTCAATGGAAAAATCAAAATTTGCAAAGAGCGCCTGCCATATGGCAAACTTTGCTTCTTCTGGTTTCTTGATGTCCTTGGATAGGACTTTCTTCATTGCTGACGCATCTGTTCTGAGAAGAAAAGGCTTGTTTATTAGATATACTGCAAACTTGCTGATGCAATTCCATGCAACTTTCACTTCTCTTTCAATAACAGAATAATTCTGTTCTGCTGGGTTCCATACTCCTGAGGCAAACTGTACTACTTGTTCTTCTTTGTCAACTTTTTGTTTTAGAATCCCTCCCCATCCTATGTCACTGGCGTCGGATTCAACTATTTTGAATGCCTCATCATCTGCTATGTACAGTATAGGCAAGTACTTTACCTTTGCTTTGATTTCTTGCACTGCTCTGGTATGGGCATCTGACCATTGAGGGGGATTTTTTCCAAGCCGCTTATTCAGCACTTTCCTGTCACTGGCACAGTCTTGATAAAAACTGCTTACATAATTTAGGCAGCCAAGGAACCTTTGCAGTTGTGTCTTGTCTTTTAAGACATCTGGAAATTTGTCTGCAAAATCAATGGCATGTTGTTGCAGAGAGATTTGTCCATTAGAAATCTGGTGGCCTAAGAACTTTATAAAAGTCTGAAATACTTCTATTTTCTTTTTACTAAGCACAAGCCCATTTTTCTTGACCAACTTCATGAAAATATTTACATGCTTGAAGTGATCATCAATATTTTTGGAAAAAATTAAAACATCATCAATATATACAAGTAACCAATCAAAATATGGCTTAAAAATATCATCCATGGCCTTTTGAAACTTTGAAGGAGCATTTTTAAGACCGAATGGCATGACATTCCATTCATAGTGCCCTGCAGGAATACTAAAAGTAGTTTTGAACTTATCTTCCTCATTAATGGCAACTTGCCAAAATCCTGCTTTTAAATCAAATTTTGAAAATATTTTTGCCCCTGCAATTCTTCTGATCAAGTCTCCTTTATGTGGAATGGGATAAGTATCATCAGCCAAAACTGAATTTAGAGGCTTGTAATTTATTACAAGTCTAGGGATACCTCTAATTTGTTCAGCTCTTTTGTTTACATAGAATCCATAGCAATTCCAGGGGCTAGTGGATTCTCTGATCAATCCTCTGTTGAGCAATTGCTGAATTTCTTTTTGGCATAGTTCTCTGTATTCTTGGCTCATAGGGATCGCTCTGCTTTTACAGGGCTTTCCTGTGTATCCTTCTTTATAGGGCAACTTAATGGTATGTTGCTTTCTGTGCCAAAAAGCATTTGGCTCTTCTGAACAGCATTTTTCTTCCAGTTTTCCTTTCAGTTCTTGGATTCTTCTTTTGATTTGGGGTAGTTTCATCTGTTCTTCTACTCTCAATGTGCTTATAGGGTTAATTGAGAGAAAAAAAGAAAATTTACTATGAGTCAAAGAAATGTAATTGAGTCAAATTTGCATTTGGACTTCTTGTGAGAAAAAGAAAATTATTTTATCTTGAGTCAAAAGAGTCAATTTGTCATCCACAAACCAAGTTGGCCCTCCCTGGATAACTTAGCCTAAAGAGGCAGCTATTAAACCTCCTCAACATGTATAAACAAAATGCAACTCGACCTTATTCACTCACTCATCCATCACTTCGATTTCTATGCAAGAAGAAGAAGAAAATCAATGAAATTCAAAGGAGAGAGAAATTATTACTATCTACCCTAACATATTCACATGTGCGAGTTTCCTGCAGTTTTTTAGAGCTGTTACAAGGCTAAAATTCCTCCTTCACTACAAATCCGAGATTTTTTGTACTTTGACCCGATTTTAGAAGGGTTTGACTAGCATTGACTTTCTTGACTTTGACTTATTGAGGAGACTTGGAGGAGGGTTGAATTGGGGTCTTTGTGGAAATCTTGGCCTTGGTCTTAGGTCTTGGATATCTCACTTTGATGTGATCCTATAAGAAGAGGATTTCTTGGGTGTTCCCCCTTGTGGGGTTTTGCCCTGGCTTGGAGCCTAATTTTTTGTGTTCTTTGTCTCTTTGTGATCTTTGTGTTTTGTATATTTTGGTAATTTCTTGATGAAGAGAATATAAATTTAATAAAAGGCCAACAAACATTCATAAGTAATTATCGATTTAAGAGAAACCAATCCTAATGTACAAGCATTATGATTTCTCAACATGGTATGAGAGCTAAGGTGAAGAAAAGGCAGCTTGAAGATCACATTTTGTTGGCACATTTGAAGATAATTATTCAAACAATCATCTCACTCTTAAGATACACTTACATCAAGTACATTAGAGGACACCATTTCCAGCAACTATACTTGAAGCTATTCTTGCAGGAAAAAGAAGAAGACACAAGGATCGTCATCATTGTAGCAGTCATTAGTCACGTTTGAAGAAGACCATTGTAACAACTCTCTCTCTTTCTTGAAGATGTCATTGAAGGCTCTTGAAAACATTAACAAGCTCCTATTCATTCATCACCCATCATTGAAGAAGTCATTGTATCCGCTTGAAGACATTATTATAACAACCATCCTTGAAAACATCACTATTGCAATCATCACTCAAAAACATCTTTGGATACTCTTGGAAGCATCATAAACATTCTTGGAGAACTCTTATAACAACCTATTCTCCTTTGAATAGTAAGTACTTTACTACATTCTATCTCTCATCCTCCTAGCCAAATGGCATTGATCTATAAGGAAGACAACAAGCTTGATGGAGCCTCTAATTTCAAGGCTTGGAAAAAGAGAATTGATTTGGTTCTCATAGAAAATGAAGTCATGGATTTCATTCTAGGAAAATTTCCATAACCAAAAAAGGACAATGCTCAAGAAGTGGCCAAGTACAATAAAGGAGAAGTTAGGGCTCAAAGGATTCTCTTTGAGTATATCAAAGGTCGTCTTATCTCCTTTGTTTCAGATTTTTCTACATCTAGAGAAGCCTATGACAAGTCAATAGTATATTTCATAAAATATGTTTAAGGAATCAACTTTATAGAACAAGGATATAAAACGATGAAGATGTGGTCTCATAGATTATGAAAATATCATTGAAGGATCAACTTCAATGACTTGGAGAAGTCATATTTGATGCTGAATTGATCACTTTTGGACTTAAGGCTCTACCCCCATATTGGAGTGGTTTTGTTAGTAGCATCTACGCAAGAAAATAAAATCCAATTGAAGGACTTTGGGCACAATGTATTCTATAAGAAGCAAGGTTAAAATCCAAGGATGACATTGAATCCAATAATGAAAATGCTCAAGCTTTTGTTACTAGATCAAGGAAGAAGTTTGGAAAAATTGGAATATTTGAACCTCGTCATAGATACAATAACAACAACAACAATCAACCATGTGGAAACTGAGACATGTCTAAAGTGTAATGGTTTGTTTGCAATGAATTTGCACATTATAAAAGAAAGTGTCCCAAAGATCCTGAGTACGAGAAGAACAACAAGAGGAAAGAAAGAAGTGAAGATCACATTGCAGAAGATGAAGAAGAAGAGAAGAAACCGAACATTGAAGACAACAAAGACCTCTCGTATTGAAAAATACTAGGTTTTCAAGTAGTTTGTTTTCATTTAATGGCAGTTAGAGTAGTAGTTACAATTACATGTTGTAAAGATTCTCGGGATTCACAAATTATAGTGTCATGGAAATTACATTTTGAAGAATCATATAGCATTGGAAGAAATATAGTCTACATGGAGTTCTATAAGAGACACTCAGTAAAATATCTTCACAAAGAGTTGAAAGCAGTCATCACATCATCCAACTAGCCAAGAAAGAAGAGTTTGGGTCACCAAAAGTTGTCTACACATCATTCCACAATCACAAGTATTCTATAGTCACTCTCATCATAAAGATTTAGAAGCAATCATCTAGTAAGCAATAACTACAAGATTCATAATAGATACAAAACAATTGATCCAGGAGGATTCCGTTGATTCAATTGTACAGGTGTTCAAGTGTCGTCATCAGTGTTCATTGTAGTCGTCGCTTCAGTTTAACTTCGATAGTTCGACAGTGTTGGTTATGGATTAGGTTGTTCAAGTAATAGTTTTTCATGGCGTTAGTTGATATGGGTTTGTACCTGGCTGTCGACTTGTGTTCATTGACAGTTCAGCCAGGATTGGTCGACGACATGTGTCTTATCGTTCGACTCGCAGGATTTGGTGTCGACATGGTTGTGTCATCCATTGTAGAGGTTCGATGTGTCGGCATGGGTGTTGTCTGATGCAAAGGTTTGATATGGTTCGCCTTTTCAAGATTTAGGGTGTCGTCGTAAAATGCTCTTGTGTCGACAATATGCTTTTGGGTTTTGTCTCATTGTGACAAATGTATTGCAAAAACCCAAATCTAAATCCTAAATCTAAACCTCAACCTAAGCTAAATGCAAATACATTAAATACCTATGATCTAAACCTATGTCTAAGTCCTACCTACCACATTAAAAAAAAAAAAACATTCAAACCTAGCACCTAAAGTCCTAACCCTAACCATATAAACTCTCGGCCTATATCAATACAAAGTCAAACATTAAAAAAACATTGCAAATTAAATACACAGGCTCCTAACCGTGTGCTTAGATCGCAACAGAACCGTGGTAATGTGACCAACAACAAGGTAACTGTAGCATCCAACTAAACCACTCACTGCTAACCAGCAAGGATTGTACATGTGAGCGGGTAAAGGAGACTGTCGGGTTTGGAAACCGCGGAGTCTGACCGCGTCAGAACCACAGAGGTTGTAACATGTGAACGAGGTCAGGGTTTACCGTAACCGCAAATCGGAACCACACAGTCAGCAGGTAGTTTCCGGAATTGCCGAAGCCCTAACTGTGTTTGTAATGACAGTCACATGGGTTGTCTATCCTCCACCCGGTCAGCCAAACTTCTTGCGGTTACGGGGTTATGATAAAGTTATTTTTTGTTTTTTTTAAACAGTTTGTCAACAAACTTATTCAATGACCTTGCCAACCTAACAAGGTGTCTAATGCCAACAGGACCAAAGCTAAAACTCTACCCAAAAGCAACCAATTCATCCTGTAATCAGCCCATGGAAGCTTTTATGAACTTGGAGGCCTTTAAAAAGCCGGATTTGCTTCTTTGAAGACAATAGAGTGGTTTTGACTTTTGTATATAGATTCTAGAGGACATAGGCGGTTTTTGTTTTCAGTGTTACAGGAGCATCCGGGATTGGTTTTGGAAAATGTAAGAAGCATTGGAAAGCTAGTTTAGAGGGCTATCTGATGACAATGATCAGAAGTGCCTATATGCACATTCAGTTTGGTATTTTCTCTGTGTAATCAACTTCTTCTGTTCATTCCTAATAAAGACGGTCACCCATCTTGAAAGCGGACCCAGAGACGTAATCCATCAAGGACGAACTTCGTCATCAATCTTGTTGTCTGGTATCACTGTGTTTTTATTGTTTACACTTATTTTATGCATCGATTTTATGTTTAATCAGCTGTCGTAAAGTGTTCTTATCAAGCAGTTTTCCTTGATTTGCGTGCTTTTAGCTAACATTCAAATCATTAATGGTTAATCAATTCTACATCATTTTTTAGTTTATGGTCATTTCAGATCATATAATTTGGTATCATAGTAGGTTGCGTTTGTAGAATTTGTCATTGAATGTTAACTAGGTCAAAGTCATAACGAGGAGAAGGAATCCTTGAGCATATCAATCCAGAGATTGGAAAGCGACGAGTCGTTCATAAATCAACCATGTCAGGACCTGATGCAGCTGAAAAAGCTGAAACTAAGATGAGTGAAGAATAGTTTGAGCAGGCGTTCTTAACCATGCACCATATGTTGGGAGAATTGTATGAAGATAAGAAGGCAAGAGATGCAGCTTCTTCTTCAAAGCCATCGAAGAAGGACAAAGGTAAAGGGAAGACTGATAAACCAACTTCACCTCCATCATCTCCATCATCCTCTTCTTCTTCTTCTTCCAGTGCAGAATTTGAAACGGAAAAGAAACCTAAGAAAACATCACTTTTGAAACTTGATGTTAAATTTTAGTTACTTGTTTATGATGGCAAAATGAATCCTGAAAAGTTATATAACTGGGTAAAGCAGTTAGAAGTGTATTGTCACATTCAGAACATTTCTAGCGACAAAACTAAAATTCAGTTAGCTACACTTAGAATGGGGGGAACAACTTTAATCTGGTAGGAAAGTAAAACTCAGATAGATGTAAAGCGTAAAGGAAAATTCATCTCGTCATGGTCTAAGTTTTTAAAAGCTCTTAGGAAACAGTTCTATCCTTTGGGATACATGCAGCAAGCTATTATTGATTGGTAGCATCTGAGGCAAGGTAAAGGGAAAAGTGTTCAAGAGTTTACTCAAGAGTTTACTCAAGAGTTCAAAAAGAAAGCATTGGCACTTGGTATTTCATTAGATACACATGAAACTTTGTTAAAATACATTGGCAATTTACATTCATATTTGCAGCATACTTTATTGATGTTTAATCCTGATGATTTTGATGAGGTGTGTGTTAAGGCCATACATATTGAATCAGGTGCAAACCATTCAAGTTTTCATCACAGTCATCCAAAGAGTTGGAAACCAAAGATTCTAGTGACAATAAGGGAAAGAACAATTCGAAGAGAAAGAAATCATCGATCATTCAGAAGGAAAGACCTACTTGTTCTCATTTCCAGAGAATCGGTCATGATGAATCGAAGTGTTGGAAACTTCACCCAGAACTTAAGCCCAAAAAGTTCCTTAAGGAGAAGGATGAAAATAAGACCATTGCAGTAGTCCTGTAGGATCTAGGTTCAGATTCAGGTGATGAAAGGAGGATAATTGCCATGGTTACGGCAGGTAAAACTTCTGACACTGGTTCAAGTTCAAAAAATATTGCATCTTCTTCAAACATAAATCCTTCACATGAGGATAAAAGAGTTGAATTGTTTAACATAATGATAACTTCTAAGCATACAAAGATAGACACAATGTTTGACAGTGGATCACAGGTGAATTTAATCTCTGAATATTTAGTTAAAAGTTTGGGTTTGGAAATACGGAATCATCCAAGACCTTACCCATTAGGATGGCTAAATAAATCAACTCAAATAAAAGTCACCAAACAATGTCGATTAAGATTTTCCAAAACAGCTAATTACATTGATGAAGTGGAATTAGATGTGGTTCCAGTAGACATATGTCGAGTTGTTTTAGGAAGTCCTTATCTTTATGATAGTGATGCAATATTTTATAGGAGAGAACATGAATATCACCTTAAGAAATACGGCGTTGAATTTATTGTCAGGGCACATCAAAGTAAAAATCGCTTGAATTCAATTAATGTTAATCAGATGAAGTTCAAACAAGAAGTTTGTAATCATGTGTGTAAAGGATCAACATAACAACCAACATGATTCTTGTTTAAGTTATGCAACTCAGCTTAAAGATGGTTTGTTTAAAGAGATAAAAACTTGTTCAGTTCTATGTAAAACCAAACATCTAAATCATAAGCAGGGAATACAACATGAGTTACAGTTTGTGCCTAAATCTCCTCTTCCTAATGTCAGAATTAATCAAATCAGTTTAATTTTGGAACTTAAGAGTTGCGGGGATACAGGTCATTATTGGGGAAAGTCAATGTTCGGTTTCTCTTGTATTGTGTCGCCATGTCATGTCTCGAATAGTTTGGAAACCTCTTTTCAAGTGGAGAGGAAACCTATTTTTTGTCATATCAAAGCCTTTTCTAAAACAGTGTCAAAGTGTCTAATGGGAACTTATGCATCAGAGGAAAGTGATAATCAATGGAAACATCATGTAGTAAATGAAGGAAAAGTGATTCAAACAAATCAATAGCTAACTAAATACTTCCAAAATCAAACTAAGTTGCAACAAATTTCACCTTACAGTTGGATAGGTTCAGTGCAACAAGTTCACTTAGTAAACAGGAATCAAGAAAGTATGAGAAGTCAAATAGCTGGTTTGATGTCAAAAGTATCCTTAATTGTCTCTGTCATTCGGCAAAATAGATTGTTTATACATGTTGATGGTACTAAACAACATCCATTAGAGATTGTTTTCAAAGATTGTGAATCACTAACTCATGATTCTTCGTGGAAAGAATTCAATTGTCAGGTTGATAACAAGTTGTTTTCCCATCGTCGCAAGTTGTTCATACTGCGGATGGATGAAACATGTCACCGAATCGAAAGGTACCATGGTCAGCATCATCAAGGTCATCACTTGAAAGTGATTGATCGAATGTATTGGTACATCATCAATTCAAGGTGGAAAGAGAGGGAGTTCTACCCTCATCCACTATTTGTCTAGTCAAAGTTTTGTGGTCCAAAAGCTTTAAAGTGGAGAGGAATGATCCAAAAGGATTCCATTGATTCAATTGTACAGGTGTTCAAGTGTCGTCATTAGTGTTCAATGTAGTCATCGCTTCAGTTCAGCTTCGACAATTCGACAGTGTTGGTTATGGATCAGGTTGTTCAGGTAATAGGTTTTCATGGCGTTAGTTGACATGGGTTTCTACCTGGCTGTCGACTTATGTTCAATGACAGTTCCGCCAGGATTGGTCAAAGACATGTGTCTTGTCATTCGACTCACAGGATTTGGTGTCGACATGGTTGTGTCATCCTTTGCAGAGGTTCGATGTGTTGACATGGGTGTCATCCGATGCAAAGGTTCGATATGGTTTGCCTTTTCAGGATTTAGGGTGTCGTCGTAAAATGCTCTTGTGTCGACGATATGCTTTTGGGTTTTGTCTCATTGTGACAAATGTATTACAAAAACCCTAATCTAAATCCTAAATCTAAACCTCAACCTAAGCTAAATGAAAATACATTAAATACCTAAGATCTAAACCTATGTTAAACCTATGTCTAAGTCCTACCAACCACATTACAAAACAAAACATTCAAACCTAGCACCTAAAGTTCTAACCCTAACCATATAAACTCTCGACCTATATTAATACAATGTCAAACATTAAAAAACATTGCAAATTAAATACACAAGCTCCTAACTGCGTGCTTAGACCGCAATGGAACTGTGGTAATGTGACCAGCAACAAGGTAACCGCAGCATCCAGCTAAGTCGTTGACTACTAACCATCAGGGACTGTGCATGTGAGCGGGCAGAGGAGACCATCAGGTTTGGAAACCGTGGAGTTTGGCCGCGTTGGAATCACTGTGGTTGTAACATGTGAACGAGGTCAGGGTTTACCATAACCTCAAATTGGAACCGCGCAGTCAGCGGGTAGTTGCCAGAACTGCTGGAGCCCTAACCACATTTGTAACGACAGTCACATGGGTTGTCTCCCCTCCACCCGGTCAGCCAAACTGCTTGCAGTTTCGGGGTTATGATAAAGTTATTTTTGGGTTTTTTAAAAATAGTTTGTCAACAAACTTATTCAATGACCATGCCAACCTAGCAAGGTGTCTAATGCCAACAGGACCGAAGCTAAAACCCTACCCAAAAGCAACCAATTCATCCTGTAATCAGCCCATGGAAGTTTTGATGAACCTGGAGGCCTTTAAAAGGCGGATTTGCTTCTTTGAAGACATTAGAGTGGTTTTGACTTTTGTATGCAGATTCTGGAGGACATAGGCGGTTTTTGTTTTCAGTGTTACAGGAGCATCCGGGGTCGGTTTTGGAAACCGTAAGAAGCATTGGAAAGCTGGTTCAGAGGGCTATCTAATGACAGTGATCAAAAGTGCCTGCATATACATTCAATCTGGTATTTTCTCTGTGTAATCAACTTCTTCTATTCATTCCTAATAAAAACAGTCACCCATCTTGAAAGCGGACCCGGAGATGTAGTCCATCAGGGACGAACTCCATCATCAATCTTGTTGTCTGGTATCATTGTGTTTTTACTATTTTCACTTCTGTTATGCATCGATTTTATGTTTAATCAGTTGTCGTAAAGTGTTCTTATCAAGCAATTTTCCTCGATTTGTGTGCTTTCATCTAACATTCAAATCATTAATGGTTAATCAATTCTACATCGGTTTTTAGTTTATGGTCATTTCAAATCAACAATAGCAAAGTCAATGTAACAACCCTGAGTTAAAGTTTTATGTAATAAAGGACAATAAAGGAAAAATAAGACCAATGTCATAGGACTCATATTCCAAGCTTAATGTTGCGTAAAACACTATAGTGGGCATCACTTTTGGTTTATTTATGGCTACAGAAATTGGTAAATTCATTGGAAAAGGAAAAGAGGCAATAATTGAAATTTATTTATGAAAATAAAGGAAAATAGGAGAAAAGGAAGGTGAAGAGACACAAATTTGCATGCAAAGGAAACTAGAGGAAAAATGAAGGAAAGTGAAATAAAAAAGGAGACGGCAATAATAAAAAGGCATCAAAGGATAAATTCACAGCTTTTGTTAGATCAACATGGATCTCTCCTTTCATTCTCTTTATAATACACTCTTGCACACTTAGAGTATTATTGGAGCATTTTGGCATTCACTTGGATTTGGAGAAAGGAAATCAAAGGACAAGCAAAGGAAATCAAGGAGAAGGTTGGAACAAAAACTTCAGCAGGAGGATTTTGCATGTAACAGGTTTCATGTGTGATTTCCTAGCTGAGGTGTGATTGCATGGTACATGCATTTATGCATTTAGTTCATTTTTTGTCATTGGCATGGGTTATTTCTAGTTTAATAGTGGTTTCAACCTTGCCTTGCCATTTCCTGGATAATCATGGTGTGATGGGATTCATTCTTGGTTGAGCTTTGGGTTGTCGAAAGGTTTTGGAACCGAGTGAGGTGGTCTCAAGAAAATTCCCAAGCGTTGGGGGTGGAGATGTTTTTTTCCAGGAAGCCCTCAATGGGTGGATGGAGATAAGAAAATTCCTCAAGGTATGGTGAAGAAATTCTAAGGCATCCTAGCTCGGTTTGGTTTTGCGATCTTGGGACCGGTTTAGGTCAAATCACAGTAGCTAGAGGGAGGAAGTGGTTTAACCTTTGGAGTCCCTGGTTGATTATGTCTTAGTTTATCCCGTGAGATCCCATATTCATGCTTGGAATATGGCATGAGGGTGATTGGCAGAAAGAAAGATTTGGTTCAACCCAATATATGGTCAGGGGGTACGTGGAAGTCCCTGACTTGGTTGGCTTTTGCATAAGTTAATAATAGTTATTTTCCTTTTGTAATATATGACCACTTGTACTTGTTATTATGTGGATTCTATGGTTGATTTATCATGGTTAATATTTTGGTTATATGCTGGTTAGAAGCATGGTTCTATAATGTGCTCTAGCTATGGATCTTGTTCATGATTTGTTAAATATTTGAATGGTTGATGAGTGCATGGGCTAACAATTGTTGTTGCGGCTACTTGAGAGGGAATTAAACCTTCTTGGTGATTCTCAAATGAAGTTTAGAGATTTAAGATCATATATGCATTCATGACCTGTTACTTATATGTTTACCATATTTTGACGAAATGTATAATGTGTACTAAGTAGTCTAGATCAAGTTCTTGCTTCAAGTTTAAATGTTTGGAATGGTTATCATATTAATTATGTTTCTAGAAAGCTACAAGAAGTTTTGGGCATTGGTCTGTAGGCTAGCTTGGAAAAGTGGCACAGATCTCGAAACCACTAGCATAGAACTAGGGAATCTAGGTCATAACTGCATGGAAGAAGGCTTATGAGTTTGGTTATAGTGGCATAACCACATGCAGAGTGAAATTGTGGAGTTAGGTCAGTGAAAAAGGTTTTAGCTCAGGGATTAACCACCTAGGTTGGTTTGAAACGTCCTTAGTGGTATGTGGTCTCTAAGGGATGTTAGTTTGTGGTTGGATTACAGGCCCCACTGCCATAACTGAAACTAGGAGGTTAGGTCATGTCGTAGTATCTCTCAGCCTCACATTTACCTTGGGAGCTTGTAAAAGCAGGTAAATGTTTGGAAGGTTGGTTAGAAATTGGTATCAAAACTTCCAAGTTCAAACACTTGAAATGGATGGGCTAGATGTGATTTCTATGCATGCATGCCAGTTGTATGTATGCATTGAAGAGGCTATGGTTGTCATGTATATAGTCAGTTTTACGGTTTGAGTTATCATGCATGATGTGAGATGTTGATAAGATTATGTCATTGTATATATATATATATATATATATATATATCGTTCTAATCTTGAATGATTTGTGTAGACAAGATAGCCTCTCCTGAACTTCATTAAGGTGTGTTTGATTATGTTTCTATTTGGTTATCTAACATGGTATGTTTGCAGGAAGAATAAGATCAAAGATGGTGAGTAAAATGGTAGATTATAGCTCACGTGAATCTCCTTATAGAACATTTGAGCAAAAAGGAGATGAGTACTCTATAGATACAACAAATACACTAAGAAGTTTGAAGGAAAAAATCAAAAGTTGCAAGGCAGATAATGGCTGGATAGTTGAGTCACGGGAAAGACTTTCGAGAGCTCGCAAAAAGAAAGTGAGGTTAATGTTGTGATTCTTCAGAGCTTATCGGATTCAAAGAGACAGGGACAACCACAGATTAGTCATGGGTAGGAGGACGAGACTAATGGGGCATATGGTAGCAGGTCTTGATCAGGATACAGGTTGGATGGGGATAACATAGTCAGAGGTGACAAATAGTTGGATACATCTAATAAGAGAGGTAGTGCTTATGGGCTCTATTCTAGTTATGGTTCAAAGAGACATCATTTTCATAACCACCATCATCCTTATAGGAGGAGTGAGAAGCAATTATTTCCAGATGAGTTCAAGAAATCCAAGCCTCCTACATTTGATGGAGAGATGAAGAAACCAGAAGATGCAGAAGCATGGCTTCTTGGGATGAAGAAGTTCTTCGAATTGCATGATTATACAGAGAATACGAAAACCAAGATAACTATTTTTAGTCTCAAAGGAAAAGCAAATATTTGGTGGGAAGATGTGAAATGTGTTAGAGGCATCAAGGTAGAAGAGTTAAGTTGACATGAGTTCAAAATACTCTTCAGGAAGAAGTACTTGTCCCAAAGATACTATGATGGAAAGGCTAAGGAGTTCTATGAGTTAAAGATGAGTTCTATGACAGATGAAGAGTACACGACTAAGTTTCTAGAGTTGTTGAGGTATGTGCCTTACCTCAAGGATGAGAAGACAAAGGTTCAAAGGTTCATCAGTGGACTACCATTAGCATTCAAGGATCGGATTGAGTATGATGAGCCTCGGTCATTGGAGGAAGTCATCGGGAAATTGAAGCATTTTTATGAGCAGTCGAAGCGTAATTATGAGCCTAAGCATGATTAGAAAGGGAATGAGAAGGCTAAATGAAAATGGCCTCAGAAGCGAGAAATACCTCAAGGTGCAGGTGAGATAGAGTATGTGGCTTCTTACAAGAAGTTCAGTGCAACTGAGAAGGGAAATGGATCTCAACCTAGAGAACAACAACATAAAGGTAGTGGTAGAGAACCGTTGCAGTGTTGGATTTGTGGCAAAGATCATCGTAAGAAGGATAGTCCATTGTACTAGGGTGGCAGACCTTAGATCTATAGTGCTTAGAGGTGCATACAGTTGGGGATGTTGGTCATATCATTCCTTGCATCTATGTAGCACTTGATTATAGTAAATTGAACAAGGTGACCATCAAGAACAAGTATCCTTTGCCGCAGATTGATGACTTGTTTGATCAGTTGAAGGGACCAGTAGCGTTCTCAAATATTGACTTAAGATCAAGATATCATTAGGTGTGCATCATAGAAGAAGATATATTCAAGACAATATTCCGTACCAGGTATGGGCATTATGAGTTTATGGTGGTTCCTTTTGGTCTTACGAATGCTCCAGCCACTTTCATTTGTTTGATGAATAATGTGTTGCATCCTTATATGGACAAGTTTATGATAGTATTCATTGATGACATATTGATATATTCTAAGAATGACGAAAAGCATGCACAACACGTGGCAATAGTATTGAGATTGTTGAGAGAACATCAGTTGTATGCCTAACACGGTAAGCATGGTTTATTTCAAACTGAATCTCATTACTTGGGGCATGTTGTTTCCTAGGAAGGTATATGTAGCCACCCCTCCCACATTTACCCAATTTCACTGACCTACTAGGGTAAACATGAGACAAAGAGCTATTATGACATGACCCAACCTCCTAAATCCAATTAAGGAAGTGGGGCCGACTACTAACAACAAAGTAACAACTCACTACATTCCACAGAGGCTACAAGTCACTCAGAGGTTGACCAACCACCCCAAGTGGCCAAACCCTGAGATGGACCTCTATTTTTCAGCCCTGGGCCCACAACCACACCCTCAACAAGGCATCCATGCAGTTGGGAACCTCCAACCATGTGCACAACAATGCATCCATGTGGTTATAATCCAATTTCTCCAATTCAGAGGGTGCGGTCTCGGATTCTGAGACACCATTTCAGGTTGGCCTCTAGACTACTTCCTAGACCTCAGTGAGACTTTCCAGAATGATAATTGACATCAAGAAAAAGCCAATCATACAAAACTTGATCAAAGAATTAACCTAACCATGCCTAACCATGACAATCATTTCGTCAGACATATGGAAAAGATGTAAGTTACATGTCATGAATGCATATCTAATCATAATAGTATGAGAATCACCAAGAATGCCCTATGCCCTCTCCACATAGCTGCAACAACACTTATTACTCCATGCATTCATCAACCATTCATATATTCATCAAACATGTCAAGATCCATATACAATATACATCATATAACCAAAACATAACCGACATATAAACCATGGAAACTCATCCATAATATCACCAACATCATTAATACACATGCTCATAAATCACAATAGAAAATACCTCATATTAACATATGAAAACGCCAACCAAGTCAGGGACTTCCACGTACCACCCAACCATAGATTGGGTTGAACCAAATATTTCTTTCAACCAATCACCCCCGCACCAAATTCCAATCATGAATGTGGGATCCCATGGAATAAACCAAACTAGTGGTTCTAGAGGCCAAACCACCTCAACCCTTAACTAGTGACTCCACCTCATAGCCGTACATTAGTAACACCAATCAAATCAGTCTCTACCCAATTTTTCCATGGCTCTAGAGCTTTTGTTCCAACCACGGCTCCAAGAACTAATAACTCAACCCACAGTCTTCCAGGGCTCCAAATTGTTTGTCCAAACTGGATCCAAGGACTAGTAACTCAACCCACCAAGGGCTCCAGAGCTTTTGTCCCAACCTAGGCTCCAGGAGTAGTAACTCAACCCAAGTTGTTCCAAGGCTTCTAGAGCATTTATTCCAACCAACAGCTCCAGGAACTAGTAACTCAACTCACAACCATAAGGAACCTGAGCACCAACAAAAAAACAACAAGTGGAAAAACCCAAAACACCATAGCTATCCAGGAAATGGAAAGGGAAGGCTAAAACCATTATCAATCTAGGAAAATCTCCATGCCAATGACAACACATAGCTAAGAAACCACATGCATATACCATACATGCCAAAACTAGCAAGGAAATCATACGTGCAACTTGTACCTGTAAAGCAATCCAATTGTAGTTGTTGATCCACATGTTCCCTTGCGCTTTCATACATTCCCTTTCCTACTTTCTCCAAATCTAATGTATGCCAAAGTGCTCCAAGAATAGTCTAAGTGTGCAAGAATATGAGAGAGTGAGAGAATATAAGAGAGCTCCAAAGATAAAATGACAAAAGTCTGTGAACTAGTCCTCAAAATCTTCTTCTCTTTTTATCATTGATGCCTTTATTTTCTTCAATTTCCTTCATTTTCCCTTAAATTTCCCTGTCATGCAAATATGTCACCTTTCATCTCCCTTTCTCCTATTTTCTGTTATTCTCATAAATAAATGCCAATAAATGCCTCTTTGCCTTTGCTAATTCCTTTTTCCAATTTCCTTAGCCATAATAAACCAAAAGTGACACCCACTAAGATGTTTTGTCCAACATTCAACTTGGAATGCATGTCCCATGACCTTTGTCTTATATTTTTACATGAAGAATCAACCAGAAGTGTAGCAGTGGACCCAGAAAAGATTAAAGCTATCATGGAGTGGTGAGATCCTAGGAATGTGGATGAGGTCATATCATTCATGGGACTAGCATGTTATTATAGGAGATTCATCAAGAACTTATCATGAATTTCCTATCCTATTACATCTTTGTACAGGAAAGGAGAGAAGTTTGAATGGAATGAGGAGTGTGAAACCAACTTTGAGAAGTTGAAGCATTTTCTTACAAATGCTTTGATTTTGAAGATTGCAAATCCTGATAAGGAGTTCGTGGTATGTACATATGCTTACAAGAGAGAACTTGGAGGAGTCTTGATGTAGGAAGGACATGTGGTGTGCTATGATTCAAGGAAGTTGAATGAACATGAGTAGAACTATGTGACTCATGATCTTGCATTGGTATGTTAATAATTTACTAGAGAGAGACAAATTATTTACTGAGATTTACTGAGAAGAACAACCAGCAAAAAAACACATAAACAACACATGCAATATTTAACCCGGAAAACCCCCAACTCCAAGGAAAATCCACCATAATGAAATTTCATCATCCTTGGCCAAAACCATGGCTAACCTAGCCAAGTAAGCCTTCATCCCTCACCTCCTCAACCTACATTACAATGAAGTCCTCTCATCCTTTTATAGGCTCCATTACATGCAATACCATGGGCAATAATGCCATGGGTACACTATACCATGTGCCCAAAAAACCACCATTGTTTGAATCAATCAAATTTGACTCTTTTACCTGTGTCAATTTTACATAATATTTCCCCCCTTAAACTTGACTTGGGGTTCTTTGACTAAGTCCAGCCAAAACTGCTAAGTGAGACGACCCCACTCACTCTAGCCATTACCCCCCTCAAATTTTTTACCCAGGGTATTGTTTACCCGACATCCCCCCTATCACCTAGGTCTAAAGTAGACTTTACTAGTGATTACCCAGGGGTACGCGTGCCTTCCCAGGTCTTAGAGCAATATGCCCATTTACATGAAATTTGACTCCATTATCATTTAATTATATTAGTTATTTTTTTGTTTATTGTTGTTGTTATTCTGACCATCATCTCTCATTGTGATTGATCCACACTTTGAGTCTCTCTGATCTCCATAGCCATGGAAGCAAAAGCTTTAAAAGATTCTATCGAACTGATTGAATTCCCATCAAACATCGATGTAAAAGTATCATCTACCACGTTGGAAATACCCGTAATCACAACATCAAGTCGAACCCTTGAAATATTTTTAGAACAAATGTGACAAATTCAACTTATAATTCTCGAGCATTAATCCATGAAGAGAATCATAACCCTTCTTACCTTCCATGGCCTTATTTTCCATTACGACAGACAGATTGCAACCACATTTTACTAGAAGCCATGTTTCTACACCATAGCAAACCTGCCATAGTCTCCAACTCCACACTTTTGAAATGTTGCAGAGCACGAAGGTTCCGCCAAACATAATACATTTCGGTACCTTACCAAATTAATAAAATCATTAATAATGGATACGATCAAAGTTTCCTCATTAGCACGAGTATGTACTGCAATCTCCTCTATGACCTTGTGAGGTAGGGAGTTCAAATATTCACATTAAGCAACTGGATCAATTCATTATCCTGTAGCGCGTCACCTTTTACCGTAGCTCTCTTTTGTGCTCTTATATCTCATGTGAATTGGTAGTTCCTATCGCGCTGCCTCCATCAAAGATGCATGTCGATTGTTCCAACACAACCTTACTTTCTCATAGTCCTCTTCCGTGATTTCCATTTGTAGGTTCTCAACCTCGTCATAAAAGACCTTTATTGAGTCTTCTTCGTCCATGTCTGCATCGCTCTGGTCATGTACTCCAGCAACTTTAGAAGCAAATCTAACACACCTTGTACACTGAATACACCTGGTCATGAAAATCTTGACGAGAGGTCAAAGAGTCTTATCCACCATGGATCTCTTTATTTCAACTAAATTTTCATGATCTAATCCGAAAGTCATGGACTAATCTTCTAGATCACACTCCCCTCTTTAGTCACAGATTGGACAATCCATGGGATGATTCATCAACAAAAATAACTTCGTCAACCATTCCCTTTCCTTTTTCACTGTCGAGGTATTAGTATTTATCTCGAAGTGCAGACATGATGCAAGATGCCATGAGATTGGGACTCTTATCGACCTCAATGAGATACATATGATAATTTTCAGCGATAGAGAGGTGAGGATTATATCAGAAGTGAGGGATATTGACCCCCCCTAAATCGCAGGCGTGAAACACCATTATGCCATTCAGAACCTTGACTGGGTGACCATCCACGATTACTTCGAGAGCCTCCTCTGACTTGGGAATCTCCACCCTCACTGGAGACAAATATGTTGCTCGCATCCATACCCTGTGATTGGATCCCAATGCTTCTCGTTGTTGCTGTTGCGTGGACCATATGTGCCTGCTAGCGATTTTGATCTCTTTTCCACCTAAAATGTGAGCATTCCAATTCTCGTTTTGGCCTTTCTCATATCTAGATCTCCTCTATAACACTATATTCATTGGGCCATAAACTCTTGGTAATGTCAGGGTTTTGAAGCTAAAATGGCTTTGATACCAATTGTTAAGATTTACTAGAGAGAGAGAAATTATTTACCAAGAGGAACAACTAGCAACAAAACACATAAAAAATACACACAATATTTAATCGGGAAAAACCCCAACTCCAGGGAAAACCAACCATAATGAATTTCATTATCCTTGGCCAAAACCCTGACCAACCCGACCAAGTGAGCCTTCGCAGCTCACCTCCCTGGCCTACATTACAATGAAGTCCTCTCAGCCTTTATAGGCTCCATTACATGTAATACCATGAGCAGTAATACCATGGGTACACTATACCATGTGCCCAAAAGACTAATATTGTTTGACTCAATCAAATTTGACTCTTTTCCCCGAGTCAAGTTTACCTAACATGGTAGCTATCATTCATGCCTTAAAGATGTGGAGGCATTATCTTCTTGGTAGGATGTTCATTATGATGAGTGATCAAAGTGGATTGAGGTACTTGTTTAACCAACCTAATATGAATGCCAAGAAAGCTAGATGGTTGGGTACCCTCGGCAAGTTTGAATTTGAGATCAGATACATCAAGGGAAAGGAGAACAGGGTTGCAGATGCTCTCAGTAAGAGAGAGCATGTGAATCATATTTTAGCTATGAGCTCTTATGGGATAGATTTGTAGGAGCGGATCTTGCAGGTAGGACAACATGATGACATGTATCAGTAGTTGAAGCACAAGTTGCAACAACAGGTGAAGGTGACAGGGATGAGGAGTAGCACCTCACGACGGATGGCTTCGTCAAATTCAGGAACAAAATTTATGTGTCGGATAACAGTGAGGTCAAGAAGATTATCTTGAGGGAGTTTCATGTCAAGTTGTATTTAGGTCACCTAAGATATCATAAGACATTGATAGAAGTTAAGAATTTTTATCATTGGCCAACCTTGAAGAAAGAGGTGGTTGAGTTTGTTGCAAAGTTTTTGGACTATCAGTAGGTTGAAGCAAAGTGTCAGAATCCAATTGGTTTATTGCAACCTATTCTGATTCCAAAGTGGAAATGGGAGGTCATTGCCATGGACTTCAATATAGGTTTGCCAAGGACATCGAAGCAACATGATTATGTCATGGTTGTGGTTGATAGGTTGAGTAAGGTAGCCCACTCCATTGTTGTTGAGTCTACTAATTTATCTAGTGAGGTAGATCATATATTGATCAGGGAGATTGTGAGATTTCATGGTGTTCCCAAGAAGATCATATCAAACAAAGATGTCAATTTCACTTCTAGGTTTTGGAAGGAGTTGTTTGTAGCTTTGGGGATAAAGTAAATACTGCATCAGGCTATGTTATAATGCTCCAATAAGTGGTATCTTTGTTTTTTCTTTCAGAAGGATGTCATTGTAAATATTGCATCGAGCTATGTTATAAAGCTCCATAGGCAATATGTTTTTTGTTTTTCAGTGATTTACTTGTCATAGGTGTCATAGAACATTGATGACAGTGTTGCCCTAAGGGGGAGGGGTTTGTAACAACCTCGGGTTAAATTTTCATGTAATAAAGGATAATAACGACAAAATAAGATGAAGGTCATGAGACACATATTCCAAGATGAATTTGGGAAAAACGCTATAGTGGGCATCACTTTTGGTTTATTTATGGCTATGGAAATTGGCAAATGCACTGGAAAAGGAAAAGAGCCAATAATTGGCATTTATTTATGAAAATAAAGGAAAATAGGAGAAAAGGAAGGTGAAGAGCCACAAATTTGCATGCAATGGAAATTAGAGGGAAGATGAAGGAAAATTAAAGAAAAAAGGAGACATCAATAATAAAAAGGCATAAGAGGATCAGTTCACAACTTTTGTTAGTTCATTTTGGCTCTTCATTCTCTCTCTCATACACTCTTGCACACTTAGAGTATTCTTGGAGCATTTTGGCATTCACTTGGATTTGGAGAAAGGAAAGTAAAGGACAAACAAAGGAAAGCAAAGGAAAGCAAGGAGAAGGTTGGATCAATAGGAGGATTTTGCAGTAATAGGTTGCATGTGAGATTTCTTGGTTGAAGTGTGAATGCATGGTACATGAATTTGTATATTTGGTTCATTTTTTGTCACTGGCATGGGTTTTTCTTGGTTTGACAGTGGTTTCATCCTTTCCTTTCCATTTCTTGGTTAGCAATGGTGTGATGGGGTTCATTCTTGGTTGAGCTTTGGATTGCCAAAATGTTTTGGAAACGGGTGAGGTGGTCTTAAGAAAATTACGAAGGGTTGGAGGTGGAGATGCTTTTCTTCAGGATGTCCTTGACAGGTGGGTGGAGACAAGAAAATTCCTCAAGGTATGGTGAAGAAATTTTGAGGCATCCAAGCTTGGTTTGTTTTTGGATCCTTGGACTGGTTTAGATGAGATCACAATAGCTTGAGGGTGGAGGTGGTTTAACCTTTGGAGTATCTGGTTGATTATATCTTGTTTTATCCCATGAGATATGACATTCATGCTTGGAGTATGGCATAGGGGTGATTGGCTTAAAGAAAGATTTGGTTCAACCCAATTTATGGTTGGGTGGTATGTGGAAGTCCCTGACTTGGTTGGCTTTCACACAAGTTAATAAGACCTATTTTCCTATTGTAATCTATGAGCACTTGTACTTGTTATTATGTGGATTTTATGGTTGATTTTTCATGGTTAATATTATGGTTATAAGGATGGTTCTATAATGTGCTCTAGCTATGGCTCTTGTTCATGATTTGTTAAATATTTGAATGGTTGATGAATGTATGGGCTAACAATTTTTGTTGCACCTACTTTAGGGGGCATTAGACATTCATGGTGATTCTTAAATGAAGTTAAGAGATTTAAGATCATATATGCATTCATGACCTGTAACTTATATGTTTACCATATGTTTGACGAAATGTCTAATGTGTACTAGGTAGTCTAGGTCAAGTTCTTGCTTCAAGTTTGAATGTTTGGCATTTTTGTCATCTTAATTATGATTCTAAAAAGTTACAAGCAGTTCTAGGAAGTGGTCTGAAGGCTTTCCTGGAAAAGTGGCTCACATCTCGGAACCGTTGGCACAAAACTGGGGAATTTAGGACATAATCGCATGGAAGAAGGCTTATGAGTGAGGTTATAGCCTCATAACCACATGAAGGGTGTGTCAAGGGTACATTTATGGATTTAGGTTAGCAAAAAACGGTTCTAGCTCAAGGATTGAACACCTGGGGTGGTCTGCAACCTCCTAAGTGGTTTGTGGTCTCTAAGGGATGTCAGGTTCTGGTCGGATTGCAGGCCCCACTTCCATAAATGGAACTTGGAGTTCGGGTCATGTCATAGTAGCACTCAGCCTCATATTTACCCTGGGATCTTATAAAAGAGGGTAAATGTTGGGAGGGGTGGTTATAGTCAAGGTCATTATGTAGCATCATAGAAGTCTCTCCAACATGATATTTCGTTTTAAGCACCAAAGTCTAGTGATACTACCAATTTTATCATTTGGATACTCAAAGAAACATAGCAGAAATCTATTTATTGAAGAAAAATTTAGAAGAAACATAAATGAGGTTATTCTTATCACAAAAGAGGAACCTCATCATCATAAGTTTCATGGACATCACCTTCAAAAAAGCTTGAAGAAGTAGTTTTTGGTCAAAGAAGTCAATTAATTGGCGGGTTGGAAGAAATAAGTACACTTATTATGGAGGAAGTTTTTATAAACGTCTTGCAATACACTACCTCAAAAGAGGACTCATATCTACAGAGGGAGTTGAAGGAAGAACATGATGCATTTAGATAAAAAATATACTTGGGCATAAAGTTAATAGCAAAATCATGATATGTATTGGTCAAATAATTGAAAAGAAAGTAAAGAATCTTCTAGATGGTTTTTTGACATATGAAATCAGACATATTACTGGTAGAACTTATATTGACACTACTATTGGTTATTATTTAATGTGAAGTTAAGTAATGTGAAGGAATAACTCAAAGGGGGCTAGCAGCAAGGTTTGACATAAAAAATCCTACAACTTAACTCAATGATATATATCAATTACTTTTGACAATGAGGAATGACAGGAATAATTCTTGGGATATGCTATGATTTCTAGGAAGAATATATAGTAGAAATGTACACGCTATAGAGGCAGAAAAGACAGTGAACTGATACAATAAGTCATGAGATAGTTTGTTGATCACTTAACAATATGTTGGATTCAATATTGATCAAGAAGAAGTTCACCCACCTCAGCCGAAAAGAGGGAGTTATAATTGGTTCTACAATGATTGGTTTGAAAGGCACTATTGATGATAGATATACTATTGATGAATGGAAGTTGATATGATTACTTGGAAAAGCATGAACCAAAATTATATACAAAGGAAGAAGATTGTGCAATCAGTTGTGAAGAAATTTTGGATCCATAAAGTGTTTGATCAACTACTTGATGACAAGATGACATGTTGAATACAAATTTGCATGAAGACTGTCAGAGAACCGAGAAAGGTTGAGGTGCTTTATGCTTCGAGAGTATGATGTAAATAGGAGCTGAGAAGCTACAATAGATCTCCAAGGAAGAACTAGTAGCTGATGTAGTGATGAGTATTTTTGAGGCAAGCTTAGGCTTATGGTTATTCCTCCCTATTTGAGAGGGAGTGAGGATATACTCCTTGGTTGAGAGGGAGTGAGGGTGGATATTATATTCTCCATGTGTCATGCACTATGGCTAGGACTAACAATCGTAAGCCTAATGAAGGCACTGGTAGGGATAATGGTGAATTGGATAAGCATTTGGGACCGATATTATTTGAGGATTTGTATCCAAGGCAAGAATAGTTCTGATGAACGATATTCTTTGAGGATGGGTATCCAAGATAAGAATAGTCCTGTCAAGACATACTTGGTTAACATACAGATAGGGTATGTGCTTAGAGCGCTGGTGGTGTCCAAATTTATGCCTCCCAACATTGTGCTTAGATCTTGTGGAGAGATATAGCTTGTTAGTCAAGGCCTTGCTATTTTTGACAATGTTGGTTATGATGATGCTTATCAATATGAATCCCTTCTTATGAGAATATTTCATTTTGAGAATATCTTGTTGTGTCATTATGAATACCTCCCTAGTTAAGTGAGAGTGTTGAAACTATAACTAGTGTCGGTCTTCATAATGTAATACAAACGTATGATTTTTTTTGTAAGTCAAAGTTCTATTCATTCATCAAAAAATAGGTACATCAATTTCAAAATGTAGGTAGTCTCACCCTGACTAGGTTTGTTGACTACTGAGATCAGCATATGACAAAGAAACAAAAGAACAACTAGAGGCGCAGTCCACAACTTAGCAGGTCAAAAGCACCAGAAAACATATAAAACAAGTAAGTAATACGAATGTATCATTGATGTACTTCATTATTGTTATTTTATTTATAGTCAAAGCATGTTCTTCATGCTGATAGGGTCAATTGAGTCAAAAATAAAAAAATGTATGAGTCAAAAAAATGTAATTGAGTTAAAGTCCCATTTGAACTTCTTGTAAGAAAAATAAAATTATTTTATCTTTAGTCAAAAGAGTCCAAATGTCATGCATAGACCAAGTCGGCCTAAAGAGGCAGTGATTCAACCTCCTGAACATGTAGAAATACAAGGCAATTTGACCTCATTCACTTATCCATCACTTCGATTTATGTGCAAGAAGAAGAAGAAAATAACCGAAAGTCAAAGGAGAGAAAGCGAAGTCAAAGGAGAGAAATTATTGTTTTCTGCCCTAATAAATCCACACATTAGAGTTTTCTTGTGGTTTTTTAGAGCTGTTATAGGGTTGAAATTCGACCTTCACTACATTGCAAGCTCTATATTTTCTATACTTTGACTAGATTTCAAAAGATTTTGACGAGTGCTAACTTTTATTTACTTTGTCTTGTTGAGGAGACTTGGAGGAGGGCTGACTTGGGGTCTTTGTGGAAGTCTTGGCCTTGGTCTTGGGTCTTTGGATATCTCACTTCGTTCTGATTCTATTAGAAGCAAATTTCTTGGATTTTCCCCCTTGTGAGGTTTTTCCCTAGTTTGGAGCCTAATTTTGATGTCTTTTGTCTCTTTGTGATCTTCATGTTTTGTACATTTTGGTAAATGCTTGATGAAGAGAATATGAATTTAATAAAAGGCCAAGAAAAATTCACAAGAGATTATCAAGTTAAGAGAAATCAAACCTAATATACAAGCATCTTGATTTCTCGACAGGAAGAAAGAAGTCCGATTTTCAAAAAAGGAAGAAGGATTTTGATAGAAGACCTAATCCTCAAAGGAAGAAAGATATGTCACAAATTAAATGTTTCCATTGCAATAAATTTGGTCACTTCAAAGCCCAATGTCCTGAAAGATTTAATGATAGGAAGAAAAGAGGGAATCAACATGCTACCACGACAAAATTTGATGAACATTCCAAGAGACCCAAAGTTGAAGGAGACAAAGGCCACCTCTACTATTCCACACTTACAGAATTTATCGCAAACGACAACAACATATGGTTGATTGATAATGGAGCTTCAAGACATATGGAAACGGATCATGATCATCTTACAAGTTTGATGGAAAAGAGATTGACTCAAAATGTGGAGCTTGGAGACAATAACAACTATGCAGTCAAATGAATTGGGACAACATCCATTGATCTGGAAATATATGAAAGCATTCACTTGAGCAACATGTTATATATTCCAGGTTTGAAAAATATTTGTTTAAATTTCATGATTAGAAGATAAAGGATATAGAGTAGCCTTTATTGATGGGGAATTTCTTGAGTGGGACAAGGGCTCTAGTATAAGCTCTGCTAGGGTTTTTGGGACTCATGAAGGAAAGTTGTATAAACTCCCAGGGAAACCTTCCCAAGCTTTAATGCATAGTGATATCAATCCATGTGATCTATCACATAGAAGATATGCTCAACTTCATTATAGAGCCTTGCCAACTTTGAAGCAAAATATTTAAGGTGTACTAGATTTTCAAATAGATCATGAAGGTGTGTATAAGGGATGCACTCTTGGAAATAATGTCAAGAAAACATTTCCTAGCAGTGAACATATGTCCAAAGATATTTTGGATATAGTCCACTATGATGTGTGCTACCCTATGCCTATGAAATCTCTTGGAGGTGATCCCTACTATGTATCCTTTATCGATGATTTTTCTCACAAGACGTGGATCTCTCTTATGAAGTCAAAAGATGAAGTTTTCGGGAAATTCTAGGATTTCAAAGCTAAAGTGGAAAACCTGACAAGGAAGAAGATCAAGACTCTAAGATCATATAATGGAGGAGAATACACCTCCAAGGAACTCATTGCCTTCTGTAAGGAAGTTGGGATTAAGAGGGAGTTGATAGTTCCCTATAATCCTCAACATAATGGAGTGGTTGAGAGAAATAATAGATCTATTGAAGAATATATGAAGGCAATGATACATGATCAAGATGTACCAATGTTCTTGTGGGGAGAAGCAACCAAGACAATCATCTACATTCTAAATAGAAGTCTTCGTCAAATTCTAGAAGATAATACTCATGAAGAAGCATTCACCGGTTAAAAAGCACAGGTTGAACATCTAAGAATATTTGGTTGTCTAATGTCATACTAGTACCCAAGATAAGAGAAATAAGCTAGAGCCATACAAATCATATGTCCCGGGAGAAGTTTGTATACTTTAGGGACAAGCTTGGACTTGTGGAAACTCCCTCTATTAGTGAGAGACAATATTGACCTGACATCAACAAGGGAATTACTCAAACTATTAGGGACAACATGAGCATGGCCTATAATGTTGATGAGTGGAAAACTAGGGCATTGCCTGGATTATTGGTGAGATAATACGAGGGACAAGCATTCTCGAGAGGAATGGTCGCTGAGGCTTGAACACTCAATAGAGTGGGTGTCTTTTCAGCATCATGGCCTAAAGTGAGGCCTTTGAAATTAGGACATGGGTGTCCCTTTGTTTTGACCATGGGTGATGGAAACCCTAAAATAATCGGAATACCATGAGGTGAGGCCCACTAGACCATAATGACTAGTTGAGTGAGTACCATTGGTTATGAGTGTTAACCTGGGTTGTGATACCTATTGGATGGTGATGTTGATGTAGGTTGAGAGTTGACCTAGAGGATAATGCTATCAGTGAGTTGTACCTTTCCTTAGAGAAATCATGTATACAAAGAACATATGGATAGTCATTATGAATACCTCCCTACCTATAAGGGAGTGTTGGATTTTGTAGCTATGACCAGTCTTCATAATGTTCATTTGTAATTATAAAAATATAAATTGTATTTATGATAAAATAAAAATTATTTGAAGCATGTTCTTCATGCTTGTAAGAAAAAAATATATATTTATTTTTAGATTCAAAAGAAATTTTTTAGAAGGCATGTTCTTCATGACCTTATTAAGAGTCGGAAAAAGAAAATTTGAATTTGTATTCTAGACACTAGAAGATGCCCGAGTCCACCTCACAGTGATGAAGTCAACCATGTCTAAGAGACATCGATTCGACCTCTTCCAGTGTGTATATATAGAGACCACTTATCTCCACTCCAAGCCAATTCACATCTTAACAATCAAGTGTGGTTTTGATCAAGTATAGCGAAAAAGGACGAAGAAGAGGAAGGTCAAATTGAAGAGAAAGAAGTTGTCGAAGTCAAGAAGAAGTCTCCTTGCACATGTTATATCTCTGCTGCCCTATCATGTGTGAAATTGTAGGTCTGAATTTTAGTGCTAAAGTTTGACCACATGTACAAAATTTTTGAGGTGGAGAGGCCGAAATTCAACCCTAGTGTATCTACCTAGAGCAAATTTGTGGAGAGGCTACTTGAAGTGATTTGGTGAAGTTTGACTTGGCATCTTGAGGCATTTTGTGGTTGTCATCTTATTGATTAGTTTGATTTGATGTATCTCTTGTTGCATTGATTCTCTAAGGAAAAGGTTGGCTAAGTTCCCCACCCAAGTGAGTTTTCCTAGGGTAAAATCTTGTTGTCTCTTTGTGCGTTGTGATCTTTATTGTATCTATTGTTTAATTTTTGAATGTGTAATTGCTTAATGATACGTTGAAAGTGTAAAATAACCATCTATATCATTGGAAGTAATTATCAAGTTTCAAAAACAAGTGCTTATATAATTTGCACTAAAAAAACCAATTAAATATATATTTTAAATTTTTTAATATATTTATTTTTTAAAATATTTTGTAATTTTTATATGTTCCTTAATTTATTTATTTCTAATTTTTAATATTTTCTATTTTCGTATATATATATATATATATATATAATTTTATTTTGTTTATTAATTTTTTATGGAAATTTTAATTATTGTTTTTGAAAATAATTTTTAATATAAATTTATTTTTAAAAGCAATTTAAAATTTTGGTTTAAATAATATTTTTTTGTTTGGATTTTTTTTTAATTATTTAAATGTTAAAAAAATCATATATTTAATTAAAAAATTAAAAAAAATTGTGTTACACTTTTTATTTTTCATGATTTTGTGTACATTAATAATGTTTTATAAGAAATAATTAAAAAATATTGCACTTTTAGTGTCTCTTTGAAAATTGGTGAAGTTGTCTTAGGTGGAGATCTCAAAAGAGCTATAATTTTAATCTTTAAAAAAATTGGTCTTGGTATAATTGCTCTTTGATTTAGGTGTTGAATTATAACGTTTTTTAAGTCATGATATTTGATTTATAATGCTATGGTTGGAAAATGTTGAAATTTTAAGGTTTTTGTACTCGTGCCATTTGGTTTATAATGTCATGGTTGAAAAATGATGATTATTATTATTATTTTTTTAGAAAATGTTGAAATTTTAAGGTTTTTGGTACTCGTGACATTTGGTTTATAATGTCATGGTTGAAAAATGATGATATTTTATTTTATTTTTTATTTAATTTTTTTATGCTCGTGATATTTGGTTGAAAAATATTAGAATTTTAAGGTTATTCAAAGTCATGCTATTTGATCTTTAATCCCATGGTTGAAAATTGTTGGAATTTCAAGGTTTTCCATGGTCATGATTTTGGTTTTTAATGTCATGGTTGAAAAATGTTGGAAATTTAAATATAACAAAAAAGGTGATGCAACATCACAATTTTTTATTTCGGGGTGCTTTTCATGTTTTTTGTCAAAAATAGGGGTTTTAGAGGCTAGAGTTCTCATTTTGAGGTTACAACTCTTATTATGTTGGTAACCTTGTTTGAAAGGAAAGTTTGCTCATGGAAGTCAATAAGGAAGATTGGGAAGTTTTATATCTACTCAGAAATTAAGGTTTTTAACCCTTGATGTTTTAGTTAAACCACCTACCAGGTAGTTATGAGAGGAATAGGGGAGGAGGTATCAGATTGTCCAAGCATGGGTTGTGTACCACATTGCAATCCTAGTTGACTTCGCAACCCAAGGAGGGACCCCAAAGCTCTAATGCGATAAGGTAACTCTAGAGGAAGAAAAGGAGATTTTCTATTGTGATAATAGAGGATATTACGTGATTAAAAATGTAAATCCCTATGAGCCTGTTGTGAAACGAGTGACATATTATCCTGTGTGTGTATTAGGAACCATAGAGGTTGTGAGAGAGTGACTCTGGAAGGGGATGCAAAATTACCTTTGGAGTCACAAAAAACTTGTTAGCGAGTCCTTGTTTAATTTGTGATTGGAAACCAATGAGAAGAAGACCTCATATTGAATTCAATAGACCAAAACAAATTTCACCATCTGGTTGTATTGCAGACAGGAAGCATTGGAAAGGGGGAGTATTATTGAGGGAATTGTAAGAAGTAGTGAAGGGGTCTCCCTTTATGTTGTGCACACCTCTAGTGGCCA
This sequence comes from Pinus tabuliformis, assembly GCA_031772625.1. Classification (NCBI taxonomy): domain Eukaryota; kingdom Viridiplantae; phylum Streptophyta; class Pinopsida; order Pinales; family Pinaceae; genus Pinus; species Pinus tabuliformis. The sequence goes on along the minus strand of CM062820.1, from coordinate 438,674,626 downwards.
TCCTTTGTTGTATGAAAAACCCAGATCCAATGCTTGAGAGGCAACACTAATGTTTCCTATTTCTTGTAAGTGAAGGAGAACAACCGTCATAATTTATACCTTGAAATGAATCATGGTTGAATTTCCATGAGTAAAGCATCCTTCAAATATTGGATCTGGCTCGAGTGTGGCCAATTGCGAGAAATTTGCAATGCAAATATGCCTATGGTTAGGTGGAGAGTGGTTTCCCCTTCTTCAATTTCCAACAAATATAAGTAGAACACACACATATATTCCATTCTTTTGTAAATGAGATGTGAATGTTGTTAAATACTTCATGTATGAATGCTATGATGGAATTTATTGTATAGGTAAGCATTAGTAGGCTAAAAGTAATTCTATATTCATATTGAATGTTATGTTGTAGTGAGCATGGATAAAGAGCTTAGATATAACATAACTTACTTAGATGTTACTTTGTATTTTTGTTAACGACATGAATACTATAGATTCTTTCTCTTATGCTAAGTGAGAATTTTATGTGTTGTGTGTGCATAAATGGAAATGCTAACTTGGGTTGTAATGGTTGTATATAGATACACATTTATTTCATGTTTATGAATGCTTCCATGTTGAATCTATGTGCATGTTATAACTAGGAAGTAAGATCTGCATGGTAAATGGGAGCTTAAGGCTATGACTATCTATGGAGATGAATAAATTAAAGCCTACTTGGTTAAAGGTAGAGACTTGTTTTGACCTTGGAAAGAGGATGAATAGCTTGAAAGTAACTTGCAAAAGAGGTATGGATTTATCGTGAAATCTGGAGCTTGTCTGTCTTGGCCTTAGCCCCGGGTCATATGGACCAACAGGGGATAGGACTAGGAGCCAACCGGAAGGATCTTACTGGATATTTGGCCTTCGAGGAAGGTTGGGAATGCATTATATGGAAAAACCTCAATATATTGCAGCCCTAGGTAATGGATTGTCATATGAAGACTACATTTTTATTTATCGAGTTTGTTAACTAACGACCTCAGAGTATCAAGAGTCCTTGGAGGGTCACACCATGATGACATATCAAAGCCATGTGTGTGACACATGTCGTCCAATTTTGGCCCTTTTGGGTATGTCCATTGTACAAATATGAGTGACATGTGGTACACATCAATGTGTTCCACATGGAAAATGACACACCAGCCTTTGCCACATGTCAAGTTGTGATTAGATGTTGGAGGATAGTGCAGTTAGTTGTGCTATCATATTGACATACCAATATATTGAGACCTTTGAGAAATTGTGCTTTGAAAAGTCTTTGATATCCACATATTGCGACATACATGTCAACAATGCCACGTGTTTGACATGTTAGCCCTTGCCACATGACAGGCTATGATTAGGTGTAAAGAGATTTGAGATGGCATCCTGAGCTAGCCGTCAACCTATCGATGATTTGCAAGGATTTGCAGTTATATGGAAATCACTAATATCCTAGTATTTTTGTATCGACTATATCGACACATCGACCAGGTAGAGCATATCGACCATATCAACATATTGATTATCGAGACTGAGGAGGAATGTACAGTGCGGTTTTATGGAAATAGTTGATATGGAAAGGTCCTAATATGACATGTGGACTAGGGATATGGATCAATGTGGGCGTGACACATGGCCAGGGTCGCCATGTGTTATATACATGGGCATGTATGGATGATGAGGTGGCCCTTAAGGGGTAAAAACTTCAAATGAGCATAACTTTGCACCTTGAGCTTAGAATGAGATGAAATTTATATTGTTGGAAGGCTCTTGATGAGCAAAAGAAGATGGTGGTCCCAAAATTGTGAATTGAGGTGATGGAAGAAAGAGGAAATTCGATGACCCCGTCTTCATTGTAAACCATAAAGGTCAGGTCTAATTACACCACACATCCCTAATAAGGCATTAGGGGGTTGGGTGTGTTACAATGCACCTATTTCTTTCCTTCCAAATATCCTAGTGCATGAATCCATGTAAAATTTTCCAAGCCCTATCGATGATGGGATAAGAAAATGTAGAGTTTCTCCAGTTAGATAGTGAAGAATTAATATTTTCTCTAGATCTATCTGATCACTGAAAAATGAGGGCTCCTTTGTCCCAAAAAAAGAGGAGAAGGGACTAGCATTGAGATGGTGTTATACATTTTTAAATTTTGATGAGTAATGATAGAGAGATAAGCCTTCAAAACCCCTGTGTTATAGCGTATCCCATGCTAGAATTTTACTATGCGCTAAGAGCTAGAGAAAGAGAGAAATTTTAGCCCATAAATTCAATTTCCGTACCTTACCCCAAATGTTATCATTTGGTAGTGAAACTACATCTATTGTTATATTGTAAGAATCTTTCATATTGTATTTTCAAGTTTGCTTGTATCCTATCCAAGCTTATATGATCTACAAATAATAATTACCTTCATTTATAAATAACTAAATTGATAAATTTTACTGTTTTAAAAAAATAAACATCTACTTATTATACAAAGGAAACAAAATAATATAAACTTTATATCCACCATTTGAAATGAGAAATAAATGGATTAAAAAATTGAAAATAGTTTAATTTAATCTATAACAATATGTTTGTAGATAGATATAATTTTGTGATCCTAGAGTATGGAGTATGCTCTAAAATTGCTTTTGCTTGGCTAAGAACTAGTTTTCCTCCAAGTTAACCAATGAATACCTAGAAACATTTGGTAAGAGTGAAAACATGCTCCCTTATGGATCACCAATAGGTAATTTCAAGTGATGTGATTTTCCTTGAATAATAATGATAAATTACTTTGCATTTATGGATAACAAACAATGATAGTTGTCTCCACTACTAATTTGATAGCTAAATTATGATAGATTTTTCTATTCTAAAAATTTTAGAAAAAAAAAATAATAAAATAATTAAACTTGTATTAATATAATATGATATATAAATAAATTAGTACATAATAAGAAATAGTAGAAATTGAATTTGTTTAGAAATTTTTGGGTTAGTATTCTTTCACTTTCATTGCAAGTCCATTTAAAAAGTTTCAAAAAAATTATGCAATTTAATTCTAAAAATTTATATAATCATAAATTAAATTTATTTATTATATAATTTATGATTATATAAATTTTTAGAGTTAAATTGCAAAATGTTTTTGAAACTGTGTGGACTTGCAATGAAAGTAAAAGAATACCAAGCCAAAAATTTATAAACAAATTTAATTTCCACTCTTTTTTATTATGTTCTAAATAATTTATAATACTGTGTGGACTTGCAATGAAAGTAAAAGAATACCAAGCCAAAAATTTATAAACAAATTTAATTTCCACTCTTTTTTATTATGTTCTAAATAATTTATAATAAATAATTTTGAAAGTAATAGGTTCTAAAATTTCTCCACCCAATGATATCCCATTGATATGTGTGATGCAATTTATCATATAATTTATGATTCTATAGATTTTTAGAATTAAATTGCAAAATGTTTTTGAAACTTTGTGGACTTGCCATGAAAGTGAAAGAATACCGGACCAAAAATTTATAAACAAATTCAATTTCCACTCTTTTTTATTATGTTCTAAATAATTTATAATAAATAATTTTGAAAGTAATGGGTTCTAAAATCTCTCCACCATATGATATCCCATTGATATGTGTGATTTGAACCGGGAAACTGCCTAACCATGAAAATTGAGAGGTGACTACATGCCCATTTCCCGTCTCTTTAAATTATGGAATAAAAACAGCAGACAGGATGAGGCACCGGGAATGCCCATTATCTCTACTCATTCCTCCACCTCTTCCAGAAAATGGCTTCCATTTCGGCAGCAAATAATATAATAGTAAACAAGCTACCCTGCATTGACAGGAAGAGTTCCATACCACAATCAGGAAAATACACACGTAGATGTTTTTACGGAAGAAATCATAGCAGATTTTCTAGTATTATACTGCGTGCAGTGAGTGAGGACACGACGAAAGATGTTGAATTCCCTCCATTTTTACCTCCGGAGGTGAAAAATGTAAAAGACCTTGCAGCTCGCGAGATGGCCAGAAGAATTCAGCGTCTTCCAGTACAGGTGGGTTCATATCAACTATTAAGATTTCATGTCTCTGATTACATGCTGCGTTGGTATAGCTATTTTGGCTGTAGGCCTAATGGGCGATGTCCTTTGCACGAATACAAACTAGTCGCATAATGTCCCTTGTATGTATTGAAGCTTTGAAACCTGGTGACTTGGCTGCTACATTGCCATGAGTTGGGGAATTATGTTTCTTAATGTAGTGTGTAAGAATTGCTAGTACAATTATCACTGAAGTGGGTATATAAGTTCATGGTTGTTGGATAATTTGATGCTTGTTCGTACATGCGAGTTGGCAATTGGAAACCTTGTTATAGCAGCAATGAATTGCCAATGTGGGTACTATGTAGGTATCTAACAGCTTTTTTAATGTTGATATGCTTGGCCTTGTGTTAGGTTTTGCCTTTCATGGTCATGTATATTGTATTTGGGCTTGTGGCTTAAGATTGTTATTGCATTCGGTAGGTTTGAATTGGGCCATTTTGCTGAAATTCAAAAGTCCTGACCACTGTAGCTTGCCTTTGTGAGCAAGGGATGCTATGTGGGTACTCCTTAACATTCAAATAGCGTATTTTAGTGGACTTTAGGCTCGGAATTTATAAACTTTAACACTTAGCTCATAGTATCATGGAGAGGGGCCTCGAGAGTTCTCTCGGCAGCAGCTACCGAGGAATTGTCCAAGGGGCAGCTTCCACAATATCGAGTCTGTGCGATGTTTTGCCATGGTTTATAAATTAATTCTGATCATTCACTGCTTTTAGAAATTTAAATATCCAGAATACTATGCAGAAAAAGTGTAAGACCATTTTGACTGCCAGCGGGGAGTGTAGGTGATTCAGTGTACTCAACTAAAATGCCTAAACTGTAGATGCTAACAGATAGTCTCTCTGCTTTAGCTGTTCTAGAGAACTTCCGAAAGCGACAGCTAGTCCTCATTTTTAAGACAAGATCCCCTTTTTTCTACATCTTCTCTCCTTCAATTTGGATCCCTAAAATCGCCCATGAGACAACATCCTTATTGCACTCTTCCAATGTAAGCCTAGGTAGCAGCAGATTGGCATACAATATAAATATGTATATACTATAGATCCAAACTGTACTCTTTCATAATTTATAGTCAAATTAAGAGTCCATTTGAGGGTTTCAGCCATGGAAAATGTTGTCAGTGGTTACTCATTAATATACACTTATGTGGCTTGCCGATTATCGATTCCTAAATGTGCTAGACTCCACAAAGCTTTCTTTTTCCTTTACCGGTATACAATTATATTAATACTGTTACAAAGAAAACAGGCTTATAGTAAGTTCTCCCCTCTCAAGAATTTTTCCTTTACAGTCTGTGGAGAAGCCAGTTAGGGATGCTTCCACAAGAAGACTTTTGACTGATATCTGGCATCTTCTTTGACAAGTGCACAAAAATCACTCCTTGTTCACCAATTTCTTGTAAGTTTGCATACATGGCATCATTTATTTCCAAGTTGGTTGACTTATAAGGTATTACTGCAGGGCTGCTTCTCATATGCACCGTTGATAAGTGCACACGTGAACGAAGAGAAAACTCACACAATAAGTGCAAGAGAGAAATTGCTGGGGTTGTACACGCTGTACACTCTATATTTCAATGGGCATATATAAGAGTATGAAATTGGTAGGTGTAGAGTATTTTATATGATGTTAGGCAAGGCATCATCTTTGACTGCATCTCCCAATATATATTTCAGAATGAGCTAGGTGAGATGCAAGTAAAGAAAATACAAAATACAAAATGTAACACATCTTGTTCTAAGTCAACTACGACCAAGTCTCATCATTTCCATCATAGTCCGTCATTAGAGGAAGTTGTCCTCAATTTCTGGTATAGAAGAGAAGACTGCTGCTAAAAAACTGACTGGAACAGCCACTTAGCTTGGATGAGTTAGGGGTCTTTGGTTGGTGGATTTGCTTCTGTCTAGCAGTTCTGGTTCAAACATCAGGTAGAGTATGTTCGGGCAATGGATGCCAAAAATAAGGAATGGTGGTCTCCAGGGTTGTCACCGAAATGTCCTTCAATTGTGTAGGTTCATATAACCTGAGTCTCACAATGACCACATCATGAATAGAAAGCTAAGATGGAAGATCCAATTTGAAGGCAATGAATTCCACATCCTACATGATGGTCCATGGTGTATGGATCATACCTTATTAGTTTGATGATGTAGGAGCATCCTTGGCAGGACGCTATCATGCACACTGAAAAGATTTTTCATTACTATTATTAAAATTTTCTAGCATGGACATATTGCTTCAAAATCTAGCAGACCTTGTGAGAGGCTTCATGAGGCAAAGGTTAGATGTTGTTGCAACAATGAGGGAGATTGCCACTATCACCTCAGCAATCTTCCTCCTGCTCTTTAGTGGAATTGCACCACAAGGGAGGTTTCCTTGTGATCACCTAAAAGGTATTCTATGTTATATGGCTCGAGGTGATGTAGATGTAGGCTAGGTTAAGATACTCTTCAATGGAACAAGGCAAAATTCTGTTTGTATAGGAGCAACATATCATATATCAAGCCCTAAAAGCAGCATGTGTGACCTAGGGTTTTAAGATATAGATCAATAAAGGAATATCTAGGCATACAAGCACCAAGGAAAGGGTTTGCAAATGATGTAATCAACAAAGGAGAAGGCAAACCCTCAAATTAAGCCCTAAGTTGAAGCCCTAGCTAGGGTTAGGGGTTTTCTTGGGCACACATTACTTGGGGAGGATGATGTCAGCCCTTATAGAGCACAGATTTAACCAAGTAAAATGCTAGATTTTGTGTGAGAAGGATCAACAAGGTAAAATCCAAGCCTCTTAATCTCCAATGTCTATCTAAGAAAGCCCCAATTGAACTTGGCCTTACAAATAGCCCTAACAACTTGCCTTGAAGGTCTTGGAAAATAAGGAAAAGAGAAAATTTTGAAACTTTTGTAATTTTTGTTTAACAAAAGGATTCCCAGTGCCTATTCCCACTTGGGTGATGGAGTCTTTAGGGCTAAATTTAAGAGAAAGTGAATTAATGCTTGGAGTAAGGGGGAAAACCCTAGTTTTCACTTGATAAAGCCTAACTATCTTCTTTGTGAGGGGATAAATCAAATAGGGGAAGCTCTCTAGGAGGTGCCCTATGGATTTTAAGGAAGATAATTTAACATGCAACAATCAACCAAGATTTTCCACAAATAATATGCATTTAGACATGGAACAAGAAAAACCCTAGCATTAATTTATCACATGAAAACAATAAAAATCTGCAATTAAACTTACAATTCTTCCATGAAATAGCCTTCTTTCAATCCCAAAAAGACATCTCCAAGACAAAAATCAATCTCCAATAGCAATAACTCCAAAGAGATCACATCTTCACAAGTAGCGAGTTACATTAGGTTAAGTCAAGTTCTATAATGGAGGCTGCAATCCGTGAGTGATGATGAGAAACAAGAATGGAGTGATCCTCTTTTTATATGAGGTCAATCACTTCCATCAATTTGCCTAAAGGCCCTATGAAAAGTTCAATTTTGAGGGTATACAAAGAAAATGGGTTACAAGCCAACCCAATAGCTCAATACAAGAAAATAATGTTGGAATTTCTAAGTTTAACCCGTTAGAAATTCTCCCTGTACTATCTGGTTTATTTCTTCCTACTTGTTTAATTACTTAACAAGTTATTTACTATGTAAATACTGAAAATAAACACAAGTACAGTATCAACATCTACAGATCATCAACTGAAAGAAAACACAAGTGACACCGTTGTTTTTGGACTAATGTCCTCGGAAAAACCTAATGCGGGAAAACCGGTGCAACTATTCAGATGGTTTTATTATTATGTAGTTTCAGAATACAACCTGGGTGCCAGAAATGGCTCACCCAACAGAGAATGGCCTCGGCAGTAGTACCTCTCAGTCGGAGACAGATATTCCGGCTAAAACACCAGATGAATGATCCCACAGCAACTAAGTCACCTAACACGGGGATTCGGGATTCATAGGATTCGGGATTCGTGGTGTCAGATTCGGACATGTTGACGCCTCGGAACATGACACGTAGGATTTGTTATATATTATTTTATTAAAATATATATATATATATATATATATATATATATATATATATATATATATATATATATGTATTAAAAATTAGATATTTCTTACACAAATTTTAATTAATGATACAAATTTTTTGATTTCAAACATAGATCTTCATCTATAGCTATTAACATGCATCGTACATACAAAATTCAAATACCTGTCAGTGGTACTGGTCACATAAATCATGATTCATAATTCATAACTGAAAGACAACTTACAACTACAAGATAGTAAGATAAACACACTAACAACTGCAGTTTTCTCATTAAGTCATCAAATGAAAATGTGTTACATAGGTAGTGCTGGTGCAATGCCAATGGCAAATAGAAATAGAAAATATAAAACAACTACAGGTATACAAGCCTCAAGGCATAAATCAGCATCAGAATCAGCATCAATGTCCTCATCATCATGGTCCCCACTGCTCTCCTCTGCATCCTCCTCCTTCCCTATATCCATAGTCCCCTCTGCATCTGTTGGTGTGGAGGATAACCCCTCTAAGTCATCAAATCTAACAGGCTTTAGCACTGGATAATTGAGATCCATGTTGGCCAATGCCAACTCAACACTGGTGTTCAGACCCATATCATCAGGAACAGTGTTACTTGGGAGCGGGAGCGAAAACGAGAGTGGGAGCGACATATTCAGAAGCTCCTGGTTTGGTGCTCTTGATTAAATACGAGTTCCATACCCTAATACATGACAAAATTCAATGGAAACATTGCAATCCCCCAATCCTGAAATCCTGAAAAACTGATAAGTCTGTTGGATTTTGAATGAAATCTAAAATTCTACTTTCGCCATATGAAATCCAATGAGGCCAGAACCACTTTCAAACATCCTGAGTCATTTCATGGTAATGTTAAAAATTTAAGTAAAAGGATGAAAATGAAGATTAAGGAGAATGTCACTTTTACTTTAAGAATTTAACATTACCATGAATAGCATATCAATACTAGGGCCTAGACTTGATCATGAAGTTGCCAAAACGCTTGCCAAATGAAAATATGCATGGTTGTAATGACCAAATGCGGCCTTTTCATATCCGCGTAGGTCATTTTTTGAGCCTAGCGAGTCCTGGAAAACAGGACACGATTCCCAAAATCGTGACACGTAGTCGGATTCGACGTGTCAAAAAAGGACACGACGTGACACGAATCTGGAAAGAATCTTGTCGGACACGATGGATTCGGGATTCGTGGGGCCTATAGGACGAATCCAGTTACATAGCACAGCAACAATGCAACTTCTGCTGCTCTGCGTCACTCTGATAGGGACCCCGTCACCCTGATAGGGATTGCTTCACCCTATTCGGCTCTCCAGCTCTCAGTCTGTCCCACGAAATGCTCCCAGCGCTACCTCTAGGTCTCGCGTCAGCCTCTTTGGGCTCTGCGTCAACTTCTGGAGCCTCTGCGTCAACCCCTAGACCCTCTGCGTCTCACACGCTGGCCTCTCTGACTCTGCACAACTCCTGGCTGCCTCTGCGTGACCTCTAGCTGGCTCTGCGTCTCTCTCCTAGCTCTGTGCTGATCCTCCTGGTACTAACTCTGCCTCTATGCTATGTATTCATTGCCCCTCAACTACAACTCTGATCACTCACTCAATTTCCTCAGCAAACCAGAAAATCGAGTTCGTGATCTCTCTCGGTGTATCCTCCAATTGACCCTCAAGCCTCCTCTTATACTTTTCTCGTTGGTCCATCAACGGTTGAGATTAAATCTCTAATCAAGGACTAAGATTAGATTTGGCTTGATCCATGACTTTTGGACCATTCTAACCCAGTTTTATATTAATACCCATTAATATTTTATTTTTCGTAAGTTTAAACTTAGGAACTCCATTAAAAATATTAATTATTTTAATATCTTCCAAACCGGTTAGATTCTGCCCAAAGCATTTCTGGGTCTTGGAGATCTCATGTGCTTTAGCCTCTCCACCAATTTTCGTGGCTAGAGCACATCCGATGCTACATCAAATCAACAAATAAGCCACGAAAATCCCACACGAGTGGGTCGAAACTCCTCTCAAGCATGACATCATGCCTTTTTAGGGCTAATAAAGCTCCAAAAATACATGGAATGGGCTAGATGCATCTCCAACCATCATAATCAACCAAGTGATTGAGGGTAATCCCTCTAGTCAATCCTCAAAACGTCTCTATATGTCAAAAGTTAGCTTTGGGTTCCTTGCATCATCTCCAAGGGGGCCATCAAGACAATGTGGTGCAATCTCTCTCAAGCATTGGCGGTCCATGAGGTGATACAAGCCCTCCCTAGTCATCCTGGGATGACCATCATCATCTAGACTCTGGATCAAGCCATGCCCATCAAACAATGTCAATGCCGACCATTGGACCAACTGATGGAGGTCCATGATCCTGAGTGTATAGAAGTATAGAGGGAGCAATCGTGGAGGCATGCAATACCACTTTCCTTGTTAGTTTTTGATTGATTTGGTAGCATCAAACAAGTGTTCTAGTCTCAATTTGTGTCTAAGAGGCCAAGGAACATGAGATCTCCAAAACCTCGAAAAGGTTTCGCGAAATAAGCTTGCGAAACGCCTTAATTAAATTAATTAGCCATCATTTAATTATTTCCTAAGTCTAACTTAGGAAAAGTTGTTAATTAAAGGAAATTAATTAAGGAGATCGACTTATGCTCTAGAGACTTCCAACAAATGACTTGGATCAAGTTTGAGATGTTCTTAGTTGTTGATGAGGGTCTAATCATGGCTGTTGGTGCTCCAACAAGAGATTATAAGAGCAAGTCGATGGGATGGAGAGAGACACAAGTGGGGAGCAAGTTACCTTTGCAGATTGAGCTATCTAATTGCAGAGATCCAACAAGGGAGTTCGAGCTAGAGAAGGAGAGCATCAGTGATAGGGGGAGCAACAAAGGAGATTTCCGGAGAGTTTCTCAACAGTTTTCTAGTGCTAGAGAGGTAAGAAAAGGGAGGTCAAAATGATTCTGCAGAGAGGCCGAATAGCCAGTGCGATCAACTAGAGAAGCTAGTGCGAGTGCTGGAAAGAGGGTCATTTCAATTGCTGAAGGTCGGGAGATCACCCGGAAAGCAGAGCGAGTCATTCTAGAGGCAGAGGGAGGCTGGACAATTCAGTTAGCGTTGAGTAGCAGGCCATACAAATTTCCCAGGCCAGGCAGTGCGAATTCTAGGCAGACTGAGTTGCCAGTGAGAGGGTTCGAGTAGGCCAGAGGGACGCTGAATTGATTGTAGAAGGGAGAAAATTTCTTCGAGATATTTTGCCAGATTATTTTTGGAGGATTACCAATTGGGCATCCAGTTGTAATAATTTCCAAATTGCTACATAATAAAATAAACCCTCATCTGTTGCATTGGTTTTCCCTTCGGGGTTTTTTCTTAAAACTTTTTAGTCCAAAAATATTTGTGTCGATTTTTATGTGTGTGCATCTATTTCTCAGTTCCTGGTTTTATTTTCTGCAACGTATTTTTTATGGTGAAGATTGCAATTGTGAATTATTGTTAATTGTCGTAAACAATTAAACTGCTAACAATTAGGAGAATAATATCCAGTGATTGCAATCAAGTAATTTTCACATTCCTTGGCTGCTTTTTCCACCCCTTTGGTGTGCCTTTTACTTCTTTTTGATAATGCTTTGATAAGCGCATAACTTGGGTGTCCACGCTTGCTTTGAATGATGTAGCATATATTTACCCCTTAAATATGAGTTAGTTTCTCACTCATCACGGTTGGGGCATGCAAGGGTTTCTTTATTATATGATGGAGCATCTAGTGCTCAAGAATCGGGCAATGGCTAATGAGGGTGGTGGAGCTCATGCTAGGCTTTTGCCCATGCACTAATTACTGTCTCGACCATATTTTGCATTTTAAATTTTCACGTTCATTTATTGTGACCATCTTATGCTTTTATCTTTCTTTAGTTGCATCAACTGGATATGAGGGTGCCCAATCCTAATGAACCAATGACAACAAGCGTAAAGGATGGATGTGAAATCAAGGGAATGAGAAAAGAGGTAAGTATGGAATGGCTATGGACACGCTACTTCAATCCAAGTTTCCCAAGTATTGCCCCTCCTATAACCCTAAGGTCTCAGAGGAGGTCCCGTTGGACTAGGGCCAAACACCAACCCCCTTGGTAAGGTGAGAGAACAAGCTTATAGTCAAGGTTGGTTAATCATCTAGATTACCCCCTTATCCATGTTATAATGCCCAAAACATTAAATAAAAGCATTTGATTTCAAAATGGTTAACTTACTTGTCGAGTGATAACCCTCCTTCCTTTGAGAGGAATGCTGGATGGTGGGAGGCATATGACCAGTGCAAATGGTGGGGAAATGTGGTATTTCATCATAATTGAGCAATTTATAGGGCTATTGGTTGGTTGAATATCCAAGATAGGAGATAATTTTCTCCTATGGGGTTACCAACTTTTGGTGGGTAATAGGTTCTAAGTTATGTTTAATTTAATTGATGGTAGTAGGAGGTCCACAAAGTTTTGTTGAAGAATTTTGGGAAGGGAAACCCAAACTCTTGCTAGGTTTTGGGCCATTCAATTTTCCCATCAATGATTGTCCATTAGAACCATTTTGAGGAGCGAATTTTTTTATTTTTTTTGGTTGGGGAGGGAGGGGGTGGTTTCGAATCCCTGCAGGCCAGCAAAATGTCAACACATGGTAGGCCTATAGAGAAGGTCCATGTCTTCTTTTAATTGTTGATAAGTGATGGTGGTTAAAGGAATTAAGGAGGGCGATTTCCATGAGGCGTGAGGAAGGGGGAATAAATAAAGGCTGTGTGAAGAAGAAGGTGATTATTTATCAAGTAGAGAAGAGGATAATAAGGGATCTGCTAGGGAAGAAGAGGGGATTTCTTCTATGGAGAATGCAAGGGAAACCATGAAGGCCACTGTGCTTAGGGAGAAGAGCGACAACAAAATAGGAGAACAACAAAGAGTAAGGAGAAGATATCCTTACAGTTATTATGAATTTGATGTTGGGCCCATGTGCTAGTGTTTTGTATGAGGGTAGTGTCTCTTTCTTGTTTTGTCACTGCTTACAATCCATGGAGGTTTAAAATGCTTATATAATAACTTTATAATTAATAGACTTGTTTGTATGCATTTTATATTTTCTTCCATAGTGGTTGGGTTGTTTGTTGGTTCACAGTGAGTGCTTCCATACCATTGTTGGGCACTTTGAATTCAAACACGTTGGTGTTTGTGAGCCTTCATCAATTGTTATTAGAGTGGGAAGAGTCCCTGTTGAGTTACAACTCTAGCAAGAAGAGTAGAATTGAGAGGGTGTTGTAAGAGAAGACAACCCCAATTGTATTGCTAGATAGAGTTGTAGAGGGGAAGGAAAGCAGTTCTAGTGTACCCAGGGATACCTTAAGCAGTTTGATGAGAATGAACTTAATATCAATGGGGATCCAATGAAATCTTTAGTGACATTTGATGAATTAGTAGGCACATGTAGAAACTTGGCCAACTTTAGGTACATAGATGATGTCTTCACTGTGGAAACCTCAAATCCATTGATCACGATAGTTGAAATCCTTTTAGGTAAAACCTTAAACATTAGTAGCATGCTAAATTCTGTTTAGCAACAAGAATTCATTTGCTTGCTTCAAGCTTGTTACCGCTCAAACTTGCAGGGGATCCTATGAGCAACTACTAGGTCAAGGGGCAACGATGGAGTGATAACCCACTGTCACCTCAGCGAAGGCTCCCTACTATTTACGGACTTTCACCGATGGAAGGAGACCCAGTACAAGAGGAATCATAAGAACGAGTAGATCAATGAATGGATAGAGGGTGATTCCTATAGCCTATTCGCAAGAGAGACTCAATTATGTGGCTTACTTGCTTAAGAAGCAAGGTGATGGGCTCTCTAGGAAGGGATAAGAGGATACTTAAGCCTAGGGTTTGAGAATATCTCTTGACAAGAGCTGCCTAGGTCTAAGGATCCTTGTGGAGAAATGGCTTCTATGTAATACTTGTAGAATATGAGTTACAAAGTTGTGGGACCACAGAGAAGCCAAGTGGACCCAAACTAGGTCAAGGGTATGGAGTTGATCACTCAAAGAGGGGCTTGACCTAATTGGGGAAGAGAATAGGATCAAAGGTCTAATTTTCTTGATATTTGAATGCCATGATCCCAATGAGGCACTAACCCAAAATCGACCTAGGGCAAGAGTTGGTCTTGTAGCTAGGGCTTGCAATATCTCAGGATTCCACTGTCGGAATTGCTTGAAATTTGGAGGACCTATAGAGAAAAGGCCAACGTAGTAGTGGACCAAAAATAAAGGATTTTGGATGGCTACAATGAAATTTATGCGATGCCCTAGGTGACCTACTAGGGTTAGGCCTAAAATTTGGAGAGGTGAAGGAAAGAGGGGTAAATTTAACCACCAAAGGGATACGAGGATCAATGCCTTATTGCATGGGATTAATGGAGTCAGGATACATATAGATCATGAATTTTTGTGAGCTAAGGAGCCCTAATTAACCTTTGCTAGCCTATTCAAGGGCAACAACTAGGTAAATAGAGATCTACACTTCAAATTTGCCAAAGAGATGAAGTTTCGAGGCTTAAAACCTATTAGGTTCCTCTAGGAACATTCACCCACCCTCTTCAAGTACAATGCATGCATTAAATCACTTATTCAAGGTTCCCAAAAGAATTTTGCATTTAATTTAATCCATACATGAATAATGATAACAATAACATGCAATAAACCAGTAAAATAACAAGAATAACATCAAAATTTGACTCACATCAGAGAGAGAGTATATCCATTCATCAACTTTGCATTAAAAAGAAGCTCCAAAGACAATAGCGAAAATCCAAACATCATAGTGCATAAAGAAAACTCCAAAAAGTTTACCCAAAAAAAAGTACGAAAATCTCTCAAGAGATACTAATCCAATCCAAGTGATGATGATGAAAATGAATCATCTCACTTCTATTTATACAATCCTCTAAGGGATTCGAATGGCCTAATTTGGACTAATAATGCCCCTAAAATAAAATAATGTGCATAATAACAATACTTTTGGTGACAAGCCCACCAAATAGCTCAATAACATAAAGATAAGCCTCTCAAGAGGGCAGAATGATCAACATAATGAGTCATTGGGCCTTTGAAGAGGCCTAATGAAGTCCAAGGGGTGCCATGATGTGAAAATGGACTCCCAACATAGTAGACAAGGGGTTGGCCCCTTGTTTTCCAAGCAAGAACCTGTGGTGCTCCCAAGTGGGTGTGGGGGCACAAGGACATCCTCATGGGTCTCCAAGTGGATCGAAAATGCCTATAGACCATCTATAAGGGCTAGGATGGTGATGTAAGCCCTCCCTTTGCAGCGGGAGACATCCTCTAGACCCTGGAACATCTGCCAAGTGTATGGTGCAAGTGTGGAGTCGGTTGGGCATGGTGAACTAGGTGCATCATCCTCATTCAAAAGGTGGAACATGAGCAATCAATGAACGTTGTTGGGGATCCATGAAGTAATCGTTGCTATGGTGGAGGCCCATGGCTCTCAGCGCTCATCTTACAAGTGCCAATATGGCCCTCTGAAGGGCTAGGACCCCATATAGGGAAACCAAGCCCCAAATGGAGACCTACCTGCAATCTTGCATAAGATCCAATGCGTCCCCTTGCTCTCCAATACAAGAAACCCTTAGAATAATCAAGTAAAAGAGCTTACAAGTCATGGAATCAATGGGGCACTTCATGGTGGCATGTCCTTCCATAGTGGGCTTTGGCATGTACAAGTGTCTCCAAGCTCAATAAGGGGGTTAACCAAGGACCCTATTAGGTGGTTTCATCCTTTAAAGGGGGTGACATGTCCAAGGTACATCCCTCAAGTGGTAGGTGGCAAATGACAAAGTGACGGAACAAAGTGGGGATCAGGGGAATCATCCAGACCACATGTCATGGTACAAGGGTAGCTGTAATAGGGAAGCCCACACCTGGGTATATGAATGTAGGAGGGAGAAAATTGTGGTACATGAGTTACCCCAACCTTTGTTTTTCCACCCTTCTTCATATGCCTTTTGCCTTTGATTGATTTTTCTTCATAACTGCTCGGGGCTCCAGGGGATGAGAGCATGTTGTGTGGTATATAGTAGTGGATACCCCCTTAAGGTGGGGTAGTTCATTGCCCACCAGGGGTTGGGACAATCATGGGTTCCTTAATGATGGAGGGGGGCTCATCTAGGGCCCATAGGAACTAGGGCGATGGCCATGGATAAGGGTTAGAACTCATGTTTGGCTTTTGCCCACGAGCTAAATTTGTATATCTCGACTATCTTTTGCATTGTGTGGTACATTTCTTGTTGAGAGTGGCTAAATTATGCTTTTTATTTTCTTTTTAGTTGCATCAACCTCTGGGGCATCGTTCCAGGCCCAACCCAAGGTGTGGACAAGGGGAAGGGGAGGCTAACCTTATGTGGACTCAGCGGACACATGTGGACTTGAATGAGAAAAATATTGAATGGGGTTAATGGCCTAAAGCCCTAAAGCTAATGGCCAGTAAAAGAGATCCCACAAGATTAAGATCAAGGGTAACCACGAAATCGGGCAATGGAGACAGGAATACAGACCTAACCCACTCTTTCCGCCGAATCCCCCCACCAATCCATGCCCAAAAGCGCCCATGACAAGAAAGGAAAATTTGGGGTTAGGAGGCCCACCTTCAAACATACAATCATAACAAGTGGGTGAGGGACCACATGGCTAGCTCAGGTGGCAGAGATAATGGCACATTGATATCTGGTGGCTGCAAGGGGCTGCTGGTTGCCGATTGAGGACCATCTAGGATAACTTTTTTCTCCTATATACACTACCCACAGGTGGTGGGTAACAAAGCTCACAACTCCACTTTTGGTTGGGATTACTAGGACATGAGAGGCATTGACGCTAGTATTTGCATATTTGCTTTTTATCTGTGATTTATATATTTTGTAATTTTTTTTGTCTATATATATATGTAGTTTTTTTCTTTGAATTTTTTTTAATAATTTGTTTGTTTGGTTTTTATTTTTTTAATATATATATATATATATATACTCTTTTTTTTTTGGCTATTTTAATTTTTTTTCTTTTCTAATTCTCTCTCTCTTTCCTTTTATATATATATACCTTTTCTTTTAATGGCTAGAGGCTTGGCAACATAATGGAGAACCTCCAAAAGGATTGTCTGGCTAAAAGCATCAATTGAATGGCAACACACTTGACAAAGGGTTGATGGCCAAAGGCCATATCAGATTGGCTTTGTGTAGCGGTTGGGTGGCTAGAGTGTTGAATAGCTCTGATACCAATGGAACGAACAAAGTTTGTACTTACACAAGTTAAATACTCCAGAACACTTGGAATATGAAGACGTCCATTGAGGATACAGGTATTTACATATAAAATGTATAGTTGAAAGAAATGGCTGGTTACAAACAAGGGCTCTGCTTATATACCTAATACTAGGCAAGGCACCCCTTCATGAATAGTTATGTCCTTTGGGACATGTCTCTTCAATAACTAATTATTATTTAATTAATCATTATTATCTATATTATTATATTCATAACAAACATTTATGAAAGACTTCTAATGGAGCGACATATCATGGAGCTCCTTATTAATCACATATGCATTCATGTAGTGGAGCAACTCTTGTCAGAGTAATTTATGGAGGTTGTTGGAGTATTTCTCAAAGTCATTTAACCACCTTACGTCATTATATTAATTTGGGAGGTTTTTGCACAACTAACTCCATCATGTTATCATTGTTAACTTGTCTGATGGACTTGGTTACATGAGAGCATTATTGAATTGTTTTTCTTGGATATTTTATTAATTTTTTTGGAGAGGAGGGTGGATCTCAATAACTTATTGCTATTTCTTGTAAGGGAGTCGTTGAGGAAGATTTTTATTGTTATCCCTTCAAGAACTAATGGACTAGGAAAATAATTACTTGTTTGTTTTAAGGAGATGGAGTTCCGCCCCATAAAAGGTCTAGCTCTCTCCATTTGTAGTCATTGTTGGTTTTGGGGAGCTCTCTCCTATTGCTTTTTTGTTGAAGTTCCTAAAGCCAATGCAAGCTATGGATTTCTCCTCGGTGATATAATGTGTTTTTTTACTCACTACGTTGAATACTAAGGCTGAAATCTTTTGCATCAAATGTGTCAATGAAGGGCTAGAACATAGGTAACAATATTTCTCATTAAGAAGATTATGTCTTTGTTAAGAAGAAATTTAATTGTGATTCAGTCTCCCTTCAAATCCTTTGTATGTATTGATAGAAAATGTCATTGTCTCTTCTTGATTAAATCAGGTTAGCTACATCTTCCATTTTCCATTAGTGGGCACACCCTGATATACATTTCAATTACTAAAAAAGTTATTTTGTTTTGGTGGATGACAAGATAAAATTGTCGTAGTCTCTTGATTTTATTGATTTTTGGTAGCATCGGATGTGCTCTAGCCATGAAAATTGATGGAGAGGCTAAGGAACATGAGATCTCCAAGACCCAGAAATCGTTTGGAGAAATTCCATCTGGATGAAGAGATATTAAAATAATTAATATTTTTAATGGGGTTCCTAAGTCTAAACTTAGGAAAATTAAAATATTAATGTGTATTAATATAAAATGGGCGAGAAAGTTTTAAGAGATGAGGATCAAGCCATATCTAATCTTAGCGGTTAATTAGGGACTTAATCTCGGCCGTTGAATCGTCAACAGGAAAAGTATAAGAGGAGGCTTGAGGGTTAGTTGGAGACACACCAAGAGAGATCAAGAATTCGATTTTCTGGGGCAGGGTTTGCTGAGGAAATCGAGTGAGTGATCAGTTGCAGTGAGGGGTAGTTCAGCAAGGGATTTCGATCCAAGGCTGAAGAATACATATTAGGGAGGCGACAGAGTGCCGGAAGAGGCAGCGCAGAGCCTTGGAGGGTTGACGCAGAGGTTGAGGAGGCCAGCGCAGAGGACATAGAGGGCCACACAAAAGCCGTAGAGGCTGACGCAGTTGACACAGAGGGATCCAGAGGCTGTGCTGAGGTGATTCAGTGGGATAGACTGAGAGTTGATTGGCTGACACAGAGCCAGAGAGGGTGACGCAGTTCCAGAGAGTGCGTGGAGCAGCGTTCGCTATCCAGCACAAGGAATAACCAGAGTCACTGTGGGATCGTTCATCCGGTTGTTGATCAGGTGGAATATCTGTCTCCTGATAGAGGTATTGCTGCCAAGGAAATTCTCTGAAGGGTGAGCCATTTCTGCAACCCTAGTTGTATTCACAATCTGCTTAATAATAAAACCCTCTATATGCTGCACCGGTTTTCTCGAATTGGGTTTTTTCCGGGGACGATTGTCCAAAAATAACGGTGTCCCTTGTGTTGTCTCAGTTTATTTCAATTGTTGATCTGTATATTTGTGAAGGCTGCAGTTGTGTTTACTTCAGTGTTTATGTTATTAAATAACTTGTTAATGTCAACTTGTCCTGATGATGAACCACACTGGTTGGTTCGAAACGCGTCGACAATTGTCTCTCTTTATGTGATTTACGCCGAAGTTCTACTTATAAGTAGGAGATAGTAAATCAGATATTGCAGTAGGGGTTTTTGACGTGTTAGATTCAAAATTTTTCACATGGTATCAGAGTGATTGCAAATCACAGGAGGATTGAAGACACCAGCAGAAGAAATCCGAAAATTTGCAGCAGAAGCAGCTGTTCGGAGAGATAACGTTGTTCCAGAGCTGAAGCGGCAAGAGAAGACGTGACACAGTGCTTAAAGGGTGTCGCAGAGGCTCATGTAGAGCCTGCGTCAACATTTCGAGCTAAGGGAAGGGCTAGTGCAGAGGCAGAGAGAGGCAGAAGAGGCTCACGCAGAGCCACGTCATCCTTCTCAGCCAAGTAGGATTCTGGTCGGAGGAGCAGATTCAACCTTCGTCGTGATTGCGCAGAGCCTGAAGGGCTCATAGTCTTCAGCTGCCGAGGCTAAGGGAGCTGTGCAGATTGTGATTTGAGGAGCTGGTGGGATGCTAGTTCTGTTAGTGCAGAACAGTGTCTAAGGAGATTGAACCAAGGTAGAGGGAAGCACTACCTCGATAGATTTCTAGCCAAGAAATCTAGATCCGGGTTGCAGCGGCAAAGGAGGATTGGAGAGGAGTGATTCGACAGTTGGTCGGAGGATTTCCGAGAGGGAAATTAGGACTCAGAGGGAGTCTAGAGAAGAGGAGCAGAGATGGCAGTGAATGGATTGAGGGATCAGGACAGATTGGACGGGGCTTCCAATTTTGTCATCTGGAAGGCTAGGATCCTGGCAATCCTGGATAAACATCGCATCAAGGACTATGCCTTGAAAATCGTAGTTGTCCCAGTTGACCCTAATGCAAATGAGAAGTATGAGGAAGCCGAGGCGAAGGCGAAATGCATGATCTTAGACGGTGTTAAAGATCATGTCATACCACATATTGTTGAGAAGAACATAGCAAGGGAGATGTGGCAGACTCTGGCCACCTTATACCAGGGCTCTTCCGTGCAGCGGAAGATGTTATTAGAGAATCAATTGAGGTCATATCAGATGCAGAAAGGAGAGGAGATAGATCCGTTCCTTCTCAGGTTGCAAGGAATTCGCGACCAACTTACTTTCGTGGGGTCTACATTGGATCCAGAGTTCATGGTTAGGACTGCTCTGAATGCAGTCTCCGAGGACTGGGAGATATTTTTCCAAAGCATTTTGGGCAGAGCGACTCTCCCTAGTTGGGAGGAGATGTGGGCAGCTCTTCGACAGGAAGAGCTCAGGAGATTGACCAAGGCAGGGAGTAGCAGTAAGGGAGTTCGAATCAAGAAAGAGGAGGAGGAGGATGCAGCTCTAGCATCTACGGGACAACAGGGGGTTCAGAAGAGGAAGAAGAAAGATATCTCCAAGGTCAAGTGCTTCAACTGTGGGGAGCTGGGACATTATGCATCTCAGTGCCCCAAGAAGAAAGGCAAGGGAGAAGCTTTTGACTCAAAGGCAACTCTAGCAAAGGCGGAGAAGGATGTCGAGACTGATGACGATTGTGCCATGAGTGCTCATGCGCCTCTAGAGAAGAGGTGGGGAGACATAGAGTTGTAGTCGAGAGGACTACATGCATCGATAGGATCCTTGAGGTGCCCAAACTCTTGGATCACATTCGGCTATGGGAGCCCTTAACGACAGTAGCATGATGACAAGTGTCGGGTGGAGCAAAGTGTGATGGAGCAGCAAGGCAGGGCTACAATGTAGAAATCTGAGGCAGCGCAATGGAGGTTGTAGCAGTGCGAGAGACACAGAGGTGTTTGCAGCAGCGCATTGGCAGCAGAGGGTGCACAGGGTAGCAGCAGAGGTAGCTTCAGCATCATGAGGCTTCTAGACTGACCAAGATGTCAATGTTTGGGTGAAGTCAGTTTCTTCTCAGTAACTGAGTTGCAGGATGACAGTTAGCAGTGGGAGTGCTATGGGCAGAATGAGGAAGTATTTTGAGAGGGAGTTGCAGTACAGATGTAGTAGTGGCAGTCGCAGTGTACAGGGAGCAACAATGCAGTGGATGTGAGGCAACAGGCCAAGCATCAACACAGGTACTGATGCGGAGGATCAATGTGATGCTTCTATGGTGAGGCATTATTAGAGCACATTCCTCGCTAAAAGAGAGTGTTGATTTTTGGTAGCATTGGATGTGCTCTAGCCATGAAAATTGGTGGAGAGGCTAAGGCACATGAGATCTCCAAGACCCAGAAATCATTTGGAGAAATTCCACCCGGATGAAGAGATATTAAAATAATTAATATTTTTAATGGGGTTCCTATGTCTAAACTTAGGAAAATTAAAATATTAATGTGTATTAATATAAAATGGGTGAGAAAGTTCTAAGAGACGAGGATCAAGCCAGATCTAATCTTAACCGTTGATGAGGGACTTAATCTTGGCCGTTGAATTTTCAACAGGAAAAGTATAAGAGGAGGCTTGAGGGTCAGTTGGGACACACCAAGAGAGATCCAGAATTCGATTTTCTGGGGTAGGGTTTGCTGAGGAAATCAAGTGTGATCAGTTGCAGTGAGGGGCAGTTCAATAAGGGATTTTGATTCAAGGCTGAAGAATACATATCAGAGAGGCAGTAGAGTGCCAGAAGAGGTAGCGCAGAGCCTTGGAGGGTTGACACAAAGGCAACAACAATTGACGCAGAGGTTGAGGAGGCCAGTGCAGAGGACACAGAGGGCCACACAGAAGCCGTAGAAGCTGATGCAATTGGCACAAAGGGCTTCAGAGGCTGCACTGAGGTGATTCAGTGGGACATATTGAGAGTTGATTGGATGACGCAGAGCCAGAGAGGGTGACACGGTTCCAGAGAGTGCATGGAGCAACTTTTGTTGTCCAGCACAAGGAATAGTCGGAGTCACTGTGGGATTGTTCATCCAGTTGCTGATCAAGCGGAATATCTGTCTCCTGATAGAGGTATTGCTGCCAAGGAAATTCTCTGAAGGGTGAGCCATTTCTGGCACCCTAGTTGTATTCACAATTTGCTTAATAATAAAACCCTCTATATGCTGCACTGGTTTTTTCGAATTGGGTTTTTCCGAGGACGATTGTCCAAAAAGAACTGTGCCCCTTGTGTTGTCTCAGTTTATTTTAGTTGTTGATCTGTATATTTGTGAAGGCTGCAATTGTGTTTACTTCAATGTTTATGTTATTAAATAACTTGTTAATGTAAAGAACAAGTAGGAGATAGTAAACCAGATATTGCAGTAGGTGTTTCTGATGTGATAGATTCATATATTTTCACAGATTTAGGCTACACAGTCAGATAAGAAGATACCCTCTTATTGTTACCCAATGGACTTGACACTGGTCTTGTTCTTTCCATCACCCTTTTATAATCTATCTTTTGCAACTATATTTTGCTAAAGTTATCTTCTCCTTTTTACCTTGAGCTTTTGTGATATGGCTTTAGCTTTCGCAATCAAATTCCTAGAGAAACCCCCTTGGTGTTGGAGGAGAGCGAGCTTAAAGAGTGGGGAAGAACTATTGAGGTGACAATGGGTAGCCTTCTTGAGTTCCTTTAAGGTTATATTTTTTGGGTGGGACTTTGTACACATTGAATGCAGGTTTGATATGTAACATTTTGGCATTATTATTGAGGATAGTCCATTTCTCAGAAAATTTGAAGATTATGCTTCCTGACATGTTGTGAGAATGTTATATTGAAGATGTCCTTCTCACATGGCGATTCCATGAAGGGATGGGGCCCTTGTTCCTTGTAGAATTTTGAAGACATTGTTGTTGTGTAGAGAGGTGAAAACACCCAACCAGTGTTGCGGGGGAGCGCCCCCCCCCCTCGAACCCGCTCCCGAAGCGCGCTCCGGGCCAGAGCGGCTCGGGAGCGCGCTCCCGTAAAAAAATTTGCGCTCCCTGGTCTGTGAGGGAGCGCTTCAGGGAGCGATCGCTCCCGGAGCGCTTTTTAATGCCCGGGAGCGATCGGGGCAGTGTTGCAGGAATCGCCCCCCCCCCGGATCCAAAGGCAGAATCGCGAATCGTACGGAATCGATCCGGAATCCCCACAGGAAGCGCGATTCCGTTTTTGAGGTGGCGCGATTCCGGGTTAAAAAAACGATTCCTGCCATTTGAGGTTGCGGCCCCCCGGAATCGCGGTTCGGGAGGCGATTCGGGCAAGGGGTGGCGCCACGCAACCTGCCCGGAAGCGCACGCCACCCGCACGCCACCCAGGCGCAACCCGCACGCAACCCGCGGAGGCAGCGAATTAAACGTATTTTTTTTTTAATTTCTTTTAAAATTTAACTTAACTAGCATGAGGGGGTGGGTTAGGGTGAGTTTAGGGTGAGTTTAGGGTGACTTTAGAAAAGAATAAAGCCCCCATTCTCTTCTCATTTTCTCACTTTGAGTTTATGAGAGTTGGAGAAGAGAAGAGAGGAGAGGAGAAGAGAAGAGAGGAAAGGAGAGGAGAAGAGAGGAGAGCTTGGAGGAGTGAAGAAGGAGGAGCTAGGAGAAGGAGGAGGAGCTTGGAGCAAGAGCTTGGAGGACTTCATCTACAAGAGCTAAAGAGGTAAGTTCAAACCCCAAACTCCCTTGTTTTTTTGAAAAAAAAATTGTATTTTTCTCCTCCCTCTCCTACTCTTTCCCATTGTTTCTACTTGCTCCTTTATTTACAGGTTGTCCACCACCTATATCCATATTCCAAGATGGTGTTCTTTTGGCTTCTATGTATCATTCCACTCTTGGTTTTAATGATGGCAAGGGTGAGGAATAGAGGGGAAGAGGAAGGGGATGAACTTGGTCCTAATAGTAGTGACCCAATGTATGATGAGGAGGAAGGGTTTGAAGAGGAAGGGGATGAACTTGAAGAGGACACTGAAGCACAAGATGGGAAAGGTACATCAAATCCCTTGTGGAACTATGTGACCAAACTTGAAGGGGGAAAGGGTGGTGGATCTTACAAATGGATGTGCCCTCATGGTTGTCATGGAGGAAAACCATATACGGGTTCATATACCCATCTGAGGAGGCATCTTTGTGGGGTGCTAGACAGTGATGAAAAAAAGGGTTCTGTGGGGGTAACCATTTGCCCAAACATTTCAAGTGAACAAAGACAAAAATACATCAAAATAGAGATGGCTGCACAACGAAAAAACAAGAAACAAAAAACTCATTCTGAATCAAGTGCAACCTCTAAATTTGGTAGTTGCCCATCTCCTCATGGTACTTTTGCAACCTCTGGAGGTAGAAAAACAATAGGGGATTTCCTTAATGTTGCTGGGAGGGATGATGTGGATGGAAAGATAGTCCGTTTTCTTTGTGCTTGCGGTGTACCATTCAATGTGCTTCGCTCTCCCTATTGGCATGAAATGGTAAAGGCCATCAATGAAGCCCCAAAAGGATACAAGGCCCCCAACTATGAGAAAGCTAGAACAGTGTTATTAGAAAGAGAAAAAGCTAAGGTTCAAAGAGCTTTGACACGTTTTACACATGAGTGGGTGGATTCTGGGGTATCCATTGTATCAGATGGGTGGACAAATATTAGAAACCAACATTTGATAAATGTTCTTGGTGTTTCTTCTAGTGGTGCAGTATTTATTGCATCTCATGACTCCTCCTCCATCAGTGCAACTGCACCAAACATTGCAGATCTCCTATTGAAATCAATCAAAGATGTTGGTCCGAATAATGTGGTTCAAGTGATCACAGATAATGCAGCAAATTGTAAGTTAGCAGGAAAAATTATTGAGCGTACTCATCCACACATCTTTTGGTCTGGGTGCCTGGTTCACACATTGAACCTTTTGATGCATGATATTGTGAAACACAAAGATTGTGGGTGGATTGCTGAGGTTTACAGGAAAGGGAAGCAGCTCATTAAATTCATCACAGGGCATACAAGGGTAAACTACTTCTATGGCACTTACTCCAAGTTGCAATTGCTTAAAATTGCAAAGACAAGATTTGCTAGTTATTACCTCACCTTTAGGCGGCTAGTGAGGGTGAGACAAGCTTTAACTAATCTGGTGTGTGCTGAAACCTGGGATGAAATTAACACTGACACAGATGGTGCTAATGAAGTCAAGGACACTGTTCTTGACAGTTACTTTTGGTCACAGGTTAAATATGTTTTGCAATTCACCAAACCAATTTATTACATGATCAAGTTTGCAGATTCAGATCGACCAGTAATTGGGGAGGTGTATGAGCAAATGGATAGCATGTTGGGGCAGATTAAAGACATTGTTGAGCCTAGAGATACCACCTTGTACAATTATATTCGTGAAGAGGTGGAAAAACGATGGGATATGCTAAATGTTCCATTGCATGCATTAGCATATGTTTTGACACCTAAATACTATCATCCATCATGGCTTTCAAAACCAGCACCTGGGGGGGGAGTCAGGAAAAAACCACACCAAGATAAAGAGGTTCACGAAAAATATATGGCTGCATTGAGTAGATTAATCCCTGATAATGAGGAGGCTGCATTGGTACGGAGACAGGTGAGCAACTATACGAGCAACACTGGTCCATTTGGGAGCATGCATGCAATTCAAGATCGAGAGCATTTTTCTGCTCTTGAGTGGTGGAACATGCATGGAGGGCCTACTCCACTTCTACAGAGTTTGGCATTGCGGGTGCTATCACAGGTGGTAAACACTTCTTCTGCAGAGAGGTGTTGGAGCTCTTATTCTTTCATCCACAGTGTTAAAAGGAACAGGTTGAATTTAGACCGGGCAGAGAGCTTGGTTTATGTTCATTACAACTTGCGATTGTTGTCCCATTACTGTGAAGATGCAAAGTCTAATAAAGACTTGTTGACTTGGGACAAGAATCCAGAGGAGCCCAATTTGGAGGATGGAGTGTTGCGACTAGAGCAATTAGAGGATTCTCTTATCCAGGTATGTCCATTGTGGTATGAATTTTCCAATTTTCCCTTATAAAGCATTTCTCTAATTCATGTTTTTAATTTTTTTGTTAACTAGTGTTTTTTTTTTGCATGAATTTTTTGAGCGATTCTAGGATGATGACACGGGTGTTGATATGCCACCACCCCCACCCCCATCTGGTCCCTTGGTTTCTAGGTTCCATGGTTCAACACCAACGGCAGGGGGTTCTTCTTCATCAGTTCCAGTGCCACGACTTACACAGGGACCATCTTCTTCATTGCCACCATGTGGAGGCCCGCCATCACGTTCTATTCGTGGTGGAAGGAGGAGAGATTAGTAGATATATTCACAATCTACTTCTTTTTGTCATAGATTACTCATTAGACTTGTAGACTTGTGAATTTGAATTTTGAACCTTTTTGGCTTGGCGGTGACCAAGTGACATATTTTGTAAACATTATTATTTGAATTTTGGACATGACAAATGTTGACAGTTGCTCACTTGCTAGATAAATCATAATATGCTCTATGTTTTATGTTTTATAATATGCTTAAATGTTTTATGTTTTATAATATGCTTAAAAATTTGATGTATGTTTGTAATAGCTAGAATATAGATGATTGTTGTACATACTAGTAACTACAATGGAATCATGGATGCCATATCTATCTTGATTTATGCAAAAATATGCATGTTTTCATGTCTTCTACAATTAATTTGGTATTTGGGATGTTTGGTTTGAGTATAAATGCAAAAAAATATAAAAATATATATATATATATATAGCAGACGCTTCCGCGGACGCTTCGCTTCCTAGATTTTTGGAAAATGACGCTTCCGCGCTCCGCGCTTCCGCTTCGCTCCCGCTTCGTGCAACATTGGATCGGGGAGCGATCGCTCCCTGATCGCTCCCGGGCATTAAAAAACGCTCCGGGAGCGAATTTTAAAGAACCGGGAGCGGTTCGGCGGAAAAAAATTCCGCCGGACCCGAAAAAAACAAAAAAATTTAACTAATTTTTTTTGGTTTATAAGCCCAATGGGCCAAAAAAAAATCATTTCAATGAGATTGAGCTTGAGCTTGAGAGTTGAGGAAGAGCAAAGGAGCAAGAGCTGAGGAGCAAGGAGCCAGAGCTGAGGAGCGAGGAGCAAGTGCCAAGGAGCGAGGAGGAAGCTTGCAGAGGTAAGTAACTTAATCATTTAGTTAGTTTAGCTGGTTAGGTAGTTAATTTGGTTAGTTTCATTTACCTGTTTGAGTTTAAAGATCATTAATTTAAATTAAATTAATAAATTAAATGAATTAATCCCAATAAACTAAATTAATTTGCAGATTCAAGACTCAAACCCTACAAACATCAAACACGATGGACCTGAGCATTTTTATTGGCATTTTCCTCTTCCTGGTCCCCTTTCTGGTTATTATGATGGTGGAGAGTAGGAAACGGAGGGGGCCTGAAACTGAAGAGGTGGATGAAGAAGCCGGAGGAAGTCAAATGGGTGAAAACCCCAGTGAGGAGGATGTGGAGGAGGGTGAACATGAGGGTCAAAAAACTAAACAAGACCAAACTCCATTGTGGAAATATGTTCACAGGGCTGAAACAGGGAGAGGGGGTGGAACCACTAAATTTCATTGCCCCCATTGCAACACTGACTACACAGGCTCATACACCCGTGCTAGAAGACACCTCTGCGGGAAAAGGCCATGGGATGGAGAGAAACAAATAGGAATCAAAACTTGTGACAAGGTGTCAACAGCAGATAGAGCCAAATACATAAAGGAAGAGGAGGACGCCCAATACAGAGCAAAAAGATCAAGGGGTTTCTTTGAACCAAGCTCACAAAGAACTCCTTCAGCATCCTCCCAAGGCAGTGGATATGGACATGGAGGCACAGGGTCATCATCTTTACGCCGTAGAACCATATCAGATTTCCTTGATGAGGGGTGTAGGAATGATGTGGATTCAAAAGTTTACAGGTTCCTCTATGCATGTGGGATACCATTCAATGTTCTACGCTCACCTTATTGGCACGAAATGGTTTCTGCCATAAATGATGCCCCTAAAGGATACAAGAGCCCTGGGTATGACAAGGCAAGAACTGTTGGCCTTGATCATGAAAAAGCAAAAATATCATATTCTTTGAATAAAATGACAAGTTCTTGGACTGACAATGGGGTGTCCATTGTATCTGATGGATGGACAAATGTAAAAGGCAAGCCATTGATAAGTGTTCTTGCCGTGTCTGTTAGTGGTCCCATCTTTCTAGCTGCACATGATTACTCAGACAAGTTCAAGACCGCTATCAACATTGCAGAAGCATTGCTTGAAACAATTGAGCGTATTGGCCCATACAATGTCATCCAAGTCATCACTGATAATGCTCCTAATTGTAAGGCAGCGGGAGCAATTATTGAGGATAAATACCCGAACATATTTTGGTCTGGATGTTTGGTTCACACATTGAACCTTCTGTTGCATGATATTGTCAAAAACAAAAATGAACAATACCAATGGATTGGTGATTTGTACAAGAAAGGAAAAAAAATGATAAAATTTATTACAAATCATAGCAATACCCATGGCCTTTTCCGCAGTCACTCGAGATTGGAGTTGCTGAAGATTGCGAGGACTAGATTTGGTAGCTATTACCTCACCTTCAGGCGCCTTTTGAAGGTAAGAGAGGCATTAGCTAGCATGGTATCAAGTCCACATTGGCAGGTGTTAAAGGAAAGGGCTACAAATGTAGCTGACATTGCAGGTTTTGAAACGGTGGAGGAGGCCGCTCTTGATGGGCAGTTTTGGACAACTGTGAGACAGGTATTGGATTTCACCAAGCCAATTTATAACATGATTCGGTTTGCAGATACAGACAAACCAGTGATTGGCGAGGTGTATGAGCAAATGGATACCATGCTGGGGGAAATAAAAGACATTGTTCATAACAAAGATCTGTAGAAATTTTGAATAATTTAACACATATTCAACAGAGATTATCCTGATCATACAATTTAAGCGGAACATGTATAATACATAATCTCCTCTACGTTGATCAAGAATATAGCAGCATCAATAACAATAAAAACATCAAGAGCATTCACACATTAACACAGTTTGTATCTCGGGGAAAGCATTTCGCTAAAAACCCCACACTATCTGTATATTAATGATTGAGTCATGTAACATTACCCAGCATAATACTTCTCACAAGTATCTCCACCTCTGTTACACACAATACAGCTCAGATCTGATCTCCAAATCTCTTCCACTGCTTGCCTGCCTCCACTGCTCAATACCTGCTCAAGAACTGATGAGAATTGCTTCCCAAACTCGATTTTCACCTGCAAAATAGTCACTCACTCTTTGTGGACGTGAGCAAAGGCTAAAATGCGGGCCAAATACGTGAGCAAACTCATTGGCACACTCAATCCTTTGATTGTGCAAGATCTGGTGCACAACTATAGTCACAACTGATAGCAATCTGATTCTCTACCACTTGTCCCTGTTGAACTGAACATGCACTGACATGCAACTGAGTTAACTGATGTATTCTTTAGTTGTATTATGAGTTAATAATTAGTTTAACAACTCATCATTAGTCTATCTGTAGTTAGACTAACTACAACCAGTTTAACTAAGTTAAACTGAACACAACTCCATCAACTGTACCTCCAGTCCACTAAACTCAACTCACTTGAGTTCTAACTGAAGTCATGCATGCAACAACTCAACTGACTCATAAGAAAAACGAATTTCCTTCTGACAGCTGCATGTGCCACTTCCGTAGCTCAAACTGAAGTGCTCCAAGAGAATAAGATTAAGTTTATAGTCCAAATATTATTGTGAGATAATAATATTTGACTTTTCTATTTTTGACAGCCAGTCTAAAAATAGACTTGATCACTCACACTTTCATCAAAAATAGAAGTCCATCTATTTTTCCCAACTTGATCAATCATCCATAAACATAGACATGATCCATATGTCTAAAAATAGACATAGTCTAAAAATAGACTTGCGCCAAAAATAGCCTGCGGGCCCACTTAGTGAAGGCGACTCTTTTCACTAAGCTCCATCATCTTGTTGCAATCTCAACAAGATCCCGACCTGTACAAACTGATTCACGATTGTGTGTGTGAACGGTGGAATAGGCTTAACCTTCCACTACATTGCTTGGCGTATATCCTTACGCCAAAATACTACTCAGATTCTTGGTTGGGCAAACCTGCAGCAGGGGGTGGTGTTAGGACCAAACCCCATTTAGATCGAGAGGTAACTAGAGGATATCTGGAAGCATTAGAAAAGTTGGTGCCTGACAGGGAGGAATGTGCAGCTGTGTGCCTTGAAATAGGCAGATACTTCACTGGCAGTGGTTTGTATGGTAACTTCCATGCAATGGATGACAAAGATAAATTTGATTCTCTCACATGGTGGGAAACATATGGCGGCCACGGACTTTTGCGAAAATTGGCAATAAAAGTTCTTTCACAGGTTGTAAATTCTTCTTCTGCAGAGAGGTGTTGGAGCACCTACAGTTATATACATAATGTGAAAAGAAACAGGCTCAACGAAAACCGAGCAGAAAGCTTGGTTTATGTGCACTACAACTTGAGGTTGTTGAGCCATTACTGTGATCGGGCTAATGAAGATCCCACATATAAAATTTGGGACAATCACCCTGAGGACGACAATTTGGAGGATGGCATTGTACATATGGAAGAACTAGAAGAGGAGCTTGTACGGGATGAAGCTGAAGCAGCTGCAGCAGCCATGCCACCTCCACCTCCACCATCCAGTAGCAGTTCTCGGGGCCCGAGTCTTGTTCCATTGCTGTCGCCACCTCCATCGACACCCTCGCGTGGAGGCTCTAGTTCTGGTCGTCGGTCTGGGCGGGAGACTCCTAGAAGACCACCACGACCTACTTATACTCCTGGAGACTCTCGTGGCAAGGGCCACTTGTAGATTTACAGTTTACTTGTCTTTTTTAGTTTCTATTAGACTTGTCACTTTAGTTTTCATAACTGTTCAGTGTTGAGTTTTGAGTCCTTGACTCTTGACTCTTGACTCTTTCATATCATTATGACATTATGATATTTTTTGTAAACATTATATCACTGTGACAATGAAAATTTGAAGTTTGAAGTTGGGCCTTGGCAATTATAACTCATTGGTAATGATTGTGAATTATGAATATGATGCTTTGTGAAAGACTAAAGTTGTTTCATTTCATCTCATTATTCATGTTTCATTTTATAAATTTTTAACATTTCATATCATGTTAACAGTTAGAAGTTAGGACTTAGAAATATCTTCGATATTACTTCTTGTAATGGTTAAACTTGGCTTACAAGTACAACTTGTTACTTTGGTGATCAATGATGATAAATGTTATTGAATTTTCAATTCTGAAAGCTTGAAGTTGAAACTTTAATATTGAATTTGATGAATCATGATTTATAAGACTCAATATGTTGCAGTTGTAATATGTATTTTAATTTTACTAAGGTTGATGACGATTATAATTTCTAGATGATTGATGTGATATGGTTCAATGATCAATTTATGTTTTTTTATGTTTTTTATGTCTATCTCATCATTCTACATGTTTTTGTTGACATATATGTATCAAAAATTAAAAAATATAAAAAATATAAAAAATATATATATTTTTAAAAAATCGCTCCGGGATTCGCTCCCAAACCGGGAGCTTCTGAAAATGGTCGCTCCCGCTCCCGCTTCCGCTCCCGCTCCCCGCTTCCGCTCCCGCTCCCAAGTAACATTGCACCCAACACTTTGAAGACACTTTTAAAGCCCAGCTTGGTGACTCCACATTTTGGTATGAGGTATGATGATCGTGCATATTTTAGTTTTATTTCAGCCCTATATCTTGCATTTCATATTGAAGTTGGGGGAAGAAAAGAAGTGTGGTCCCATCTTGAACTGCATGGGACAAGTTGCTTGGTTCTTTAGACTTCTCATGCATTCCAAGATATCCACTTCTGTGCCATTATCATCTATGAAAAAAGTATTCTCCAAGATTTTATGGGGATTATAGTGATTCTTCAATATTTATTGAACCTTTCATGGAGTTTATTTGAAAATTTAATTTTGTCTATGAAGATATAATTATGAAAATGTTTACACTTTCCTTGAAAATAGATGCAAGGGAATGATATGATAATCTCAACGCAAAGGAGATAATTTCATTTGCATATTTCCCCATAGTTTTTCAAGGTTTTTGGATGGATGTATAAGATCAAATGGAAGGAATGGATGATCTTTTTCTTTGGTTTGAAATTTCATACCAAAACGTGGAGTCACTTATCAGGGACACCAAAAACTGCATATGTAGTATGTAGCTTATCTCTCCACATATGACAAAAGGAAAGTTTCCAAAAGACAAACTAAATATACAATTCTCGTAGGCACTAATTTTCTGAATATGGTGGCAGGAAAATGGTTGATGGTTGCCCCATTTTTTAATTTTTATTTTTCAATTCATGCTAATAATAATGTGTCCTTTAGAGACAAATATGGGTAGACTTAGTATGGAATAATTAGAGTGATCTGAAGTGAAAGGAGAAACCCATTTAATTTTGTAAGTCTTTCTTTGGACCAATTTCCATTTGCTTGAAAAGTCAAGTATTTTTTATAGATATGGAATCAAAAGAATATAAATCTGGCATAAACCATAGTTATATTGTCCTTTTCTTCTTAATATATCCCATAAAAAATATGATTTATGTGGGAAGTAAATGTTTAACCCAGTCTCCCTATTACATTATTTCATGTAGCATGTAGTTCTTTTGAAGTAGTTTGATCATGTTTCTAGGTTTTCAGCATTGCATTGCTATTAAACTTTTCAAGTGACTAACCTAGATGTTTTTTTAAGAATCGGCTATAATAAGTCAATAGGAATGTGAACTTAATTAGGGCAATACATCCTCTTAATTACTACTGCAAGATCAGAAAGAAAATCCAAATAGGCATTGGGCTTGAACAATTTGGTGTCCTTTATAAGCAAAAATCCTTTTGTCAAATCTGATGCATATATACCTCCTCTCTCCACATGACAAAAAGCAGACAAAGAATTTCCAAATGACAAAGTATACCATTCTAATGGGCACTAATTTTCTGACTATCATGGCAAGAAAATGTTTGATGGTTGCCTTGTTGTATTTTTGATTTTCCACGTCATGCTAATGATAATGTGTTCTTGAGAGACAAACATGGGTAGACTGAGTATGGAATAATTAGAATGATATTGTAATATTCCTAACGGAAAAATTAAAAGTAGATACTAAAATAATGAACTTAGAACAACAAGCAATAAGGAAACACAACCACTATTTAACATGCAAGAAATGCCAGCCAAATAATTTGAGCCATTTTATTAATAAACTGGGAACAGGTACATGAAATGAGCTGAAATGATAGAACTTGGGCTTGCTATGCAAGCTGAGCAAAACCCATAAAAGATAGCCCAATCCTAAATGTGGAAGTGTCACTGGAGTGATCTGCGCACTACCTAGAAATAATCTGCTGCTGGCTGTAATGTTGATCTCAAGGCTAAATACTCCTTGAAATGCTCTGAAAATTTATCTCCGGACTCCCCTCCCAAAACCCACAAAAACACGTAAATGGTTTGGGCTGAATCCAACTGATGAAGAAGCCCTCCAAAGGGGTGCAAGAGGCTCTCTGGCTGACTATACGCCCTACCAGAATTTTGCTCTGTATACTACTTGAATTTTGCTCTGTATACTACTTGAATTTTGCTCTGTATACTACTTTGAAAACTCTAAAACTTCAGCTATGACCTCTCCTCCAAATATCTACCATAACCTAGAAAAGGTTTGGTTCCACTTCTGGCTGAGAGGAAACCCACAAAATGGTGCGAGTTGCCCAACTAGTTGCTGCTACGTTCTGCTAAAGGAATTATTTGGTGAAACAATCCACAACCTCCTCCACTGAAGATCCACTCCACTAAAAATCTCCCTCATGGGATGCCAAAACCATCAGCGCTCGAGCCTCCCAATCTGTTCCTCTCTATACCTGCACAAACATTCTCTAGTGAGCTCTGCGCACTTCCAGAAATAAGAAATTCGGCCCACAAATAGTGCTAGTCTCTAGCCCTGCACCAACATCAATAGAGAAAACCACCTGCAAAATAGCCAGAACTCCAACCCATGATAGTTGATCCTCTAATGAGCAACTCAAACTGCCTTTGCACCCAAAGAAAGTGCAAAACTGAATAAATGTTTGCAATAAATCTCTGTGGAAATCCTGAATTGGACTCTCCAAATTTCCTCACAAGGGAGACACTCGAAGTTCTCCGAAATGAGAGTGGAATTCTGCTTGGGACTCTTGTGCTAAACAATTCCAAGAGAAGATGAAAGGTAAAGTGTAATAGTCAAAAGATGCTCCACAAAATGAGTCCCTCCTTTTATATTTTCTTTCCATACTTCTAGACTCCTTTTTAATATTATTTTATTGGTGGGGGCCATTTTCCGCTTAGTGAATTTTGCCACCATTTTAATAAAATAATAATTTGCCTCCCTTTTCCAATAAAATATTATTTTGCCGCACTTTCTAATAAAAATAATATTTGCCTCCTTTTTACCAGAATTGGGCAAACCCCTTAGCAATTTTGCACTCACAAATTTGGGAATATTACAGTCCTCCCTGCCAAAAATTGTTTGTCCTCGAGCAATATCACCATATGCTGCTGCTCCCCAAGCTGGATTAGCTAATGCCAGGGTCTGAAATGTGCCATTGAGCCACTCCTTGTTGTTGCGCCACCATCACATGATACTAGGGTCCCAAACCATCGTGTTCCATGTGAAACCCCCTTCGCTTCACTCGCTTTCCAACATGATAGAGTTGCCAGAAGCCCTCTGCATGTCGCCAATAAGTAGAGCACCCTGATCATGTGGAACTTTGGTCAACTCCTTGAGATGTTGGCTTGCTGGGAAACCATTCTCATGCACTTCAAGAGTAGACTTTTGAAGAGACAATCCAACCCATGTGGAGAGGAAACCTTGCTTCCCTGAACCCTCCATGATCTCCCCTTGTTGATCATCTTGCCATACCGAGGAAGTGCCTCGTGCCATTAGCGGGTCACTAGGGAGCGAAACACTTTCCATAAAGTTGAAACCCAATAGAATATTTTCCTGGTCTCCTCTTGCAGAAAACAACTCATCCCTAAGGGTAGCTGAACTGCCTAGACCTGTAACGCTAGGGTTCCATGCTAAAATCAAAAGGATGCCACCACATTGATGTTGCGCCACCTCGACTATAACTAACTGCCCATTGTGCTCATATCATATCCTCCTTTACTGGAACCTGATGACGAAATATCTGTAAAGGCCAAACACATCTTGCCCAGGCATCTCCACGATGTCACAACCTGCCCATCCAAAGCTAACCCTGATCCTGAACAAGAAAAACCTGGCTTGCCACACGATGAAGGCCTCAACGATCCTCCAAGAGTGATTTGGATCACTCTCTTCCATGACTCCGCTCATCACAAAATAGAGTGACCTATCATCTAACCGAATCCCTTGGATCCCATAGGGAGATCTGCTGCGACAAAGTTCTGGTAGCTGCTGGAATCCATTTGTGCCTCGTCTCTAGTCCTTGCTTTCCACCCATATATAGACTCCAGATATCATGAATAAATCTGATGCATGCTAAACTGCCTTGTGCCTACCATACCACAGTGAGATCTGCCATCCTGTCTCATGATGACGTACTCCAATACTTCCTAGAGTCTAAACATCCGCCTATAAGAAAAACCCACCACCTGCTATATATGCTCCTGTAACCCCTCAGAATGCCTTGCCCAAAGTCTGTCATGAATCTCTCTAAGTGTGAGCTCAAGGACAAAGCACATGCTACCTCTGCAAAAGATCGAACCATCCCTAAACTTGCATCTGCCAACTCATGCCCTGACCATATGCCACAGCTGGAAAGTCTCTCTCCTAATGTACCATGTCTTGTCCAATTGTGTCAGATGAACCTCTCGGGTCCTTTTGCTCGTGATGAGATCATCAAGAGACAATATCCGCGTCCCTTTTGTCAATGCACAATGTTGGAGAGTGATATATGTGTGGGTATGGTGTGTATGTGCAAGAACCTGTATGGAAGCTCACAACTAGCCCTGTGACCATCCCGTTCTCCAAACTTGGGTATGCCCACCTCACTTGCATGCCTGACCTCCTCATCAAGGAATCTTCCTACTAGTAGCACTCCCCCAATCTGCAGTGCAACCTCGCACACTATTGCATATAACCATGTATCCTCGTGCCCCTTGGCATACAACTACACCCAATTACACATCTGTGTTCACCATTGGACCCTGCTACATGCTGCCGCATCATTGTGGATCGACTGGCATCCCTCTTGTATTGATGTGTCTGTCACATTATGAGGAAAGGCACTGCGATGTGAACCGCTCCTACACCATGATGCGGCCTTACACACCATTGTGCACCACCGTGCACCTCTGTGCTATTTTGTATACCACTGCGCATCGCTGCATACCCCTATACACCCCTAGATGCCATGGTCTAACACTGAGTTAGTGGGCATCAACTTGCATCCTGTCTGCATCATCGTCTCCCCTAACTCACTACCACTACCCCTAATGTGTGGACCTCCTCTCCTAATCCTCCCTGAGAGATCTGATAGGCAAACTTCCCTAAGCGCCAGTGGCAATGTCGCTATGGTGGTGCTGCTCAGTGTTGCCTGCATTCATGGAAAATTCTCGGCTCCATACAAGACACTGTTTGGTGGCCTGTTGATGCCACCTCCTTTGACCAACTTCTGCCAGAGTACACTGATCATCCTACTACCCCATGCATGACCAACTTGCCATGATAACTCATGAAATTTGCCTGCTCCCCTGTCAATCCATCTTGTCACTAGTGTTGTCCGAAACTCTGAAGGGGATATGAAAATGTGTGTGTGCCCAACCACCGAGTCCATCAAGTAGCTACTTCCATCACCTACCGACTCCATGATGTTATGGGGAATCCCCCTGGATCCCAATAATAGTTTGGTCCTCGAACCCCTCTAGTAATCCACGACCCTTGCTGAACTATAAACATGGATATATCTAGACACCTAACCTGCTCTACTGGGCACCAAATCAATACTTCTCGCCACCCAACCCCATGAGAGGCACTGGATGCAAGAACACCTTCACACCTAATAACTCCATCATGCAAATGCTGCACCCTGTGCAACTCGTGTCGCCTCGTCCCACTGGTCTGGTCAATGCATAAGATTTTTCTAGGTAACCCTGCGTCCCTCTCTCCAATGTGCAGAGGTAACCTAACAGTGTTGCATGCTCCATATATATAGGCCTGAAGAGAGATATTGTCTGGAAGTACCACAACTTCGTTGGCAGCCTACACATCTATCTGCTCCCCATCGTTGGGGTCCTGAACGATGACTGCCCATCCTCCTCCATCAGGGGCTCAACATGAGTCATGAGCTGTCCCTTTATCGATAGCTCGTTATGCATAACATCCTCATCTAGATCACACCCCTCTATGTGCTCTCCATGCTAACGCAGATGGCTGTCATCTGGAAACTCTGTCATGGCTCTGGGTACCTCTGTGCCTACTGGCACCTCCTCAGTGGATGGCCCTATAAAAGCATGTTCCACTCTCTCTGACACTGTCTCAGCTTGCGCTATCACTGGGCTCTCTAATGGTGGTGACTCCTAAGTCACACTAGGTCGACCCAAGTCCTCCTCGCCACTGTTGGTGTTATCTGCCTCGTGTCGTACTCCAAAGGTCTCTCTTAGGCTCATGATATAAGTGTCCCTTTCTATATGATGATCTAACCCCTGACCTATGCTCCTCCTTTAAATGGAAAACCTCCCCAAATGATAGAGCCCTCCTGATCCTAGGGTCCAATGCATCATACTCATCAATCCCATCTGAGAAAGACCTCAACAAATTTGCAAAACTATCCTACTCTCTCTCCCTCTCAGGTTCATCCAGAAAATGAGGCATGGTAGGATGACTAGTCTAGCCATACATATGGGTGTTGTTTCGCTGAGTTGTGCTTGCATGAGCACAACTTCCCTCTCCTGTCTGGGAACTACCTTCTCCATGGTTGGCTTGACCCTGCTGGTTTTGTAATTGCATTCCCATCATTTGTTGCATCATCTCTGGAACCTATTGGTTCTGCCTCATCAACTCCTCTAGAAAATGAGCTTGACCAACCTTTCTAAGCTGCCCATATTTTCCCTGGTTCTCCATGTGTTCTATTTTTTCTTGCGTCACTGGAGTGTCCATAGTTTCACCAATCATTGTGCATGCATGCCTAACACCTTCATGATCTTGCTAGGTTCCCCACCACTGGCCAAGATCATGCTCTGATACCACTGTAATATTCCTAATGGAAAAATTAAGAATAGATACTAAAACAATGAACTTAGAACAACAAACAATAAGGAAACAAAACCACAATTTAACATGTAAGAAATGCCAGCCAAATAATCCGAGCCATTTTATTAATAAACTGGGAACAAGTACATAAAATGATCTGAAATTATAGAACTCGGGCTTGCTATGCAAACTGAGCAAAACCCAGAAAAGATAGCCCAATCCCAAATGTGGAAGTGTTCCCGGAGTGATTTGTACACTACCTAGAAATAATTTGCTGCTGGCTGGAATGTTGATCTTAGGGCTGAATACTCCTTGTAACACTTTGAAAATTTGGCTCCGGACTCTTCTCCCAACACCCACAAAAGCCCATAAATGGTTTGGGCTGAATCCAAGTGATGAAGAAGCCCTCCAATGAGGTGCAAGAGGCTTTCTGGTTGGCTATATGCCTTATTGGAATTCTGCTCTGTGTACTACTTAGAAAACTCTGAAACTTTAGCTATGACCTCTCCTCCAAATATACCATAACCCAGAAAGGGTTTGGTTCCACTCCCAGCTGAGAGGAGACCCACAAAATGGTGTGAGTTTCCCAACTCGTTGCTGCTATGTTCTGCTAAAGGAATTACCTACTGGAACAATCCACAACCTACTCCACTAAAAAATATACTCTCCACTAAAAATCCATCAACACTTGAGCCTCCCAATCTGCTCTTCTCTATACCTATGTAGGAATTCTCTAGTGAGCTCTGCGCACTACTAGAGATAAGAAATTCGGCCCACAAATAGTACTAGTCTCCAACCTTGCAAATCCACCCAAAAATCACCAACATCAATAGAGAAAACCACTTGCAAAATAGTCAGAACTCCAACCCGTGATAGTTGATCCTCCAATGAGCAACTCGAACCGCCTTTGCGCCCAAGGAATGCATAGAACTGAGTGAAAGCCTGCAATAAAGCTTTGTGGAAATCTTGAGTTGGACCCCCCAAATTTCCTCATTAGGGAGGCACTTGAAGATCTTCGAAATGAGTGTGAAATTCTGCTTGGAACTCTTGTGCTAAACAACTTCAAGAGAAGATGAAAGGTAAAGTGTAATAGTCAAAAGATTCTCCACAAAATGAGTCCCTCCTTTTATATTTTCTTTCCATCCTTCTAGACTCCTTTTTAATATTATTTTATCTGTGGGGGCCATTTTCCACTTATTGACTTTTGTCACCATTTTAATAAAATAATAATTTGCCTCCCTTTGCCAATAAAATATTATTTTGCACACTTTCTAATAAAATTAATGAGTCCCTCCTTTTATATTTTCTTTCCATCCTTCTAGACTCCTTTTTAATATTATTTTATTTGTGGGGACCATTTTCAACTTATTGACTTTTGTCACCATTTTAATAAAATAATAATTTGCCTCCTGTTGTCGCACAGAATGTCTAGGCACCACGACAATGGCTCAGATCGGGGGCTGTCACCTTGATCCCTAATTTACCCCCCTTAGCCTGCTGTAGGGAGACAACTTAAACATAGAGATTGGGGATCAGGGTGACAGCCCTTGATCTGAGCGGTTGTCGTGGTGCCTAGACATTCTGTGCATTTTTTGGCACCATTGCCGGGGATATTTTATTCTCGGCATTTCATTGACATTTCCTCATCATTCTTCTCATTTCTCATCTCTCATTCGAGTTGGCAAAGCCAACACTTATTGGCATTACCACCAAGGACCAATTTATTGGGCCTTGGCTCTATGACATTCATCTTTCATCTTTCTATCATTCGTTCTAGTCGACAACGCCAACATTTTTTGGCGTTGTTGCCAGGGATAGAGTTTTTCTGTCCTTGGTTTCTTTGACATTCATCTCATTCCTTTTTTCTCATCCTTTCGTCTCTTGCCAGAATAAGTTCCTTGCCCTTGGTTCCTTGCTTTCGGGTTATATTGAGTTAGATTTTTGTCCGAGTGGCGACTTCACTTCCTCTATCTTCTACAAGAGTGTATACTAGAAGACATCCAAGCAGTTTGGTTAATCCTGCTCCTGATCCTGAAAGGGCTCTTAGAGTACGATTACACAAACTCTTTTTTCGTACCCTTCTTGTTAATCTCGGACAAGAAGCTCTCCCTAATATCCATTTGCTTTTTCCTAACTCGGTTGAGCACGACATCATGGACGTGTTCGCCCCTTGTAACTTTGCTAACATTCAAGGTTATCCCAATGATCTTCTAAACCATGGGATGGATAAATTGCCTTCCTTTCAGGGCAATAATGCAGTTAGTGTTGATGCTCATCTGAAAGCTTTTGGTTCTTCGCCGGGTAAGTATGCGAGGGGTGCTGATTATAATCATGAAGATGTAAAAATGAGCCTTTTTGTTCTTATCTTGGAGGGTGATGCTTTAGATTGGTTTACAAAGAAGCCTCATGATTCATTTCATTCCTTGCAACTGATTATTAATGCCTTTAAGAAAAAGTATGGAGATAAGAGAGAAGAAAGGCATCTCGTAAAAGCTATCAGTATCATTAAAAAGAGAGAAAATGAGACCGCAAAAGAATTTAATAAGAGGTTCAATGATATTATTAAGGAATTACCTCAAGATTATAAACCTCCTAATAAATCTCTTCGGGACTTCTATAGTGATACCTTTAGCCCTGATCCCTCTTATGAGTTAAGACGTGCTAAACTTCCTGATTATAGGGATTGTCAAGCTTTAGCGGTAGAGCTTGAAAAAGATAAGAAGCCATCTGGGAAGTCTGAAATCCCAGGTTTTGATAGGGCTTCAACAAAATTGAAAGAACCTAAAGGAAAAGAGGTTAAAGAATCTGATGACGACCCTATTAAAAAATTACTGCAAAAAATTGAAAGCATGGAGCTTAACCAAGCGAAATTAATTTTTAACCATGCTAAGGAAATAACTACTTTGCATAATAGGTTGGTTCAAATGGAAAGTGCTCAAATGCAGAATTTCCAGCCTAGAAATAATAATAATAATCGAAATAATAATTGGCAGAAGAAAGGTCAATCTAGTGAGCAGAGACCACCTAATCCGCTTGAATCTACTAATTTGGTCGATGAAGCTCCACCTTATTGTCGGGCTTGTGATGCTCTTCATGAGGAGGCTACTTGCCCCACGGTTAGAAGGATTTTGGATAATGGAATGTTTGGGGCAAGTAATCAAATAAATGTAGTGGGTAAAGAGTTTTCTTTGTCTATGGAAGATTGGATGGAAGTTAAGGAAAATAGTCGAGATGTTAGGCCTTCCACATCATCTTTTAGTATAAATAATTTTGAGCATGAAAATGATATGATGGTTGAATTATTTGGTGAAAAGCCTTCTCCAGAGCGAGTCATGGAAATTGCTAAAGATAAGGGTTTAACTTATCAAAGAAGGGATAAAGATCAAAGTGGGAATCAAATTCCCCCTCAAATTTTTAACCCGAGTTCAAACTCTAGATTAGATATCGATTTGGGAAGTTGGTTTAATAATGCAAAAATCTGGGTTCCTGTCGCCGAGATTGCGAAGATTCCTTCCCAAAGGGCTAAGTTACTAAAAGCTATTGAAGCTCCTCAAGTGAATGTTTCTCAACAGAAGGCACCTGAAGCTGATTATCAGGATGCTCCTATATATTTGCAAAGTTTGGATTCAGATAACAAGGATCATCAGCCATTCTTTATTACTTTGATGGTTAATGGATATAAATTGAATAATTGTATGTTGGATTCTGGTGCATCAGCTTGTGTCATGACCAAGAGGGTCATGGAACAACTTAATTTAAGAGTTTCTAGGCCTTACTACAATATATGTGCCATGGATTCTAAGAAGATTGAAGTTCATGGGTTAATCAAGGATTTACAAGTTCATTTATCGGTTTACCCTGACATTATGATTGTTATGGACATTGTTGTTGTTGATGTGCCTGATGCTTGGGGTATGCTTTTATCTAGAAAATGGGCCTCTGATCTAGGAGGGAGTATTCAAATGAATTGGTCATATGCTACGATTCCTTCTCCTAGAGGTGATGGGTTTGTAAGACTTAATAGAGAGCTTGAGAGAAGATTCCATGTTGAAGATCCTAAGAGACCTCATAATGAGATAATTAAAGAACAATCTGACATTGGGAATTATGCTATTCTGTCTAATTCCATAGTTCTTCCCGATGATAAGGTTGATAAAAATATTGGGGATCTCAAGGATAAAGTTTGGTACATGTATTTTGATAGTGCATCGTCTAGGCATGGTAAAGGTGCAGGAATTGTATTAAAATCTCCCCTTGGTCATATTTTCAAGTTTGCCTATCGATTGGAATTTGAAGCAACCAACAACGTTGCTGAATATGAAGCTTTGTTGTTGGGTCTTGAGTTGGCAAAGGCTTTAAGAGTTAAGTTGCTTAGCATCAAGGGGGATTCTGACTTAGTTATCATGCAAATTAAAAATAAATTTACATGTAAAAATCAAAGGTTAAGGAATTATCGAAATGCTGTATGGGATACTATGGAATACTTTGATTCCCTTGACCTTGAAGCGATTCCAAGAGACATAATAGTTTGGTAGATGAGCTTGCTGTAGCTGCTTCTACTTTGTAGTTATTTGATGGGTTGATCAAGGATAAGATAAAAATGGAAGTTATATTTAGGCCTTTTGTTCCAGATAACTTAGAGCGTTGGCAAGTTTTGGATGATGAAAAACAAGTGATTTGTATTCTTGATAATTTGGAT
This sequence comes from Pinus tabuliformis, assembly GCA_031772625.1. Taxonomy (NCBI): domain Eukaryota; kingdom Viridiplantae; phylum Streptophyta; class Pinopsida; order Pinales; family Pinaceae; genus Pinus; species Pinus tabuliformis. Next base: position 438,630,949 of record CM062820.1, on the reverse strand, counting down.
GAGTTTGAAAATTTTCGGATAGATTCTAAGGAGGATGGATTTAATGATCATGAAGATATTATAAATTCTACTCCTAGGAATGTGGTTTCTTTAGAACAACACTTTGATCAGCATGATGCCACAAAGATGAAAGAAGAAAATAACATGGATCCAGGGGAATTCATCAAGGTGAACATTAGTACCTCTAGTGATCCCAAGATTATCAAAATTGGTAAGGGTAGCTCGTCTTCGTTTCCCTAGTTAGTCGGGCTAATGATGAAGAAAGGAAAAAGTTAACCAATTTACTTCATGAATATCGGGATGTTTTAGCATTTTCTTATGATGAATTAAAAGGTTATAGGGAAGATGTCATGGAGCACACTATCCCCTTGAAAGATGAAAATGCTAAATCCTTTTGTCAAAAGCTTAGGCAAATAAATCCTAAGTTAGCCCCTTTGGTTCAAAAGGAGCTTTCAAAGATGCTTGCAGCATGGATTATTGCTCAAACGAGGCATTCAACATGGTGTTCCAACTTGGTGATTGTTAGAAAAAAGAATGGTACAATTAGACTTTATGTCGATTGTCGAAACCTTAATCTAGCATGTCAGAAAGATAATTACCCTTTGCCAAACATGGAAACTATGTTGCAAAAAGTAGCTGGTTCTGGAATGATGTGGTTACTAGATGGTTTTTTGGATATAATCAGGGATGGGTTAAGAAAGAGGATGGTCACAAAACTACATTCACCATACCATGGGGTACTTTCGAATATATGAGAATGCCGTTTGGATTAACCAATGCTAGGGCTACATTTCAAAGGGCTATGGATTATGCCTTCAAGGGTTTAATTGGGAAGATTATCGAAATTTATCAGGATGATCTAACTGTTTTTTCTAAGAATGGTATAGGTCATATAGGCCATCTTAGGTAAGTTTTTGATAAATTTAGAGAGTATGGAACCATGATGATAATATCGGCGATATATTGCTGAATATCGGAAATATCGCGATATTTTCAGTGAGCCAAAATATCGCGATATTTTGGCTCCTGAAAATATCGCGATATTTCCGAGATATCGCCAATATCTTGGCAAAATATTGCGAGACGACAGAAAATATCGTCGGGCATGTTATGTCGCGGCTAGAAAAAGGGAAAATCATTTTTTTTCCTTCATTTCTGTTTCTGAGTGTTGGAGAAGGAAGGGAAGAGTTTTGTGGTGGTTGTCAAGGAGGGTTTGAGGATCAAACAACGATTATCACCACCAACTAAGATTTTTTGTGGATCAAAGATTGAAGAACAATAGACACAAACTTCATTTCTTCCATTAATAGGTATATTCTTAAAAACCCCGATGCTAATGATTTTTTCATAGATTTAGGGTTATGCTTGCTTGCCTCTTTGCCTACCAACATTTTGTTTCTCTGGTTTTTTTCCATTTGCTATGATTTTCATGCCCATGAGCCAATGTAAGGGTTTTCTCCATATTTGGACAACAAGCTTCATTTTTTTTTCAACTTTCTTATTCTCCCTCTTATTGCCATTTTTCATTCACATTGCAAAATGCAAATAATGTAGTAATTTTTTTTAAATGAGGTGGTTATTACTTATTATTTTTTTGTGTTGGGGGGTTTAATGCCAATTTTTTGTTTTTTTTGTGCCCTAGGTTTGAATTAGTTCACTACAAATGTCAAATATGCCAAAAGCCTTGGACCCATTTTGGGAGTATGGGGAGGCTGTTGGTGGGGCAAATTGAGCATATATATCATGCAAACTGTGTGGGACCAAGATGTCAAGAGGGGTTACATGATTGAAATACCATCTAGCTAGACTCCCTGCACATCATGCAGATGTAATGCCTTGTATGGTTTCTAGTGCGGAGGTTATACAAAAAGCTCTTGAAGCAATTGCTGAACAAGACATAAAGAAAGCTGCTAGGGAGAGGCCAATGGTCTCAGATAGATAGCTGCTAGTTTTATTTGTTTTGCAACTTTTGCTACATATAAGTTTATAACTCATGATGATGAAATACTTTTAAAGTTTTATATATGTGATGTTATTTTGTTTGAGTCCTTGATTGGACAATTATCATGGATTAGCAGGATTTGGTATCGCCTTTGAAGTTTGATGTATCATTTCTATTTGACATCATATATATTAGTGCTTTCTTCATATTTATGTGCTAATGTGTTTAGCTCATGTTGTTATTGCTTTATATGTTTAGAAATTTGAAAAAATGAATATATTATGCATTTTTTATGCTTGACAATATTTTGCCGATACCGATATTTTCAACACTGGCATGGAATTTCTTTAAATACGGCTAGGTCTGTTTTTGGAGTAACTGGAGGGAAATTATTTGGTCACATCATTTCTAAAGATGGAATCAAGATTGATCCTGAAAGAGCTGAGGCAATCCAAAAGATTCCTCTCCCCCATAATCTTAAGTCCCTTCAGTGTTTTCTTGGAAAAACAAATTTCCTTGGAGATTTATTCCAAATTACGCAGAAGTAGCTAAGCCTATTCAAAGTCTTCTGAAAAAGGATGTAAATTTTTTATGGAAAGAAGATGGAAAAAAGGCTTTTCAGGAAATCAAAGGTGTTATTGCAAAAGCTCCTGTTTTAGTTAGTCCTGATTACTCGAAGGATTTCATGATTTTCTCTTTCGCTTCTGAAGATACCATTGTTGGTGTCTTATTGCAGAAAAATAAGGATGGTCACGAGCAACCTATTGCTTTCATGAGTAGAGCGCTTCAAAATTCTGAATTAAATTACAATACCATGGAAAAGCAAGCCTATGCCTTAGTCAAATCTCTTAAGCATTTCAGAACTTATGTGGGCTATTCCAAAATCATTGCTTTTGTCCCACATTCTGCGGTTAAAGATATATTAACTCAAACTGATTTCTTAGGGACTCGTGCTAGGTGGGTTACTAAAATACAAGAATATGATTTAGAGATTAGACCCACCAAGTTAGTCAAAGGTCAAGGCTTGGCTGAAATGATGACCGAAGGTAATGAAAAAGCTCTTGGTTTGATTTGTCTTAACGATTCATCTTCACCTGAGCTGCAAAGATTAGGAGAGCATGAGTGGTACAAGGACATTATTTATTACTTGTTAAATCTTACATGTCCTAACCATTTAGTCGCTCATAAGAGAAGGGCTCTTAGATTAAAAGCCACTAAGTATTGCCTCATGAAGGATGGCCTTGGATGGAGAAATCCTGAGGGCATAATACTTAGGTGTGTTGATGAAATTGAGTCCAAGAAGTTGATTTCTGAGTTTCATTCGGGATTTTGTGGTGGTCATTATGCTGCTAGAACTACTGCCCACAAAATTCTGAGAGCTGGTTATTATTGGCCTTCGATTTTTTTTGATGTGCATAAGTTTGTTAGAAGTTGTCAAGCCTACCAACTGTTCACTGGGAAACAAAAGCTTGTTGCCTTTCCCTTACAACCTGTGGTTGTGGAGGCACCTTTTTAGTGTTGGGGTTTGGACTTCATTGGGAAGTTTCATGAAAATTCTAGCAGTGGCTACTCATGGATTTTGACTACTACTGATTATTTCACTAAATGGGTCGAAGCCATCCCTACTAAGAATGCCACTGAAAAGGTCATTATGGATTTCATTGAAAATAATATCATTACTAGATTTGGTGTCCCTACTAAGATCACTATTGATAATGCCAAGGCTTTTAGTTCTTCAAAATTTTCATCTTTTTTGTTTCAAGTATGGCATTGTTTTATCTCATTCATCAAATTACTATCCTCAGGGTAATGGATGTGCTGAATCAAGTAATAAAAATTTCATAACCATTATCAAGAAGATAGTAGGAGATAATAAGCGATCTTTGGATAACAAAATCAAGTATGCTTTATGGGTAGATAGGATTACTAAAAAGAAAGCTACTGGTAAAAGTCCCTTTGAATTAGTTTATGGCTTGGATGTAACTTTACCTGTGCACCTGAAATTGCTAGCTTATCGACTCCTTCAACATTTTTCTACTAATAAAGATGTTGTTCAAAATAGAATTGATCAGATTGTGGAGTTGGATGAAACTCGTAGAACAACTTTTGATAATATGTGTAAAAGTCAACCTAACATTAATAAAAGCTTTGATAAATCATCTCGATCTAGATCTTTGCAGGTTGGAGATATGGTATTCCTTTGGGATCGCAAGAATGATAGTTTGCGACTGGGACCATACATTATCCGAGACATTGCAGGGCCAAATTCATTCCACTTGAGCAGATTGGATGGCGAACCACTTGAATTACTTGCGAATGGCCAAATGCTCAAGTCTTCAAAGATGACATCTAATGCCATGGGGCATCCTCTATATTGTATTTCTAACCCTACACCTTGTTATTTCAACATTTCATTTCTGTTTTAGGATTAAACTTACTTTTCATGTTACTAGATAGTTAATAAATGAAGAGCTTATATCTTTCTTGTGCTTAATTTTATATGATGATTTTTGAATGGACGCTACTTATGTTATATTGTGTGTTGCGTGGGTGCAGATTCTGGATTCTCACATTCCTACAGTGCAACAACGTGTCCCCAAGTAGCGCCAGATGTTGACCACCACGTGTCAACGACCCATAGCAATACACCCTTTTTTTCGCAAAAGGGATAGCGCCTGATCGATGTCTCTATCTCGTCTAGCTATCATCATCAGCCTGATAATCATGTTATAATGTAAACCCATTTTGTAGGTATATGATGTAAATAATCTCAGCAGATCCGTGTCATGTATGTAATTGCTTAGGTAAAACTTTTCTAGTGACAATCTACATTCTGGGAGGCTTTTTGTCTCACCGATTCATTCTCGGATGGTCGGCAGAATTTTCCTTCAGCCTCATCCCAAAGCCGGAATGTATTTTGTCACTGGGATCTTAGGTGAGTGCTAGTGTTCTAGATCGAGTCTATGTAAAAGTGATTTGGGAATAATCCTAACTATTGGGTCAGGTTATTTTATTACAAATTGCTTAGTCTGCTGGATTATATTTGTGTCGCAGAAATGGGTAGTCTGTAAGAGTCTTTTACAGATGGTAAAAAATATGAAAATTATGATATAAAGTGTCTTGAGTGTTGGAAAAATAATTTATTCCTTCATAGGTTAATTAATTAAATTTTCTGGCAAAAAAAATAATTCCTAAGCCAGATAATTAATTTTAGGTCCTAGGAAAATTTAAAGTCTCCGAAGGAAAAAATTGTCGGTCCTTAAAAATTAAATTTTAAGAGGTCTCGGGACTAAGGTAAATTGATTATTTTGCTAAATTTTAAGCCTTTGGTCCCTGAGGTTAAGTCAAAGTCAAAATTTTGAGGAAATTAATTCAAAAATTAATTAATTAATTTTAATTGAAATGCATTTAATTAATTAAATGCATTTAATTTTAATTAATTAAAATGCATTTAATTGAAAATTTGAATTTCCTCAAGAATTTAAAATTTCAACGGATGAGATTAAAAGAAATGTTGATCCTCATTAAGAGTCGAGATTGCTTTGACAAGGATCACTCGAATTAGCCGTTGGAGGATTTATTTTTAAATAGGAGGTCATTTGTCAACTAATTCATTCGACCTTTGAGTCGTGTGCTAAGCTAAAATCTCTCGTGTAACTTTTTTTTTGGATAATAAAGAAAGAATTTGGGGTTAATTTTGTGTCGGTGTTACTCTTCATTGAAATACTGTAAGATGTGTCATTTCATGCATAAATTTATTTTTAGCCATTGATGATAGCTTCTGAAGAGTGATTTGAGTACATGTATCTTGCTCAGTTGTTGGAGTTTAAGTGATAATCTAAATTTTGAATGTAATAGCAGGTATCTCTATTTATCTGAATTTTATTATCATTTTCTCGCTCTATTTTAATGGTTGGATTGAGTCTTGCAGGAAAGTCTTGATTTTTTAGATCATCGAGCATTCGGGGAAGTTTTCAGTTGGACCAGCCAACTCTTGATTCGTATTTTCTGAAGAGCCCAGCTTGATTTGATCCCAGGCTTATCATAAGATTTTTATTGGTGATGCATGAAGGGTTTTGAGGTAAGCACCTCTTTTAAAATTTAAAAATTCAAAATTTTTTTCTGTGCGAAGTTGAAAATTTTGGCTTTTGAGAGCCTTAGATTATCAGATCTGGGAGCGGAGTTGGACTCACACTTGCCAGATCTGATAGATCTGCTATTCCTGTGCATAGATTTGTAAATTTTTGGTTTTTCTGACTTGGGTTCTTGGGTGTTTTTGTTTTTAGGTACAAGTTGTAGATCTGAAGGTGAAGTTTGATTTGAAGCCAGATTTAGGCCTTGGAGGGTAAGATCTTGCTTCACAATTATTTTTGCAGGGAGTCTATCCAGATTTTTGCAGTCCAAGGGTTTTAATTTTTAATTTTAATTTTTTTTATTTATTTTTTTCTAAATATGGAAATAATTTTACGATGGTTTCATTGATAAATCTGAAGCACAAGTGTGAAATTCGTTTGTTTTGTTATACCTGGGTTTATCTTGAGTTTGGGCTATAGTTTCTCCGCTTCCCGAGGTCTTTAGAGTTGTTTGCTACCTGGGTTTTTCCAAAAGGAATTTTTCGAAATCATTTTGCTCTTGCTGTGTTTTTCTAGTCTTTGGGAGATTTCGAAATTGTTTATTCTCCATTTGCTGCTGTAGTCTCCCTCTTCGCTGCTGCCTTCTTGCGTTTTTCTCTTCTCCATTTCCGCAGCCTATTCCCTCTCTGCCGCTGCCATTCATTCCTGCTCTATCCTGCAGCTTCACCTCCCTCAAAACACAACGTTTCATCGCTGCGTTTTTCCTCTTGCATTCATCTCTTCTGCAGCTCTCAAACGCTGCGCTTTCCCTTCACTTCTCTTTCTCCCTACGCCGTCCCTCATTCTGTCCGCTGCTCCTTCCACGCATTTTATAGTTCTCCTTTCGACCCCCTCTCGGCTTTCCATCCACGCTGTCTAGCTTCTTTCACTCACGCTTCTCCAGACCTGCGTATTTGCATATATTTGCGTATTTCCTTCCTCTTGTGACTCCTCAATCGAGCTGCCTTTCTCCATCGCTGTCCAATTCCATCCCTGTTGTCGGACCTTGCTTCATTTCCCTTGCCGTAGCGCCCTCCGTCGACCTGCAAAACTATAAAATTCGACTTGTTTTGTTTTGTGTAGTTTTAATTTATTTCGATTTCATTTAGTTTAGGTTTTTTTTTAGATAGTTCGATTTTGTTTTTTATGAGCTTTCATTTTTGTTTTTTTTTATTTTTATTTGTTTTGATTTTCTTTATTTTAAAGAAATTTGAAAAGAAGAAAAAGTTTTTTTTTTTTTTTTTTTTTTTTTTTTTTTAACTTTGAATTTTTTATTTTTATTTTCAAATTTCATTTTGATTTGTTTTGATTTGGATTTTTTTATTATTGAAAATAAAAAAATATAAATCCAAAACCCTAAAAACCTAAAAGTAAAACTAAAAATAAAAAAGGCTTCATTTCTCATGTGACTTTAAGACATCTAAAAAATTTAAATCAAAAGTAATTTTTTCGCATTAAAAGATTTTAATTTTTTTATGCGGCCTTTGGCCCATTATTTTTTTTTTTAATTATTAAATCTTTTTGATTTATTTTGGTCACTGTTAGCTCTGCTACATGTTGCTGATTTTCAAAGAGTGGAAGTAAGCTCGGTCCTTGGTTTCTTGCTCAGAAGAGGTCTGCACCGGTTACCGTCCTCCTTCTCCTTCACCTCGCTTACTCCCTTTCACCCTGCTGCCTCCGCTTTTTCCTTCATACCCGGCATAAACCTCTGTTCTTAAAACCCCGCGCTTCCGTAACCCGTCGTCGTCCTTCGATAGCAGCCGTTGATCGTTCCGATCCAACGGTCCCCACCGCAAATAACATGCCCACCTGTCTCCCTTTATCAGTCTTAAAAAAAACAGCTAATTCCTTTATCGGGTCTGGTTCTAATCGCTATCGCAAATCGCATGTGTATAAAGGCTTCCCCCTTGACTTCCGCCGATGCGATATTGCGATGCGATCTAATCGCTATCGCAAATCGCATTGTGTATAAAGGCTACGCCCCTGACTTCTGCCGATGCGATATTGCGATCGCTCCTCCGCCGTCCGATCAGTCCCGACAAGATCCAACGGCCCACGCCCATATCGCTATCGCAAATCTCCCGATACCTCCTGCCAACAGATCTTCGCCGTCCATTCATTCGATCCAACGATATTCACTCCTCCCACTTCCGCAAGCCGCCCGCGCGTTAACTCGCGATCACAACGGTTTTCCTCCCGTCACATCCGCCACACGTCGCCCGATAACTCGCATCGCTCGCCCTTGAACGATTACCGCTCACCCTCCAAAAGCGGTGCGATACATACCGTTTACCGCCCACTCGCCCGTCCCCGCTCGTTATCTTCCGTGTATCTTCTCTGCCCGACGACTGTTGGATCTGTCCGCCTGAGATCCAACGACTCACGTTTGTTTGCTCCCACTTCCGCCCGATTCCTCCTGCCAAGAGATCGCTGTCGTCCATTCACTTGATCCAGCGGCTGATATTTGTTCCCGTCGTGCTCATTCGTCCGCCATGTAGTCTTCGTGTCCTCGACCTGTATCATGCTTCCGAAGGACAAAGGGGGCCAGTGTTAGTACTCGGCGCATTTCATCTCCAACCACTGCATTCAAGAAACAGAATGGCCGAGAACGAGAAGGACCAGCCTCGAGCAGATCAGAGCATTTATCAGTTATGGGGCTTCTTTCATACAACACTCCACCCGCTCAAGAAGGACAACCGAGCAGCAGAAAAGATCAAATTCATTCATTAAAGCAAGCAAATTGTAGTAGAGATGCCATCAGAGAGTTAAAGCGGTTGGTGGTCCGTTATGACCCCTCCCCGCTTAGAATAGCAGAACATTTTGTAAAGAAACTCTATATATATCCAGAAAACAGATGTAATCTGGGAAATGGGTGGATGGTTGTTGTTTTGATGTAAGGTTCAACTTCTGGAAACTGTAACTACTTTGATACTTGTAGCGTCTGGTCTTCATTTTCAGCTAATACAAGCTTCTTTTGCTGTTAATTGCTCACTTTCCATTTCTACTCTGTTCTAGGCTGTGCCTGTTATGTCTTTGTTCATGTGCTCTTGATATTTAGCATTAGAGGGGCTATCATCTCACCTCTGTGTTGAAGTCTAGTATGTATCATTGAATGTGTTATGCAGGTTTCTGTTTACTTAGTGCTAGAGAGTTGTCATCCTTTTTGTGCATTAGGAAATAGATTTGCAGACCTCTTTACTGGTTGCAGCCGGCCATCACATGGTCTTGTGCATCTGCTGGTGTGGTCAGTATTCTCCATGTTCACCTAATCCTCAAACTGTGAGTAATTGGTGGTCTAAAGCCTTGTAGTTTGGGGGTGTTCACCCATGTCTGGAGTTAAGCATAGTAGAAGTGGTTATCTGGCTTGGACAAGCATCATTCCTTCCATTCATCCATTTCCAACATTTTGTTGAGTTTATAAAGAAGGACCAATCTCGAGCAGATCAGAGCATTTATCAGCTATGGGGCTTCTTTCATACAACACTCCACCCGCTCAAGAAGGACAACTGAGCAGCAGAAAAGATCAAATTCATTCATTAAAGCAAGCAAATTGTAGTAGAGATGCCATCAGAGAGTTAAAGCGGTTGGTGGTCCGTTATGACCCCTCCCCGCTTAGAATAGCAGAACATTTTGTAAAGAAACTCTATATATATCCAGAAAACAAATGTAATCTTGGGAATGGGTGGATGGTTGTTGTTTTGATGTAAGGTTCAACTTCTGGAGACTGTAACTACTTTGATACTTGTAGCGTCTGGTCTTCATTTTCAGCTAATACAAGCTTCTTTTGCTGTTAATTGCTCACTTTCCATTTCTACTCTGTTTTAGGCTGTGCCTGTTATGCCTTTGTTCATGTGCTCTTGATATTTAGCATTAAAGGGGCTATCATCCCACCTCTGTGTTGAAGTCTAGTATGTATCATTGAATGTGTTATGCAGGTTTATGTTTACTTAGTGCTAGAGAATTGTCATCCTTTTTGTGCATTAGGAAATAGATTTGCAGACCTCTTTACTGGTTGCAGCCGGCCATCACATGGTCTTGTGCATCTGCTGGTGTGGTCAGTATTCTCCATGTTCACCTAATCCTCAAACTGTGAGTAATTGGTGGTCTAAAGCTTTGTAGTTTGGGGGTGTTCACCCATGTCTGGAGTTAAGCATAGTAGAAGTGGTTATCTGGCTTGGACAAGCATCATTCCTTCCATTCATCCACTTCCAACATTTTGTTGAGTTTATAATGTTCCCGAGCATCTCCGAGATACAACCTAGGAGAGTTTCTTGGGGTGATAACAGTCACATTGGTCATTTACCGCATTAAATCTTGCTTCATAAAACTTAGCACATCGAAATTTTTTCTTGAGGACTAATTAAGTTGCCAATTTAAAATTCCTTCTTGGTGTCTTTTTGTGCTAGGGGTAAAAATCTAAAAGAGAACTTTTGTGGTATTGACATTTTTTCTCTATAGTTAAACGCGCTTAAATTTTCTTGTATCTAAAGATTAACTATAGGAAAGTGGTAAATTTTCCTAGATTTGGGTCACTAAGCATAAATATTTTAATTCTAGGATTGGAATTGATTAGCATTTAAATTTCATGGTGTTTTAAAGTATTTGGATCTCTAGAAATTTAACTGCTAGAATATCTTGCATCTATTGAAATTGATCGTCATTGCTTGAATTATTTGATGTGTGTTACATGTTAGATATATTGCGAATATTTTCAAGTAATTGTTAAAGTTCTCTGTCATGGAATTATAATAGATTGCATATCCTTGTTTCCTACGTTGGTTATATTTTTGAACATCTGTTGACATTGATATTAAATTGCAAAGAAGTTTTTGTTCTCTTTGAGATATAATTATATACGAAAGATTTGTAATAAGCTTGTGGTTTAATTGTAATATTTTCAAGGGTTTATTTTTAAGTTTTCATCCAATAAAGGAAACATTTAATTTTGGTGATTGAGGGCTTTTGCCACACAAGTGTTTGTAATCCTTTAGTCTAACTTCATCCCATCATCTGATGCATTTGCATATAAGTTAACTTTGCATAAATTAAAATTTACTTCCAAGCATAAGCTTGGTCGATAGAGAGATAGGTATCCATTCATCTTTGCTTGAGAAGCCTGCTTTTAATAGTACTTAAAACGGTGACCTTGCAGTCGTCAGAGCCACATCTCTCCATAGCGCTGGAGGCATTGGGTATGTTAGATTTTCAGGAGAGGTATCGTTAATGTTAAACACACATGGGAACGAGAGAAAATATGAAAGATAAATCATGCAATACATTTTTTTATTAACAAGAGATTTACATTTATAGTACATTATGTGACTCTTGGGTTTCAGATCCCAAGGTCTCTTGGACTGCATTGGTCTATTCGGTTTCCACACTAACCCATTTAGGATTAGGTGTCCAACATTCCCCCCCTTAATCCGAAGGGTTATGTATGAGTCCAAGAAGAGAGCTGTAATACAAAATGTGCAAAAAATGCATGGCAGCACTAGGTTGAATGTGCTCTATGAAATGTTGGTATAAAGGGCAGTGGTTTAAGGATGACCACCAACACTGGAACAATTAGTGCAGTTCCCGGAACTCTTCCAAAACTGGCAAGAAACTGAAGTTTTCTGCTAGAGGAAGTGATCCTATTGTTTTAAAGAGGGAAACCTTCAACCATAAAAGGGAGGTCTCACCCCGCATAAAAGGTAAAACTTCAACCTGAAAAGGGAAGTCTCAACCTATGATGGTTTAAGGATAACCAACAACTCTGGAATGCTTAATGCAATTCCTGGAACTCTTCCAAAACTGGCAAGAAGCTGGAGTCTTCTGCTAGAGGAAGTGTTCTCAATTGTGTTCCTGGAATTCTTCCAAAACCGGCAAGAAGCTGAAGTCTTCTGCTAGAGGAAGTGTCCCAGATTGCCAACTGAAGGCATGTTCACGGGCATCTTTGTCTCTGGCTACAACTCTGAAACTGGTGTGGTAGGTTGTGGCTCAGGCTCGCTTGATGTGACTTTGAAGCTTGTAGATGACCATCATTTCCCCCCTGTCAGGTACAAGGTGAGAAGATGGAGAAAACTCAACTGCAAGACTGTTCAATATTCTGGAACAAGTTCTCACATGTGTTTGGAATATCTTCTTGGCTGTTGATGCCCATTGCCAAGACGCGATCCATCCAAGATGAATCTTTGTTCTTGCAGGACGTTTGTTTCTGAAGCATCTGTGTGAAGAATGGCTGGTTTTATGACAATGCTTACATGGATGAAGATCAAAACAGTGATCTTTCAAATGGCCAACTCGGTCACAGTGTTGGCATTTTATGATCTGTTGTTGTTGTTGTTGTTGTTGCTGCTTCTGTGGAAGAGGGGCAGAGTCTGGAACAGCTGAAGCTGAACTGTCATGAGGAGCAGGTGAACTGTCATGAATAAATCCAACACTCTGAAACTGAATGGGCTTGGAGTAGTCTGGAATATGAAAGTACAAGTCCTTGTCATATCTAAGACCAGTTCTGTGCTTGTTGTGGACAAGCTGTTCCCAAGGTCTGATGATGGGCTTGGGAAGTGCAGACTGAGTTTCTGCATCTGCATGTACAACTGCTGCTTTATTGGATTCTGGATCTGATTCAACCTCAATCTTACTAATTTCACCACTTGCTGGTTTAACCTTGAACAACATATTGTTTTGAGCAGAAAACAATTTGGAATGACAAATCTGTTGAAGCTCATCTTGCTGGAACTGAGATTCTAGTTGCAAAAAATCAATCTTTTCTTGTGCATCATGCAGGCAGGTCTGAATGTCACAAAGAGTGTCTTTGCTAACATTTACCTTCCCAACAATAGTGGAGTGTATTAGTGTATTCAGTAACTCTAATACATCATCAAATCTAGCCATTGTCTCAACAAAGAAATGAACACTCAACAATCCTAGTGGAGACTATAGCAAGTCTAGACAAACCCCAGCTATTGAAGATTTCAAAAATTAAGAATATCAGTTTGAAAAATACATTGTCCAATACTTGACTTTCAGAGATTCTGTTCTTTAAATTCTGTAGAAATTTCACATCCGACTAGACTTTTTAAATTGAGTTACGTAGCTGATTCCTTCAAACTTTATATAACTTGCCTCTATATCCCTTCTGGAAGCTCAGGAATGCAAAAAGAATAAAAAATCCGCGAATACCAGCAATGGAGACACGGCTCAAACTCCACGAGTATACACAAGGGTAGCTCGACCTCTTCCTTCAATAATAAACCCAAGAATCTCAACCTCTTTTTTTATTGGAAATGACCCCAATGATGTAAAAAACTTCACCGAAGGTATTCAAAAGGCACTCAACTAATTCCAGCTAAGAGTTTAGCCAATCACTAACAGATTTGTGTCCAGCAAGAATGAGAGGCTCAAAGTCCTTCCAACACAGATACAATAGATATGTTTCACCCTTAAAATGCTCAGGTATACCAAGATACGCTTTGTATGGATGCACAACTAGATGACTTCTTCCTTCTTTGAAATTCGAACTTCAACTACAGGAATGGATTACATATACCTCTGATATATCAACTCTAATAATAACAGAGATCTGAAGTAGAATATACCAGCAAATGTTAGGAAGAACAGTGGTTGTAGATAAGTGTTATAACATCAAAGAAGCTCCATCATTACAGAGAAAACACCACAGTGATAATATATGCAACGTATTCAGCTCCAAGACAGAGAAATAAATATGGAGTGTCTTCAATATATTCACAGCCACACATCCAATGAGATGAGGAAGTTTGAGACCCTCTATAGCAGAGGTACATCACCAAACATCACTTCCAATAGTCTATACTCATTAAGATTTCAAGCACAGGTACAGTGATATGCTGCTCAACTGAAACAACCACAGAAAATACAAGTTTGTAGCCTTGGGGCTAGATCATTCTTTATGCCCTTACCCTCTCCCAAACTACAACTCGCACAATCTTCCAGAATGATTTTCTGTTTGCATTTTGTTCACACCAGCAACTTACAGGAAGAGCACAACTCACTGTGATGGAAAACTCAACCTATTTCTTAGACTAAAGTTGGCCACTAGAAGGGAAAAGAACTTGTCCCTTGAAACAGAATGAAACTTGCCCTTTCGTGGGCAGAACTTCAATCTCAATGTATCACAGAGAGTACAGTCCCTTGGTTGTGGAAACTCAACCCATGAACTTCAGCAAACATTGGTGCTTGATCAGAAGAAGTCTTGATTTCAGAGAAAAAGAGTGTATAAATACCCAAATTTTCTACTCATCGATCCTGGGCAATATCAAGTGCACATATATATGGGCGGTATCTCAATGTAAAAAATACACCAGAAATATCATAAAGAAATTTCCGAGATCCAAATCTAGAAGAACTAAATTACAATGTGATTTATAAACACTCATCGCACAAAATGGCTTTCAACCTCATATACTTTCATAATTATCCTATGCATGAGAACTGCGCAATATTCCATGAAGATAACCACCAGTCATGATCAAAGAGACAAGGGATACAACACCAGCAGGGAAAACCTTTCCAAATTTCTTGAAACGAGACCCCAGAAGGCTACCTCCTTCACGGCAAGCCCGGTCTCCTCCACGAGTCACGTACAACAGTGGCAACAAGCGCCCTTTTCACGGGAGCAGCAATCACTGATCGGCTTAAGAGCTTGCAGGGCTTCCACCACCATGACGGCCGAGTGATTGACCGCTCATCTTCCGATCGGGCAAGACTTCAGGGCGAGACTCCACACGTATATCGGTATTTGCGTTGTACGCTGGTCCTTATCTTATTCAACGAAACAGAAACATGCTCCATAGATTGATACGCCTCTACACACTGATACGCCTCCACACGCTAAGATGCTGATATACATACGCCCACCTCTGGAAGAGCTGGCCAGTGGAAGACATGCAAAGGCCGTGCTATGCTTCTTTCCACAGAACGGAATACGACAGACACCCACATGATGAATGCTCTGAGAACTCAATATGGTAGCTGTAGCGCATGTCGATGTTATTGCTATTGAAATGTTTAAGAATCGATCTCTGGACCTCAAGGCAACTAAATGTAAATGAAAATATGTGACTGGATGTCCTGGTAAAGTCGAATTAAGAAGAAACCTAATGAAGAACCAGCCGAATTCCCAAAACAATTCTGAGCTCAAAGGGAATCTGCGATTTCAATGCATTCTCTGGATTTAGTCTGAATGTCATAAAAAACTTCGTATGAAACCTAAGAGGAGTAAAAAGCTTTGTGTCATCCCCAAAACCAAAATATATGGAATTAGGACTGTGCAAGCGGAAACGTGCGAGGCGGTGGCTTATTGTTCCAGAAGAAAACCTACGAGGTAGATGAAAACCGTGAAGGGAAATGAGATTGCATAGCTGAAACCCTTAGAAATTTACGGCTCTCGGAGTAATCTGGATGCTCTTTTTTTGCAAAATCTGCGAGCTCTTGAAATGGAATCCGAACGCAGACATGGCCATCAGAGACAGATCACCATAACGCAGTATGAGTGGTATCGAGTATTACAATAGACTGGAGCACAAAGAATAATGGCAGAAGCGTTTTTGCTGACAAGCGCAGAGATACCGTGTCAGGCCCAGAGCGCAGGTACAAGGAAAACGTTTCAAATCAGGTCAGCGCAACAGAAGAGCAAGGCGCAGGCCGGACTGTATTAGAGCAGGTGTGGCAGATTGACATAGCCGTTTGAGGACAGAGCGCTGGCAGAGGCAGAGGCGTTAACCAACGAATGCAATTACACTAGAGGAGAGAGCGCTGGCAGAGGCAGAGAGAGGAATGTTTCATACGTTCAAGTGAATATGGCAGACAATGCACAGGTCTGTATAAAGGAATATGGCAGAAATACACTGCACAGAAAGGCCATAAACAAATGGCTCAAATTACTTATGCAGGGCAGGAATACGCCTGCTCTGATACCATGTTAAACACACATGGGAACGAGAGAAAATATGAAAGATAAATCATGAAATACATTTTTTTATTAACAAGAGATTTACATTTATAGTACATTATGTGACTCTTGGGTTTCAGATCCCAAGGTCTCTTGGACTGCATTGGTCTATTCGGCTTCCACACTAACCCATTTAGGATTAGGTGTCCAACAGTTAATCACACCTTAGTGTGCTTCGCCTTATCTTTTCTTTGCAAATTACTACGAAATCAGGCTCAACACAAAGAATCGAGGGATTCACATTTAAGTAGGCATTTAACTAAAATTAATCAAGATTCTTGCATCTCACATTAACTTTAGGATCTGCATTTCATATGAGATAGTCATTCATCTAAGTAGTAGTTGCTAATCGATTACTTGGTCTTAATTTCCCTAGCAAGATCGTTGACTCCATAAGGCACTGGTATTAATTGTTTAAAATCTAATCAAATCCTACAAGTCTTGCTAAATCTTAATCAAGTACTTGATCGTTTCATTGTGTCTCCCGAATTGGTTGGTTTCCAACTAGTTCTTCATTCCATTTTCCATAGGGTCTACCCCCCTTAGCTTGCTGTAGGGAGACAACTTAAACGGAGAGATTGGGGATTAGGGTGACAACCCCCGATGTGAGCTGTTGTCGTGGTGCCTAGACATTCTGTGCGACAACACCTCCCTTTGCCAATAAAATATTATTTTGCACACTTTCTAATAAAAATAATATTTTCCCCCTTTTTATCAAAATTGGGCAAACCCCTTAGCAATTTTGCACTCACAAAATTGGGAATATTACAGATATGAAGTGAAAGGAGGAACCTATTTGCTTTTGTAAGTATTTCTTTGGACCAATTGCCATTTGCTTGTAAGGGAAAGTATGTTTATGTTTATGGAATCAAGGAAATATAAAACTGGCATAAATCATAGTTTCATTGTCCTTTTCTTCGTAATATATCCCGTAAAAAATAAGACTATGTGGGAAATATATGTTTAACCTAGTCTTCATATTCTATTATTTCATGTAGCACGCGGTCCTTTGAAGTAGTTTGATCACGTGTCTTGGTTTTTCAGCCTTGCACCGTTATCAAAATTTTGAAAGACTCAGCTAGGTTTTTCCTTTGGACGATTGATTATAATAATTCAATAGAAATGCAAACTTTGTATGAACATCACCTCTTAATTTGAAATTGAAACCATATTTATGTGAGACCAAAGCCATTCTCCATAGTTTGATTCTTTTCTTATGCTTTAGACTATTTTTTGGCACTATTTTTTGCGTAGTAGATTGATGGAAAAGACCACAGATGATAAAATCAAGTGCTGGAGCTAATTGGACATCATGTTTCAATGGTGGCTTGCCTGGTCTGTGAAAGTGGCTAGCTAATATATCCCTCAAGAGGGTTCAAGTCCAACCACGTGACATGCTTGTGTTTGGTGATGTGTACTAGGCTCTAGCGCATGCAACAATGGTTGGGGATAGGTGCATGTCCTAGGCAACATTGGTGGAATACATACCCCCCACTTGTGGTGTTTAGGCCTAAGGAAACCAAATAAAAGGGTGGTAATGGTTCCCCATAAGGTTCCCATAGTGCTAAATTAGGGTGTAATAACCCCTATCGAGGATAGCCAATTAAACTTGCAAAATCATTAGATTTCTTTTGAGAGATTTTGACAAACAGTTTGCATGTAAACCTTTTTGCAAACACTATGTATGCAAACCGAAAGGAGCTTTTAAACAGAGACATTTTGAGAAACCGGGGAACAATAGGCACAAGAGTCTTCCAACAAATCTCAACCAACTTCTTATTTATTTAATTATAGCAGGAAATTACATGCCATTCATATCTGATAAAAATGTAACCTGGAACAGCTCTACAAAAATGACCCTGCTTGGCTATAGGTTGGGGAATAAGATGCTGGGTATGAAATGTCTGCAAGATGGACTTGGCCCTTCAAACTAACTCGACCTCCTCAAAGAAGCTCATCGTCCCAAGGATATATACTGCCTCCCATGATCAGCTTGGCCTGCAAGAGAGATGCTATTTTCTGCCCCAATGAACAGGTCTGAACCTGACTGCAGATGACTGTGTTTCTTCAAGCAACTCGGCCCAATAACCTCTACTTCCGTCCTCCCAAAATATATTTATAACCCACCAAAGATCGGCCTCTGAGTCTAAGCACTGTTGACTGTAGATGATGAGTTAGCTCAGCTGCCAAACAAGGAATCTCAGCCCCGTATAACTTAGCTTCCTGGAACAAGGAGACTTGGCCCCCTGGAGTGAATAACTTGGCATACCAAGGCGTTCTACCTCGGCATCCACACAGGAATTTCAACCTCCAGGCTATGTCACAAGGTTCGTCGAACTTCAACCTTGAGGTTTGAATTTTGGTGACTTTAAAAAGTTTTTGAGGTTCGGCGAACCTCGTCGATCCTCATGGCCCTTAACCAAGTCCTTAGATCAAAACTCATAACCTCATGTCACAACTCAAGCTTGTAATCTATCTTTGCAGTTTCCATGTTCGCAATAGCATGTTTTTCTTGATTGATATTGATTTCTTACAATTTTATCCCATATTTCATTTTTAAGTTAATATATCCATACATATAGAAAATGTATATAGACGAACCTAATGGCGAACCTTATCCGAACCCCATTGAAAAATTCGAACTCAAACTGAACGTAATCATTGCCAAACCCGAACCATGTGACACTGCCTCCAGGGATACCTTGGTCTGCCCAACAAACTCATCCTTCAAGTTAAAAAACTTGGTTTGCTACAATACCTTCAAATGGTCTGCTACACGAGAGTGATTTGGCCAGCCAAACTCGGTCTGATATGATGGATAGGTTCAGCCTCAAAACCTGATAAATTTGTCCAGTTGACAGAGTATCTCAGTCCTCATTATATGTACCAATACACAGGGAAACTTGGCCTTTATAGCTAATGAAATTGGCCTGTTAACAGAGAGTTATCTTGGCCCTCCTTTTATGCTGATCTCAGGCTGCACAAGTAAAACTCGTCCTACTAGACAAGCTAAAACGCAGCCAAACAGTGAGATATTGACCCTTCTGAAATGGTAGACTTGGCCTGCAAGTAGATTGTTCTCGGCCCCTGGGGATAGGTAATATTCGGCCTGCTGAGAAGACTAAACTCAGGTTGCCAAAACTGATCAAATTGACCCCTAAACTTGGAGGAATTTCGGCCTCCATAACAGCTAACTCTGCCCTCTGAATTGCTGAGTTCGATCTGCCTATTGAACCAGGATTCGGCCCTCTAGAGAGAGAATAATTGGCCTGCAAACAAGGAAGGCTACTTCAGCCTGCAAAATGAGAGTAAACTCGGCCCTTCAACTGATGATTATGCAGCCTTAACTCAGCCTCTTGATTTCAGCATGCAAATGAAGATAATTTGTCCTCCAGCTGTTAGATAAACTCAATCCTCCAATGGATGTAGAATTTATCCTGAAAAACTTGGGTCCTTTCTCTAATTTTGAAGCTCAGTTGAGAAGTCAGAATAATTTCTCCTCTTTCCCAGATTTAAGCACCACGAGATGTCTGAATGGTCTCCTCCTCTCACCCAGCTAGGGTGGATAGTTTTACCACCGAAGATAGTTGTCCTCATGAGTTCTCACCCATGCTCAAAGAGCTCATGATCAATAACAAAATAATAATCCAAATGCATGCCTAAGGAGTGAGCTCTCATCTCCTTTTATAGTCATGGACTATTGGAATACCATGGGTGATTACCACGGGTTATCCAATTACTATGGGTGAATATCATGGGTCATTGAATACCAAGTGCGAATACCATGGGCTTCTTCGACCAGTTGGAAAAGGGACATGACATAGGGTGTATTAACCTAATTGCTATAAGAGGGAGCTACTAGTTCAAAATGTATGAACATCATGTGTTTGGAAGGTGGGGTGCTCCTCAAGTGCCAAGAGTAATTTTCTCAAACTACATCCATGCAATGTTGGATTTGAAATAATGCTTGTATGAAACTAAGCTAAATGCTCAGAATTCCCTGATCCATTTGTATAAGTTGCTTCCCTGAATTGACCCCCAGTAAAGTCACAAGTGGATTGGTTGGCTATCAGTAGTGTATCTTTTCAGCTCTACACTATTTCTAAACTGATCAGGAAAGTGAACCCTTTTTCTATGTGCATATATTTGTTTATACCACACTGGGGGTTACATTTTCTTGTTTGGAATGGCTACAGACCATGCTTTCGAAACAACCAATTATGAGCAGCTGTGTGATGCCTAAAACACAAAATATGGATGCAACACCAGTGGTTTTTCTTCATGGGTTTGACAGGTATTTTAATTTTTACATCAATTTAAATCAATAATCACTTCAATTATAGTCTAACATTGATAGCTACACACATAATTTTGGATGATTAAAGATGTGTATTTTGGCAATCTTATGCATTTGAACTTTTAGTTCTTGTTTAGAGTGGCGCTATGCATATCCTTTGATTGAGGCTGCTGGTGTGGAATCTTGGGCTGTTGACCTTCTTGGTTGGGGTTTCACCAATGGAGGTTAGTTCTTCATTCTGTGGACTTTAGTTATATTTATTTTATTGCTGATGCATACCTTTTCCTTACATAGATGATGGAACTGGTGTCCTAACGTTAAGGGATCTCCATAAAATTTCCATTTGTTTTCTTTCATCAGGTGGTAAGTCATTATAAGCCTAAGTTATCTGATGTTCTATTTTAAACATCTGAGATACTATGTCCCATTTCTTTTCCATTTCATCAGAAGGAGTTACATCATTTAGCGTTGCTGCAAAAAGAGAACACCTTTATGAGGTAACTCGTTCAACCATGATGTAATAGTTATATGTGAGGAATATCTGTTTATAGAATAGCTAGGTGTAGAAAAACATGAGTAAGCTTTTAGCCAGTATGTTGAATACCTGTAATTTGTCTAGATTCATGAACGTAATACTTGACTTGTTGAATTTAAGCATACAAGGATGGGAGGATAATGGAAATGAAAATAACTTTTGTAAAGATAAAGGGAAGGATGCTGCACTGCATTCCCCAGAATTAGCGTTTTTGAACTAAGATTAATATGTAAATATTTACTTGCCACACTAGAGCTTTATTCTTTTCTTGTCATCCAGAGAAGGGCTAGGAGTGGCAGCCATGATCAGGATAGATCCCTAGAATGTAAATAAAACAAACAGGTATCATGTAATGAATAGATATTCCAATAAACTGTACATACATTCGATACGTTGTGGTAGCCTTGATGTGCAAGTCCTCTAGGCTATGGTGATGGTAATGAATACATAATGGAGCTTTTCTTTGTTGAAATTTTTAAGTATTACCCGTTAGAATTTTTATCTGTATTCTCTGGTTTATTTCGCCTACTTGTTTAATTACTAACAAGTTATTTAATCACATAAATACTAGAATAAACACAATATAGTCTCAACCATCTACAGATCATCAATTGAAGGAAAACAAGGACAGTGACACAAGTGACACCGTTATTTTTGGACAAATGTCTCCAGAAAAACCCAATGCGGGAAAACCGATGCAACTGTTCTGAGGGTTATATTATTATGCAGTCTATCTGAGTACAACTGGGTGCCTAATCGGCTCACCCGATAGAGAAAACTACATGGAAACAATACCTCTATATCCGGAAACAGGTATTCAGAAAACCTGTCCCACGAAACCCTCTCCAACACAATTGAAGCTCAGCCTCCTGCTGACCTGCGTCAGCCCCAAGACTCTCTGCGTCAGCCCTCTTAGGCACTGCGCAACCTCTGGGACCCTCTGCGTCACTCCAGCGACCTCTGCGTGGATGACGCAGTCCCTCTGGGCTCTGCGTAGCTTGGACTAGTTGCTGCTCTCGCTTTCTCTGCTTCTGCGATGGTCTCTCAATACCAGTGTTGATAATATCGCCGAAATATCGGCGATATTCGCAAATATCGCGATATTTTCGGCGAGCCGAAATATCGCCCCCAAAAAATCGCGATATTTGCCTGTTTTGAATTTCGCGCGAGATTTGCGATATTTCGGCGATATTTTCTAAAATATCGCGAGACGATTGAAAATATCGCCGACGGCCTGTATAAATTGGGTTTTTAGTGTTTTGTTTCACGTCATTTCGTTTTTGTGAGAGCTGGAGACGCTGCGAAGGAGGGTTTGGCTGCCAAGAACAGGTATGAATCCGACACCAACCCGCACGTCCATTATCTGTCTGCCCGTCCATTATTTGGCTGCCCGCACGTCCATTATCTGTCTGCGTTGCCAGTGTTACATTTCGGGTCCATTATTCGGCGTTGCCAGTTCAGGTCTGCTATACCCATAGGTGTTGTGTATAAACCAATGATAAAATATCTCTATGAAATTATCCATGTATTAAATCTACGGAGGCATTGCGTGCTTTGAAAAAAGACAATTATTCATTCCTATCACAAGCCATGGCAATTTATGGAGATTCTGTTAATGCCAGTAAGGTGAGCTTTTCTTATAGATGGATTTTTTGCAACAACCTAACTTGGGTAATCATGTATAAAAAATGTGCACAACAAAGTACTAATTTTCTTTCAAGACCTTTGGATTTTTCTTGTAGAACTTTGTTAAAGTTTAGTCCATTTGTCTTTGAAGAATGAGGATTTGATATTGAGATGGAATTTTGTTCCATAGCAAAAGCATTGGAATGATATGAATTGGTGTATATTCATAGTATTTGAAGAATTTCCATATTGAAGGCATGATGGTCTGGTCGGTATGTATGTGTTGAAAAGTAGAAAATATTGATGAGAGGCTCATTGCTCCAAAGACGTTGGTTGCTTTGGAGTGAACAGAATCTGGGATTCTGGTTGCTAAAGATGCAACCAGATGTTGTGAAATTTTTTCGTAACAATGGTATGTAGTACATCCAAACTAAGAAACAGGAAATGGGACTTGCATACTCCTCTTCCAATCCTGTCAAGATCACAGGAAAGCAACTCCATGGATATTGTTAGAAGATAGCAAATCATAAGTTGAGGACATGAAAGTACATTTGAAATCATCTTTATTATGATTTTAATTTTTAACTGTTAAACGTTAGCTAAATGGATCTCAACTATATTGTCCAACCTTTAGAAGATAATAAAATGAAACTACAGAAAACTACCCAATGTTTGAGGGTGTAAGTTAAAGTCAAAATGGACAATTATCAATTTATCACTATCAGGGATCAGTAGGATATGTGATGTTATTTTGTTTGAGTCCTTGATTGGACAATTATCAGGGATCAGCAGGATTTGGTATCGCCTTTGAAGTTTGATGTATCATTTCTATTTGACATCATATATATCAATGCCTTCTTCATATTTATGTGCCAATGTGTTTAGTTCATGTTGTTATTGCTTTATATGTTTAGAAATCTGAAAAAATGAATATATTATGCATTTTTTATGCTTGCCGATATTTGCCGATATTTTGCCGATATTTGCGCCGATATTGCCGATAAGATATTTTCCGGACCCTCGCCGATATTTTCCCGATACCGATATTATCAACACTGCTCAATACTGTATCTGCCTCTCTGCCTCGTACTCACTGCCCCTCGCTGCTGATCACTGATTCAACTTTGCATAGCAACCCCGCTCTAGCAAAATGAATGATTGATCACTCTGGTGTATTCTCCAACTGACCCTCAAGCCTCTTTTTATACTTTTTTCGTTGGTCCTTCAATGACCGAGATTAAATCTCTAATCAACGACTAAGATTAGATTTGGCTTGATCCATGACTTTTGGAACCTTCAACTCAGTTTTATATTAATACCCAATAATATTTTCTTTTTCGAAAGTTTAGACTTAAAAACTCCATTAAAAATATTAATTATTTTAATATCTCCCAAACCGGGTACAATTTGTCCAAACCATTTCTGGGTCTTGGAGATCTCATGCGCTTTAGACTCTCCACCAATTTTCATGGCTAGATCACATACGATGCTACCCCAAATCAACATTCTTAAGTTGGATTCTTTCAGAAATCTTTAACAATTTCAATCTAGAAAATCATTTGAGGGTTAATTTTTAAAATAGACCAATATTTTTTCAGCACTGCACATGATTAGAGCATGCAGCTGGCAGCAGAAGGCACCTGTAATGCAATATATTGAACGAGATTATATGCAACATCTTGCATGTGCCATAATATTTCTAGAACGATGCAGAATGATAAATCGTTAAACATGGAAATATTGTATGACATAGATATCACTATGGTTGAAAATAAAAGTCCCCAAAAGATGATACAATAGATTTCTAGACGGGAGTGTACTCTATGATTGCTAGAACTTTCTCGCCTTGCTCAGATCGCTTCTAGTAAAGACATTGGGGTTTAGGGTTTGGAGGCAATGTTGCTTGAACGTCATACTAGTGGTAGTTTGATCTGTCAAAAATACATTATTAGTTCATCTTTTTGTCTACCTATTTGTCTTTTATTCATTTGACATGGGAATTGCTACCAACCAATTTAGTGGTCTTGACAAGGTCCTCTCAAGGTGCTAAGGTGGTACCACACAGGACAAGTGTCCACTGTCACTTAGTCACAAATTCCCCTCTTGAAGCCAACTCTTGCTAAAGGCTATGGGAGGTGTTACCCCTCTATTAGTGGGGGTACATAGATTTTTTAGTGCATAATTCACCACCATTGTAAACCCAAGGTCACAAGTTAAAGGCATGTAAAAATCATGTGAGGCCTTGTACTAGGTCTCCTAGACCCGTGTCTTGTCAATTTGAGTCTCTATCTATTTTGTTTGGTTAGACCATGCCCTGTCCTTTGAAAGCTTCACCTAGGCAATCTCGTCCCTGATCGGATTGCAGAACCTTGGTAGGCTTCTCATGAGGACTCATGGTTTTATGGGAGCTTGCATTTTGTAGGGGTGATCACCAGTGTATGGGCCAATCCAACCTGTGTCAAGGTGCACCTATATCATTTCACATGGTTAGTGTTTGTTGAGTCTATAGGTGACCTTGGCTTTGGTGCAATATTACTCCTGACAACTCTCACAACATAATAGTCTCTTGTGATAATTTTCCTGTTTCCTGAGGCAGTTCATGATTCCTAGTGTAAAATGTTCCAGGTGGCTAAAAAGTCAACCCATTCTCATATTATAGAGCAGGATGAGGGGATTCCATGCCATGTGGAATTTCCCTGATTTGAGCATTTGGTGGCTAGTTACAATTTGGTCAAACTTGGTCAACAATACAAGAAAAGCTTTTAAGGGGATTTTCAAGTAGAGCATTGGGTTGTTTGTGACATGCATGACATCAAAAGTGTTCTAATCAATGAGAGAAACACAACTCATTTTTCAGATTTTGCAAATCCTCAAGGGCATTAGAGATCATCCACTTGGACGTGATGATGTGGCAGGACAGGTTTCCAAGAGGCTTAACAGGGAAAAAACTTGATAGAATTTGACATATAATATGTCAAAATTGGTCTAAAGAATGAGAGAAAAAAACCCATGTCTCAGTTTCTCCAAATTCCCAAGGGCATTAGAGCCCCAACAAGGCATGATGACGTGGCAATGTTGGGCAAGATATGAATATTTTGAGAGATACCTAGTTCGAATCCAGGCTAGTTTCAACATACCCAAGTGTTGAAATTGTCAGAAACTCAAGGGCATTGGAGATCCAACTTCCATGTGGCTAAGTTAAATTACTAAAGGAAAAGTCAAGTCAAAAATAACCATTGGCGAGTTAACTAGTCATTGGAGACCCGATGGACCAATTAGTTGAGCAATGGACCATGAGCAAAGGGAATCTTGAACTAAATTGTGGAAATTTGTCCAAGTCAACCCCCTAGTGGGTGAATTAAAAATTATATTGTAATATTTTATGAATTAATTTACTAAGTCTCCAACTTGTGGATGACTAGTAAATATTTTATTAAGGAAGAGTCAAAGTAGCTATTAGCTAGCTATTATAATTTTTTCTATAAAGGCTAGGCTCTTCTCATTTGTAAATTGTTGTTGTTCACTTCAGAAGAGCTTATCCATTTTCAAACATTTGTTCTTTTGTACAATTGTGGAGTGGCTATTGTTAATATTCTTCTTTTTGCTATTGCCATTGAGTATTTATTTTTATTCTAATTTCGTTTTTTCCAATTAGTAAATTTGTCTTAAAAGTAATGTTTTTTGCCATTGGAGCTAATATGCTATGTGGAAGCAAACAACTAAGTTCACCCCTTGTTTGTTTTGGTTTTGTAGGTAAATTAGTTTGAGGGTTCTAAACTTCTTAAAAAAAGGCCTTTATTATCTCAAAGGCTTCATATTTTTTCACACACAAAGAGAAAAGGTTGGAGACGTCACATAAGAGGGTTGTTCCTGTTTTCGTTCAAATTGTACAGGCACTATGACAATGACTCATGGCAGGGGCTGTCACTCCGATCCCTGTCCTCTTCGTTTTAACTGTCTCCCAATTGCAGGCTATGAGGGGTAGTCCCTATGAAATGAGAGAATGGAAGACCCATTGGCAATCAACAAGTACATGAGACACGATTGAATGGCCTAGCCACTTGGTTGATTTTAACAAGTTTTAAAGACTTGATTAGATTTATATATGAGACCAGTGCCTTATGGAGTCAACTACTTGCTTTAGATCGATTGGAGACTAGATGACCAGATGAACATCCATTGCTTAAGGAATGCTTATCTATCCTATATGAAATGCAAGTCCTATGATCTAGGTGAAATGTAAGATCTTGGTTAATTTTAGTTATATTCCTAGCTAAGTGAATCCCTAAATCCTTAGCTATTTTGAGGCTAGTCTCTAAAGTAGGTGGTAGAGAGAAGTCAAGGTGAAGCAAGCAAAGACTTGGTTAACGATACCTCTCCTTGAAATTTGACATACCCGGTATCCTTCGCAAGCTACAAGATAAAGGGTGGCCCTATCTTTCTATCAACCAAGCTTAGGCTTGAAGGTAAATTGATTAATGCACAACTAGGCCTAGAATGCAATGCAAGATGATTGAGCGCTATTTAAGGTGATATTACTTATGATCTTAAGTACTTAATTGTAATTAATCTTTAGTTATGACAATGAGTACTTAAATGACAAGCAAATGGTAATCTCAACCATAAAGGAAATGCTTAACTCAACAATGCCCAAAAGATGCAAAGATAACCAAGAGGTAATTGCTTAAGTATTAGATGACAACAAGATAGAAGCTCTTAAGAATCAAATCACTAATATGCCAAAAGTAAAATTATCATTCACAATAAATATCAACCATGAAACAATAATGACAATGGTGGCAAGTAAAGGAGATTAGAGCACTTATCCACTTAGAACAATTAGCCAATGATCTTTTATAGACAATGTAAGATGCCAATGAAAGATTGCTTAAGAGAGAGACAATTATATGATTGATGCTCCTTACAAAATTAGCAATTCCACAAGATATCACAATGCCAATTTCATGTAAATAGATCTTCAATGTTAATTGTAAGAGAGAGAAAGAGATGCCAATATCCAACAACTCCCTGAATTATCAATTTAAACAATATTAACAATTCAACAAGATATTAGATCTTAGGATTATGATGTGTGAGTGAGCTTATTAAGTGAAGATTTGAAACTTTAGAGATTATGGAAGTTTGGAACTTAAGAAAACACAATGTTAGATCTCCTTAAGCAATATTACCAACTTGCCAATAAGCTCTCCAATGATAGAGCATTAACAAACATCAGGAGCCTTTATGCAATTTTATGTTTCAATGACATTAGATGAGCAAGAGAAAAACTACTAGGACAGCAGTAGCTACTCTTATACGAAAGATGCCAAAACAGTCGACAATTTATCCCTTTCTCTTGATCTAAATGAGAGCATTTCTTATGAAATACAAACAGTGAGAAAATGCCTATACATGCAAGATATGAATGCTTATGCCACTGTTATATATCAGACCTTAAGATGCACTTCAAAACAGTTATAACAGTCGTCCAAATTTGTGAAATTTGCCCAAACAGTGAATGCCCAAGTGATGCAAATGACATAGAAATGTGTTAGATAACTTATGAGTTAGATTCAAGCCACTTTCATGAGATTTTTACCACCGTTATGCAATTGATTGTATGCTGCTAGTAAACAGTGAGGAGGACGAGGGTTTAGAAATCAACCCAATAGGCCCTTTGGCCTTGAAGATCTTGCTCAAATTTGTTCTAATGGAGTGACCTCCTGCAATCACAACTTGTTAGCTCAAATTCACTGAATCTTGCTGCAACCACAAATTGTTAGAGGCAAAATCAAAATGATAATCCAATGCAATGACTGAATGAGGCAAGGGAGGCTAGGAAAAAGGGAAACGCTAGGCCTGAGAGGCTAGCATTAAGGCTAGAGGAGGGCAGCAAGGCTAAATAGGCCTGCGGCTAAGGGAAAAGGCTAAGAAGGCCCACGAAAAGAGTAGTAAGGGGCCTTAGAGGCCTGCGGCAAGGCTGGCCAAGGGAGAAAAGAGGGCAGCGAAGGAGGGAGGAGGCTGAGAAGGCTTGCAGCCAGGGTTAAAAACCCTATGAAAGGCAGCTGCAAGCGTTTCTAGGCCTGTGGCTAAGGGAGGAAGTCCCTTAGGGGCTGCGACCAAGCCCTAAGGGCTGCTGCTAGGAGGCCGAGGCCTCTAGAGGGCCAAACGACTCCCTAAAAGGGAAGCTGAGGCCTCTAAGAGAGCCTTCAAGGGGATACCATGGGAAAAGAAGGTTGCGGCTAGGGCTGGAGGCTTGATGCTGGGCCTAGAAGCCCTAAAAATTCTTCAAACCCCTTCAAAATTTGAATTTCACTTCAGATCTTTAAAATTGCCCAAATCACCACAAAATCTTCCTTGAGGGTTGACAACTTCTCCTTAGGATTGAGCGTTGAGCTTGGAGGAGAGATAGAGGGTGGATCTTGCCTTCCTAGGCCTAGATCCACCTCTAAAAACCCCAACAAAAATTTTCGAAGGGTAGAAACCCTTAAAACCCTTGCAATTTTTCATAATTTAATTTAGAAGTCACTTGCACAAATGAAAATAAAAATTTCCCCAAAACCCCAATATATACAAAATTTCAAATAAACCCCAACCCTAGTTACTACAAAAAAGCAAGGGTTAGAAAAAATTATTTTACAAAATATGTACCCTTATCTACAAATATACAATGCATGCAAAACGATTTTTTTTGAGAAATAATTAATTTTGTTTTTTTATAATGACAATGGATCAATGTGTTTCCAAAGTTATAGTATTAACCACAACCTTTAGCGAAGTAAGAAAATCACATAAAAATTCCTAGAGCCCAAACAAGGTCAACTCTTCTCCAAAGTTTGTGAACTTGGAGCCCAAGGGCTAGTGTACCTGCAAATCTCTATATATTTCTTCAAGCAAACTTGTTAGACATATGGTGAATCAGATCACCTAAGATAGACCCAAAATCTACCAATAGAATGTTCTTATAACCGACAAATGAAATAAAAAGTTAGCACAATATAGGAAATCACATAACTAGCACGTATCATAGATCAATGGACAAAGAACACCATGAACTGAACCCCAAAGTCTTTTTATTATGATCTCAAACATTCTCAGCAGATCAATGGATCAATACCAGCGTTACAAAATTACATAGACCAGAGCCAAAATTTTCATCATGACTTGAGAAGCAAAATGACTTCTAATTTATAGAGAAATCCTCCAAGTGGAAAATAATGGCTAGTTGGCTTGATCCCCATCAAAATAATCTCGACCGCTGATAAAATTTGATGATCTTTTAATATCCATCGTTGAAAATATTTATTTTTGAGAAATTTTCGAGTTCTCTTAAAAACCATTTTTTATTAATCCATAAATAAATATTTGGGATTAATTTCCTCTAAAATTTGACTTTGACTTAACCGCCAAAGTCCAAGGGCTTATTTTTCTTAAAAAATCCATTTTTTGACTTCTTTATGACCCACGAATTTTTTGGTCATTTTTCACTTGGAGAAATTAATTTATTTAAAGTTAATTTTTTGACTCTAAAATAATAAAAATTCTGGCTTAGGATTTAATTTTATTTTGCCAGAAAAATTAATTAATTGATACAAGAGGGGATTAATTAATTTTTCCACCCTCAAATACTTTATCCATGGTGTTTGATTGCGAGGGACCATGCACTAAAATATTTTTTGCATTAGATATTACACATTCAACCCTCAAAGGGGGAATACCTCTTTACATATATATTCTCAAAATAATTACCCAATTTTGCGACACAATATGATCTAGTAGACCAAGTGATTTGTAATAAAATAATTTAGCCAAATAGCTTAAATTATTTCCAAACCACTTTTACAAAGAGTCGATGTAATGCTAGGACTCACCTAACACTTTGACTATGAACTCTACTCTAGCTTTGGGGTTTAAGCTGGAGGGAAAAAACTGTGCCGATTATCCGTGTTTGTAAACACACATAATTCGGTGAGGGTAAAAAACCTTTTAGGATGAAATTTATTGCCAAATGCAAAGGCTTGCCTAGGTTGTTACTTGTTACATAATTAAACGTTCGTACTAGCATCATTTACATTACAAATGGCAGAAATTGGGTTTACAATGATACATCAAAGTGCTGGCCGATGATTCTGAACTTTGAAAAAATTTACACAACTGCTTCTTTGGACTTATGACAAAATAGGTGCAACAACTCCTAAGGAGAATTAAAGATTGCTGTGTGGATTAAGCTAAAGTGGGGGGGATTTTTGGAAGGACTAAGCCTACTCCTTGGACATGAATCGAGAATAATGACTTATAGGGATATCTACTTCACACTCCAACAAAAGATGAGACTTGTAATGGCCCATCTAAACTAATCCACTATATAAAGTTTCAAACTTTATAATAAAACAAATGTGATGAATTTTAAATAATAAATTTATTTAAGTTTTATAAATATAAATTTATTAAAATTTATAAAATATAATTCTAAACTTTATAAAATATATATATATATATATATATATATATTAAATTTTACAAAATATATAAATTAACTTTATAACATATAATTATAAATGAAACTTTGTAAAATATAAGTTAACTTTATGAAACTAAATGATATAAATCAAGGACCCTTATTCAAGGGGGACGTTTAATTCCCATAAGATACATATCTGAGCGCATATGACAGCAGGGAGAGAGAGCCGTATGCGTAGAAGGCGTGTCGGGACAGTGGAAGGCGGTGGTTGCATGCGGGAGGGCGGCCACCGCCAGGCCCGTGGTTAAAACCGAACTTATGAACCGAGAACCGGGGGGGAAAATTGAGCAGTGAAATCAGAGGAGGAGGAATTGAGCAATGAGAGAGATTTGCTACTGGAAGAGCTTTAGTCCGTCTGAGGTTCTGGGCATGGGGGACAGTGGGCTTCTGTGAGAAGCTTGCTGGATTGAGTAGCTAGCTTCTACTCAATCAGGCTGGGCGGAATTGGTCTCCCTGGGTAATTGGAGCTCAACATCAACAGCATCGTCAACTGCACGGGATCAGCTAGCAGTTCAGGTAAGTGCAAAAATTGAGTTTTTAAGCTTCCTGTTTTCCAGTTATGAGCATTTACATGTTTCCTGTTTTCCAATTTATGGGCATTACACATGGTATCAGAGCCTGCGTTCAAACCCTTCGGGACCTCACAGGCCCTACACAGCTAGAATTTCGTATAAACCTCTATCTGAGCGTATAAACGGCTGTCTGAGCGTCTGTCTGACGGCTAGGATTTCAAATTTCTGGTTATATATCTGATGCGTTGTGGTCACGTATCATTCATGCGCTTTCCCCTATTTTGTCATCTTCTGTTCCTGTTATGGAATTCCATGGTGAACCCGATGCTTGTTGCCTTGCGGAGCCACCGAGGTATTTATGACAATATTGGTGTTCGTATTCCCCAAATTTGACCTGATCTGACCTGACAAATCGTTTCGTTCAGCTTTGAGTTTATTTTATTCCTGCCAATTTAGAGCTTCACGTGAAATTCCCTCCTGTGATCGAGGGTTAGTTTGGCCGTTCTACAGACGGAGTCGTGATTTACTGTGTTGTAATTGACGTTTAGTATGTTTGGGGATTTTTACAGTGGAGGGGACGTTTAGTATGTTTGGGGATTTTTACAGGAGTTGGAATTAAAGTTGTCTGTGTTTGGAGATATTTATGGCGACCCCCAAGGAACACATTGAAAAGATCAAGGAACAATTATCTGATGAATTATACAGCAAGGATGTGCGTCTTCTTATGGATCTCATCCAGAATGCGGAGGATAATGACTATGCACCAGATGTGCAACACAGATTTGTGTGACGCTGCTGTTGCTTTCCTTCGTTTGCGGCAAATTTCTGCGATACAGTATTTTTTTTTTTCTTCGCTTTCGGACGGATCTTTTACTACAGATGCCTTTCAAAATTATCGGGCTTTAGCGCGGATTTTCAAGTTACAAGCCATACAACGAATCCACCAATCGACAACGTCAACCCCCCAAAGTAGCGCCAATACAATGCACCGAGAAAGAAATCAAGGAGGCATCAATGTTTTGCTCAAAATATCGGGCTCGAGGCCAATCTTAAGGTTTGTATTCGATGACCACCAGTCACGAGCTATCAAGCGAATGACAAATGATAATTCGAGCTCAACATACAGGGCATAAGTCATGCGAGGAGCCCACGAGGGAGAGTATATCTTTGCACCACACGTCTGTTTGACTCCATTCGCGCAATCTTTGCGTCAATTCGATGGAAGAAGAATCCAGGTCGTTGGATTCGCGTTTCAATCAGGACCCGAATTACGTGGTTCCACTCCAAATCAGCACGATTGCCCGGACCATAATTACTCTAAACTAATCGAAAATTAAGGTGCAAGCTTTGAAACGCAATTTGAATTTTAGGTTGGAAAAGACGTTCTACCTGTAACACGTATGGCCTTGGTTTTTTTTTTTAATACGTGAGTGATCATTTCAATACGTTGGATTCTAATCTAATTAGAATTAGAATTAGGAAAATAATAAGTTTAAAGTGTTTGAGTTTGCATGTTGAGGAAGTTTCACGGTGTTAGAATCCAAATTATCCTATTAATCGATTTTACCAAACAGCGTCCTTTTTAAGTCATGGGTTTGTCTCTTTGTCAATCTGTAGACAGTTTTGATGCCCTAGACGGTGACGAACCTATAGCTCGAGAATTGGGGAAGGCATTACTCATGGTATCATGGTAGTAGATTAATGATATCATTAACATCAACCTTTTAGTACTCAATTAACATCAAGCATCTGGCAGTTATAAGTTATAGCTTTGTCATCAAATGATCAATCATAACATCAATCTTCAAGTTTCAAGTTTCAACATATATAACATTTGTCATCAATAAACTGTAGTAGATAATATCAACCATGAAATGAAACAGAGCATCATGACCAAAGAGTTGTAATATGCAGTCAACAGTTTCAACTTCAATTTTCATAGAATGTTTACAAAATGGGCCATAATAAAGACAAATAATTCTAACTTATTGAATCTATATCGTTAACTGAAAAGAAAAATAATTCTACTATCTACTAAGCTTTCTCAAGCTTCTTGCCACAAGCAATTTCGAATTTCTTCTCCTGTGGTATGGTAGCAACATGAATCGTTTTGGGAGCGTAGGGAATTGTCCTGAGATTTTTGTCTTCCTTGTTGCCTGTTCATATTTTGTGTCTCATTGTTTGAATCCATCCATTTAGCACATATCATTTCATCTTTCTTTTGTGCTGTTTCCACTCAGTGCCAAGCCATGTGCTCATTCTAGCACTATTCATCTCCAGACCGCACTAGTTTTGCAGGCTTGGTTTTGTCTCCACACTTATCATGTTGACTTATCTTATTGCCTAATTCCATCTTTTGCACCTTCATCTACTTTGTCCATCTCTCTTGGTGCCAATCCATGCGCTCATTCTCGCACTATTCTTCATGTCTGGACCACACCGTTTGCATGCTTTATTTTGTCTCCACACTTATCCTATTGACTTATCTTCTTGCCTGAATCCATCCTTTGCACTTTTCTTCATCTACTTGGTCTATCTCTCTAGTGTGCCTTTTTCCTCTGATTGTGTGCTACTCCACAGTGCTCCAAGCTGTTTTGCACAAGCATGCTCTTCTGTGCCCATGCTATTTCACTTTGCCTTACATCCATGCTTCATTTTTGATCTTGTTTGAATTCTCCATGGTGTGTGCTGTTCACATTCGTACTTTGACTTGTCATGAATGCTTCCACATCAACAACAGTCAAAAAATAAGTTTGAGTAACAAAACTTGCGGTGATAGGCAATAAATGATGTTATCCCAATATGACCAGATACAATAATAAAGTTGATATGATTTTTAATGTATTATTTGGTTTGACAAATTGTTGCATGGAATGATCAGTTTGCAGCATTTAGGAATTATCTAGTTCTGTGAAATTGCACGTGAAAAGCTTGATTTTGTTGTTTGAAATTTTGTAAGGATGGCCTTAATGATTGAAACTATTTGTCTAAGGCATTTTATTGTTGACTGAATTTCCTGTGTAAGGCTTATTGATTGAAATTGCTTGTGAAAGGCTCCTGTTGTTTGAGCTACTTTTGAAAAAGCATTTTGCTCATGACTATAAAGAGGAGTTTAAAAATTGAAAATTGCATGTCCAAACCTCAGGTTTTCAAGGGGATGCGTGAAACATTTTACTCTGAATACAAGAGAACAATTAATGGCTTGGTGAAACTTTTGGAGTTTGTTGTCAATTTAGCCACATTTTGGTTGGGAAGTTGATGTAGTTTCATGGTCGCCCAAAAGGCTTGACCTGACCACATTGTTGGTGGGGTTGTAGTTTCCAAATACAGGTATCAAATGTTTACTTAATCACAGAATATGTTAATGATGGATTTCCAAAGTTAAATCAGAAAATTTATGCTGTCGGGGAGCCCAAAAGAAAGACAAGCTTTAACTCTAAAAAGTTGTGGTATGTTACCGTTGGGTTAGAAACTAGGCTTGATGAGGTAGCTAGAAGAGAAAGTTATGATGAGAGAAATATAGAAGCTCTCATTCTAATTATCTTATCCATGACAGTCTGGTAGATGAAGTTATTCCACATGCATAGGATGCATATTGTTGATTTTGGGTAGCATACGATGTGCTCTAGCTCCGAAATTTTGTGGAGGGGCTAGAATACATAAGATCTCCCAGACCCATAAATCATTCGGAGAAATTCTACCCTGTTTAGGAGAATATTTTATGAAATAAACTGATACAATTATATATATGCTCTAATCCCTTAAGGGTACAAACACTAATGGAATAACCCTTTGGTGCGTGACACTTGAATAAATTGGGTTACATTTTCTTGATGACAAATATAATTCATCTTATAGTATGTCAATAGCATGGTCATAAAATATTCGTAGTTACAACTTGCATGCATCTAGATGGTACTATGAAATGGGTCTTGGGTTGAATGACATTTAGCTCAGTATATATATACATCAACCTATTCAAATGGGATGATAAGTATGACTTGTGTTATGGGCTAAAAATGATCAGTGATGAAGGTACGATCTCAAGGTTCTGTTATCTGTTTGACAGACAGATTTTTACACACATATAAATCTGCTCTTGAGTCTTAAAGTATGCTGTCAGAAGGTTCAACTTGCAGTTTTATAGCTTCAAACTCTAGTCTAGGATTTAGGTATGAAAACAGTGTATCTAGACTTCTAGTTCTTAGGGCAGATCTGGAATATGGTGAGCTTCTGTGATTTCCAGATTTGTAAAGAAGAAATAAAATGAGTCTCCTGGGACTGCTAAGTACATCAGTGTTGAATGTGAATAAAAGGATTTCGTTACTTTAGAATTATAAATGTGTATGAATCCTCTATAAATCCTATTACAGTCAAAAAGCGTTTTGCATCAACCATTAAAGTATCGAAATCATAAACCAGGACATGTCTATGGTAAATTTTACGGCTAAAGGTTAATCTAAAATGGAAACAAAACAACCCTTCTTTTATGGATTTAACCCATATCCAAGTAATATATTCGGGATATAGATATTTATGACCCCCTTAAATGTAATAGTCAGATTGAGGTATGACAGGTATGTTACCGATGTGCATTGTAAACGAGACATCTAACATTTTCATTTTGTAGATGTTATTAGGCAAATAAACCTTAGATGTCTTACCTTTGGAGCTAATAACCTTACTTCTGCATTATTCATATTAGGATAGAATACCCTGCATTAGGACAAGGAGGTCGCGAGACCACCCTCCTTGACCTCGGTACCAGTAAGATCCGCCTAGCGGGTATAAATAGCAAAACTATACCCGTTTAGGAATGTGATGTTGCAAAAGAAAATTGTGTGTTAAAATTCGGTTATCCACCTCAAAATTTGACGGAATTTTATTATGTGTGTTCAGGGACCATTACAATGGTAAGGACGTATGAGCGACGACGACGCGACCAGGCAGCATCATCACCATTAATGCCACCACCGTCGCCATCATCATCCCCATCACCTTCATCACCACCAAGACCACTGTCAACATCAAACGCTCCAGCGCCAGAGTTGACTGTGATAATGAACTCTTTGGAAGCCTTATTGGAGACATTAAAGGAATCAACTAAGGCTAAAAACAAAGAGGAATTTCAGCATGTAGCCACCAGTTCAGCGGAACCAAATAATTTGGAGCCCAGAAGATCGAGAGAAGACATCTCTAGAGAGCTTCAGAAAATTAGACTCCCAGAATTTTCAGGAGGTCGAGCAGGTGAACGCGCTGAAGCATGGTTGGAAGGAATGAACCGATGCTTTAGGTTAAGAGAATATTCGCCTTCGGCAAAAACAAAAATTGCCGTGTTTCAATTAAAGGAGAGTGCCTTAATTTGGTGGGGAAATCTGGAGAAGCAGCTGCACCTTACATCGGATAATGTTCCTTGGGAACTATTTGAGGAAAGGTTCCGCGCAAAGTATTTACCTCCATACTTTCAACAACAGCAAGCGAGAGCCTTTCATACATTAATTCAGGGAAATAAAACGGTGGAAGAGTACGAAATAAGGTTTATGGAGCTGGTAAAATACATTCACTACTTAGATTCTGATGAACGTCAAGCTGAACGCTTCATATTTGGGTTAAATCCTCGCATTAGAGCCTTGGTAAGCATGTGGAAACCGTCATCAGTAGCCGAGGCGGTTGAGTATGGTCGTTATGCAGAAGAGCACCTTGGAATCAGAAAAGAGATAGGGCTAGCAGAACCTTTACAATCAGGATTTCCTGGAAAGACTCCTCGAAACTTTATCAACGGAGGTAGCTCAAGGCCACCTTACGATAACAGGTCTACCTCTAGAAATATTGTAACAAGAGCTCCCATGGCAGTAAACACTATAGCCTCAGAATCATCGAACGCTAGGTCATGGTCATCTCAAGGGACTACCAACAGAGGTAGAAATCCGAGAGAAATCAGCATGAGAGGACGAAGCTCGTTCTCTAGAAATTCACGTCCTGAGTCAAGAGGATCAATGCCGCTAAAGTGTTGGGGATGTGGGGGACCGCATTTTCAACGGGATTGCCCTGAAGATTCGTCGAATATGTCGCATAGGACTGGAGAGGGACCAATATCAAACAATCAAGATAATCATAGAATTCATGCAGTAATCAGCAACGACCAAGCAGCGCATCAACCTACTATAGCGGGATCTTCAGGTATGGATCAAGGGAATCGTAACGGTCGAACCGTTACGTATACTGGAACGTAGAGTTCGACAGCTGAGGAACCGCCTGGTGGACCAAGTTAGGGTCCATTGGGACAAGTATAGTCCTGGATCAGCAACTTGGGAAAATACGGAGGACATATGCCAGAGATACCCTAATTTATGTCCATTTTGAAGAACCTTACACTATGTTTAGTATATATTTACTTCACTACAATCAGAGACTCAAAAACATTTTGAATGATTATGGATAAACATGAAATTTTGTGGCATAATATATGTTTAATTCCTGCTGGAACATGGATACCAAAATAATATATGTTTAATTCCTGCTGGTACATGGATACCAAAACAATATATATGGTTCATTTTACTAAATTATAGTTGTCAAAGTAAAGTTAAGACAGTTGAATGATTTTTCTTCTGATAGAAATTAGGATATTATAGATCTGATTTATTTATACATGTCAATATGATCAATGGGATAGAAATCAGGAAGTGAATACATTCTAGATGAAAGTCAAAAGACATGCATGGAATATGGAAAAATATGCTGTACTGTAGTATCATAAATGAATTAATAAGGGAATAATATGTGAGTTATCTTGAATATGCTGATGCACGTTTTACGGATGCATGGATAAGTGTATGATTGCAGGTAATAGACAGTTACCGGGATGACCACGTGATGACAGAACCTCAGAACAATTAAAGCTCCAAGTGATTCTATGAAAGGGTATTAATCCTAAATTCTACTAGGAGGGGTGGAGGTGTTGCCCACCGTTTATCCTCCGAACCCTGGGGTCATGGGAGGACTGTGTGAATCACGCTCCCCTAGACGTGTGATGATGACTGTCGGATGCCTACTGGGAATGAGGTCGGTATAATCGACGTTGCCACCTTAGAGTTTATGAATGGTTAGGTCAGTAAAACTGACGCCATGGCATACTCCAGTAGAGGACGGATAGGATGGGAGCGGAAGAGATTAGGAAGGATAGGATGATTTT
This sequence comes from Pinus tabuliformis, assembly GCA_031772625.1. NCBI lineage: Eukaryota > Viridiplantae > Streptophyta > Pinopsida > Pinales > Pinaceae > Pinus > Pinus tabuliformis. The sequence continues at coordinate 438,592,236 of CM062820.1, read as the reverse complement.
AGAATAGCTTGGGAACTTGGATAGGGTAAAATTTATCCATCAAAATCATAAACTTAAAATTTCAACTTCGGGACGAAGTTTTTCTAAGGGGGAGTGTATGTAATGGCCCATCTAAACTAATCCACTATATAAAGTTTCAAACTTTATAATAAAACAAATGTGATGAATTTTAAATAATAAATTTATTTAAGTTTTATAAATATAAATTTATTAAACTTTATAAAATATAATTCTAAACTTTATAAAATATATATATATATATATATATTAAATTTTACAAAATATATAAATTAACTTTATAACATATAATTATAAATGAAACTTTGTAAAATATAAGTTAACTTTATGAAACTAAATGATATAAATCAAGGACCCTTATTCAAGGGGGACGTTTAATTCCCATAAGATACATATCTGAGCGCATATGACAGCAGGGAGAGAGAGCCGTATGCGTAGAAGGCGTGTCGGGACAGGGGAAGGCGGTGGTTGCATGCGGGAGGGCGGCCACCGCCAGGCCCGTGGTTAAAACCGAACTTATGAACCGAGAACCGGCGGGGGGGGGGGAATTGAGCAGTGAAACCAGAGGAGGAGGAATTGAGCAGTGAGAGAGATTTGCTACTGGAAGAGCTTTAGTCCGTCTGAGGTTCTGGGCACGGGGGACAGTGGGCTTCTGTGAGAAGCTTGCTGGATTGAGTAGCTAGCTTCTACTCAATCAGGCTGGGCGGAATTGGTCTCCCTGGGTAATTGGAGCTCAACATCAACAGCATCGTCAACTGCTCGGGATCAGCTAGCAGTTCAGGTAAGTGCAAAAATTGAGTTTTTAAGCTTCCTGTTTTCCAGTTATGAGCATTTACATGTTTCCTGTTTTCCAATTTATGGGCATTACAAGACTCCAAGGAATAGGTAAAAAATGTCAACAGCCAAAAATATAAATTTTTTCAAACTGCTTGAACTTTTCTGCATTAGAGTAGGATTTCTGCTTGCTGGTTTTTAGAGTCATATTAATTTACAACAAGTTATTGGTTGGGGGAAACTAATAAAATTGCTAGATTCTAAACCCCACATAGATACAAGTGATTATTCCTTCTATTTTACACTTGTATCTAGCCTTCTGGTTGTAGATTACTAGATTAAGAGGGCTCTAGCTTGTTGGACCTGCATTTTCAACCATTAGAAATGAGTTATACAAGCCCATAGATAAATCTTTTACATTAAAACTTATGAATTTTCAGATTTATACTAGTTTATCAATAAATCATATTAGAGTTGAATAAATTTTATTTTCTAGCCATTTAAGATGCAAAATGATTTTTTGGAAAATTTCTGGGTTAATAACATAACCCAAAAAATCTGAAAATCAATATCCAGCCAGCCAATTGCAAATTGCCTTTTTAGGTCAAATTTAATAGAGGGGAGGCCCCAAAGCCTCTACAATCACCCTCTAGCCTTTCGACACTCCAGGGTAACTCCTTAGAAGTGTTTTTCACACAGTGGATTGACTGTTTGAACAAAATAGGTTGTTGTTTTTGTGTTTTTTATGTAGGTTTTACAGGTTGTCATACAGGACAACAAAATATTTTGACTTATAGCTCCTTAACAAAACTTCAGAATTGATAAATAATCACATATTTGATTAGGGTAGCTTTAATAGACAAAAATCCATAGGTTACACACTCTATCTTTGAATTGTTTTGGCTACTAATATTTGCTGTTAGAATTCTACTCTATTTTTTTTTCTATGTAGGACAACAGATAGACTAAGAACACCTCCACCCCATTGACTCCATATAAGGCACTGGATATAAACCAAAGTTACTAGGGGATATTTACGGACTCCTCCCTTGGATGTTTAGGGTGTGTGCAACTCTACTAAAAAGATCGGTAACAGGAGGCTTCCTTAATCTGCATAAGTAACTTCACCCAAAATAAGTAGACTGGTGCCTAGATATGATGTTCTATGGTGAAACTAGGAGTTAATTATCTATTTTACTAGTTTGGAAGTGAAAATAAATTGCAGAAATAACACAAACCAACAAACTAACATCACTAAAAACCTATAAATATATTGTTTTAGAAGCCACAAAAGGTGAGCGATAGATGCCCTTACCAAATATAAGATGAACTTCTTGAATTACCCATTGATAAGTGGCTGAATATGTACAAATATGTTGCTGTTCTTGTTGAAATTTCCAAGTCTGACACATCAGAAATCCCTACTGCATTATCTGGTTTATTATCTCCTACTTGTTCTTTCCATTAACAAGTTATTTATAAATATAAATACCGAAATAAACACAAATGCAGCCTCAACACATATATAGATTAGCCACTGAAATAACTGAGACAATCACACAAGGGACACTGTTATTTTTTTACAGTTGTCCCTGGAAAACCCCAATGCGGGAAAACCGGTGCAATAGATATGAGGGTTTTATTATTATGCAGTTTCTAAATACAACTAGGGTGCCATATATGGCTCACCCTTCAGAGAATTTCCTTGGCAAAAGTACCTCTCCTCGGAGACAGATATTTCGGCTGACTGACAACCGGATGATTGATCCCACAGCAACTTTGACAGTTCCTTAGCTGGACAGCGAAAGCTGCTCGAAGCTTTTCTCTGAAATTGCGTCACCCTCTTTTGCTCTGCGTCTGCCTCTCAGCTTTTAGTCTGTCCCATGAAAGTACCCCAGCGCTGCCTGTTTAACCCAGCGTCAACTCTACTAGCCTCTGCTGCTTCTGCGTCAACCTCTTGGCCCTCTGTGTCAGCTGCGCTGGCCTCCTCTGCCTCTGCGTCAGCCTTCCAAGGCTCTATGCTATCTCTTCGACACTTTCTTTGCCTCTCTGATATATATTCTCGGCCTTCTGCCGAACTGCCCCTCGCTACAATAGATCACTAACTCGATTTCTCAGCAAACCCTGCCCCAAAAAATCGAATTCTTGCTCAACTTGGTGTCCCTTCAATTGAACCTCAAGCCTTCTCTTATACTTTTCCTGTTGACGGTTCAACGGTCGAGATTAAGTCCCTAATCAACGACTAAGATTAGATTTGGTTTGATCCTCGTTATTTAGAACTTTCTCACCCATATTATATTAATACACATTAATTATTTTAATATCTCTCCATCCAGGTGGAATTTCTTGAAACGGTTTCTGGGTGTTGGAGATCTCATGTGTCTTAGCCTCTCCACCAAATTTCGTGGGTAGAGCACATCCGATGACCAAAAATCAACAGTTCTACACGTTTCAAATCTGCAAAATGGACAAAAATGCATAAAACCAGAAATAAAAATGTCTTTTGGGGCCACCCATGAGTGTGGAAATACACAAGATTAATAGATCTGTTGGCGGGGAAGCATGAGCAACAAATTAGTGATGATAATAATGGCTCAGAACTTTAGGTTTGCAAGTAAAATGAAATTCGTAGTAGTTTGCAACAGTGTTGAAAATATCAATATCGACAAAATATCAACGAAGGTCCTGAAAACATCTTTTCGGCAACATCGGCGAAAATATCGGAAAATATCTACAAACATAAAAAATGCATAATACATTCATTTTTTTCTTCAGATTTTTAAACATATAAAGCAATAACAACATGAAATAAACACATTGGCACATAAATATGAAGAAAGCACTGATATATATGATGTAGTGGATGTAAAGTAAAAATGATACATCAAAGGTGATACCAAATCCTACTGATCCTTGATAATTGCCCAATCAAGGACTCAAATGTGGAGAATCGATACAAAATAACATCACATTATAAAAGTATCTCATAATCATGAGTTATATGTAGCAAAACAAATAAAACTAGTAGCTAGCTATCTGAGATCAGTGCCCTCTCCCCCTTTTACAGGAAAACATAATGGGTTGTATGCCAGGCCTGCCCCTAGCAGTGGAAGGTCCTAACCTTGCACCTAATGTCAAATAATGACTGCTGGATATGGAGCTGTGCTCTCTTATATCTGTAGTAGATGGTGTTGACACTGACGCTCCCACAGTCTCCTCCTCCTTTTCCTCCTGCTCCTCCTCCTCGTGCTTCTCCTCCCCCGAGCCTTCCTCTAACCATGTAGGTGACTCCTCCAAGATGGGCACCTCGGGCTGCACTCTCCATTGAGACAATACATCTCTAGAGTAATAAAGTTGGTGGCAAAACATGTGATCGTAGGATGCTGAAACTCCTTGTTTCTAGTGTATCTCCTCATGAGGCTAAGAAAAAAAGCATAGTTATAGATAAACTTGGGGATGCTCCTAGACACATCAATCACCAGCTTGATGAAGGAGAGTTTCCCCATATCCTCAAGCAACAAATCAATACAATGTGCTGCACATGGAGTCTAGAACAATGTGTGGTGCCTCTCTATAAGCATCGTGCCAACAACCACATAATTAGCTGCATTATTTGTTATGACTTACACCACATTCTGCACATCGATCTCCCGGACGAACCCATCTAACAACTCACATATCAATGTTGCATCTTTTATATGTGCTAATGTATACACTGATTTAATAAACATGGTGCCTTTAGGACAATGGACCAAGAAATTTAGAAGAGTCCTACCCTTCCTATCTGTCCAACCATCAGACACCATTGTGCATCCAGACACCTCCCATGTCTGTTTTAACTCAGCCAATCTAGAGTTGATGTCCTACTATTCTACTTGAAGGATTGCCCCCCACAACTCTTCATATATAGCACTTTTGTACCCTGGGCCCACAATAGCAATAACATCACACATTGGTGTGAAAATTTCATCTATCATAGCAACTGGAAATTATTTTTCTAATTGTCAATTTATTCAACAATTTATCTATTGTCTTCTACCACAAATATCAAATAATTCATACTGTGATTTTCACAAATAAATTGCGGAAGAAAATAGCGCTGGAAACTGAGAAAATCTAGCATACACATAAAAATATGACAGTTATTTTTGGACAATTGTCCCTAGAAAAACCCAACTTGGGAAAACCGGTGCAACAACTGAGGGTTTTATTATTATGCAGTAGTGAAATCTAAGTACAATCTATGGATGCCCAACTGTCAATCCAAATAGCAAGTATTTGACAAAAATAATTATAGAGAAGAAATTCTCTCACTCCACAAGCAATCCTGACACTGGCTACTCTTGAAAAACTTGTCGTTCGAACCCCAACGTAGGCCCTCTGTGTAGTCCTTGCACTTCCTCTTACACATGTGGCTTAGATCAACTTCCAAGCAAGCCGTCTTGCCTGCCTGCAGTTGGAAGTGACTCTATGTCCCTCTAGAAGACTTTCCCGGCCTCTGGAAGTTGAATCGACTTTCTCCCCAGTTAAATCGAATTGCTTTGCTTCAGCTACTATGCAGTTCTTGCGCTGCTTCTGTGTGGATCACTTCTGTCACTTGCTGCTGCCTCTGCGGATCTAGAAAACTTCCTCCAGATCACTGTCCCTGCCTCTCACTGCCTCTGCTTCGATTTCTGGCTCTCTTGGCAACTACTGTTGCTCTCTGGAAATCGATTTGCCAAGGAAATTGAACCGCACAAGTGTCTTCTCCAAGTGCCCATTGAATTCTTCTTATAATCTTCTGTTGGAGCACCAACGACCAAAACTAAAACTTAATCAAGGGCCAAGATCATATCGGAGTCGATCCATTTGAGTTTCTAGAGATTTCTCACCTTGAATTAATTAATTCTGATTAATTAACAAGTTTTCCTAAGTTTAGACTCAGGACACATTAAAAAATAGGTTAATGATCTAATAAAGTCATCTCTAGGTGGAATTTCCAGAAACAATTTCTGGGTTATGGATATCTCATGTATTATAGCCTCTCCACCAAGTTCGTGACTAGAACACATCCGATGCTACAAAAAATATCACTCCCTCTTAGCGAGGACTGTGTTCTAGTGCCGCACACTCTCCCACAACACTGTGTCTATACCATTTCTTGTCACATTGTTGATGTCTGGCTACTGCTTCCCACCAACCACTGCGCAACTCTGATGCTGTATTTGTGCTGCTGGTGACATTGTCATACTGCTGCCAATCCTGCATCTGCACTGCAACTCCCTCTCATCTGTTGCTGTTGTAACTGCAACAACTGCAAATGAGAAGCATTCGAAACACTGAATCAACTGTGTTCAGTATGATGCATCTATCTCCCGAGTCCTGACTGCTACTAGCCTCCACACTGTCACTGAAGAATCTGCGCTACTGCTGACTCTGCACTGCTGCCAACACTGCATTGCGTTCCTCAGCACCTGACTACTACTATTCTGCAACTGTTATCCTGAATTGGATTGCATCTTTGACACTGATCCATCTTGCTACTGAATACTATGGGCCCTCACAGCCAGGTGATGATCCATGAGGTGGAAATCTTAGTGGACCTTACCCAAACTTGTAGCTCTTTGGGGCTACAACACCAAATCACCCCACCTCACCCCTGTAGGTATAATTGCTAACATAGTAAACTCTTCCTATAGCCTAGAGGAAGGCTTGTTTATTTCTGCGGACGTTGCCTGTTGGTGTTGCTTCTCCTACTTGTCCTTCTTCCTAAGAGGGCACTACATACTGTAGTGACCGAACTCACCACACCTGAAGCACTTGACCTTTGATAGGTCCTTCTTCTTCTTCTTCTGTTCCCCATGTCCTTGGCTAGGATTTGATGCTAGGGCCACATTCTCGTCTTCCTTCTCACTCTTCACGACCTTGTTGCTACTACCGCTGATGGTGCTCTTTACTAGAGCTCACCTCAACTCCTCCTGCTACAGGTCGACCCACATTTTGTCCCAGCCAAGCAAAGTATCTCTGCTCAATATGCTTTGGAAAAATACTTGCCGATCCTTTGAGACACTGTTTATTGCCAATTGTACAATCTCTGTGGGTTGGGGTGCCTCCTTAACAACTGCTAGCTGATCTCGGGCCTCTTGAATCCGAGTGAGGAAGGGATCTATGCCTTCACCCTTTTGCATCCTGATGGTTCTCAGCTTCTCTTGGAGAAACATCTTCCGTTACTGGGAAGAACTCTGATATAGCATGGAGAGAGCTACCCACATTTCCATGGCAACATTCTTGCCAGAAATATGTGAGACTATATCTTGGACTCTATCCAATATCATCCACTTCGTCTTCGCCATTTCCTTTTTGTACCCCTTCAACTGATTTGCATCTTGGGATACTATTACAACATTGTCCACATAGGCTTTCAGGCCATATTCATCTAGAAGGAAGGACATCCTAGCCTTCCAGATGACATAGTTGGAGGCTCCCTCCAAACTATCCTGATTTCTAAGCCCAACTGTGGCCATCTCTTAAACTAGTCTAGAAACTCCCTCTTCCTCTGCTTGACTGCTGCTTTGCCACTTGCACTCCCTCCTGGAATGCACAGTTCTTCTAGTTGCTACTGCCACTTGAAGCTAGAAAAATCAGATTTCTTGGCGAGAAATCCTCTGAGAGAAATCTCCCTCTGTGTGTTCAATTTCTTTTCCACTTGATGCTGATTCTGTTACTGCAAAACCATTTACGTCCAACAAGAAATATGCTCAGTGAAAATATGAGTTGCTGTTGCTTCCTTTGACTGCTGGAATCACATCCTTGGCAAATTGAATTTTTCTGCCAACCCACACTGAAAAATCGAACTCCTGCCCTAGTAATTCGTACTGCCTGTCTGGGTATTGTGAAGCCTCTGAGAATTTTGACCTGCTACTCCCTCTGAACAACGAAATTCCCTTCTCCGCTTCTGAGCTTCCTCACTGATCCCTCACGCTCTAATACCATGTGAAAATTTCATCTATCACAACAATTGGAAAATATTTTTCTAATTGTTTATTTATTTAACAATTTATCTGCTGTGTGCTACGACAAATATCAAATAATTCACACTGTGATTTTCACAAATAAATTACGGAAGAAAATAGCACTCGAAACTGAGAAAATCTAATGCACACATAAAAATATGACAATTATTTTTGGACAATTGTCCCAGGAAAAACCCAACTTGGGAAAATTGGTGCAACAACTGAGGGTTTTATTGTTATGCAACAGTGAAATCTAAGGACAATCTATGGATGCCAAACTGGCAATCCAAACAACGAGTATTTGAGAAAAATAATTAGAGAGAAGAAATTCTCTCTCTCCACAAGCAATCCTGGTATTGGCTCCTCTTGAAAAACTAGCCGTCCAAACCCCAATGTAGGCCCTCTGAGCAGCCCTTGCACTGCCTCTCACACGTGTGGCTTTGATCAACCTCCAAGCAAGCCGTCTTGCCTACCTCTGCTGTTGGAAGTGACTCTCTGGCCCTCTGGAAGACTTTCTTGGCCTCTGGAAGCTAAATTGACTTCCTCCCCAGCTAAATCAAACTGTGTTGCTTTTGCGTGGATCACTTCTATCACTTGCTTCTTCCTCTCCTTATCTGGAAAACTTCCTTCGGATCACTGTCCCTACCCCTCATTGGCTCTTCTTCGATTTCTAGTTCTCCGACAACTACTGCTGCGCTCTGGAAATCGATTTACCAAGGAAATCGAACTGCACAAGTGTCTTCTACGAGTGCCCATCGACTTCTTCTTATAATCTTCTGTTGGAGCACCAACAACCAAGATTAAAACTTAATCAAGGGGCAAGATCATATTGGAGTTGATCGATGTGAGTTTCTAGAGAATTCTCATCTTGACTTACTTAATTTTGATTAATTAACTAGTTTTCCTGGGTTTAGACTTAGGAAACATTAAAAATAATGTTAATAATCTAATTAAGTCATCTCTAGGTGGAATTTCCAGAAACGATTTTTGGATTATGGAGATCTCATATATTCTAGCCTCTCCACCAAGTTTCATGACTAGAACACATCCGATGCTACAAAAACTACCAATTGGATGCCAAAATGGATTGTTTTTGGTAATGCTGAGAGGTAAGTCACTCTAGAAAAGACACCTCCCCATAACTTTATCTACTTCTTGCTTCTCCTTTTTTTTAACAACTGATTTTATGGAAGGTTGTGCTCCATGTCTGGTTCGTGGAACAAAAAATGATGGCATCCCACTCCCAGTAACATTAGCACTAGCAGGTGATGCTGAGGAGCCCCTCCCACTACCCTCAACCTCAAATCAGAGAAATATATCCCGAAAGATCTACCTATGTGAAAATTTGGAGACCCAAATTTCTACTGCAACAACTGATTAAGTATCTTCTATTTGTTAAATTACTAAACAAACTATTTACTGCATCCTACAATAAATACCGAAACTAATACATTGTAGTCTTCACCAATTAAATTAAATGCGAAAACAAGGCACTGAGCAAGAAAGAAATACACAACACATGACACCGTTATTTTTGGACAAATGTCCCCAAAAAAATCCAGTGTGGGAAAATCGGTGCATTAGCTGAGGGTTTGTATTATCAAGCAATAGTTTTCTGAATACAATCTTTGGATGCCTCACTGGCTATCCAATATAGAGAATTTGATTGACAGAGAGATGAGTAAGATATACCTCACACTATCACTGGCGATCTAGTATTGATACATATGAGACCTCCATACAATAGCTACGTATGCATTGACCCGCATGTATCACACTATATATAAACTAGTTACTACAGGAGGAGATATAAATTAAGGTAATAAATTAACGCTTCACCAGAGTATCATATATATGATAAGTCCTTAAAACCAACAGAAAATATTAATTTTAAAAGTTTAGATTAAAATTTACAATTTAAAATTAATAAAATAATAATATAAATTAATTAAAATTATAAATTTAATAAATTTAATTAATTCATAAAAAAAATATAAATAAACCTTATTAAATCAAACTACGTATTCAAATAAAAATCAATGAAATCAAATGAGATTCGATTTCATAAAAGTTACATGTAACCAAAATATTGACACGAAGATGAGAAGAAGGCGGTGGATGAGGAAATAAAAGGAGAAGGGAAAAATGATTTTGGGGGAGAAAGGTAGCAAAGTTGAGAACAATTTTGGATACTGTAATACAACGATGAAATGAACTTGAGTCTTGATTATACTGATGTTTTTGGGCACGGGGGGAATTAGATTGCTTCAATTGAAAGCTTTCTGAGACTGAGTACCTAGGTTGTACTCAGTTCGGCAGGGAGGTTTTGGCCGTTTTAGTAACACAGCCAGACAAGAATTGCAGCAGAGCAGACAGATTGTCAGCAAAGCAGACAGGTTGGTATTCATTAGATTAGTTATTTAAATTTTGTATGTTAAATTTCATGTTTTGAAATTAGCTTGAGATAGGGTTCTTACAAAGATTAAAACATAATCGATGGCTAAGATTAACTAGAACTCGATCCATGTCTTCTTCTAGAAGATTCTCACCATGACTTAATTAATACCCTTTAATTAATCAGATTTCTTAAGTTTAGACTTAGGAAACATTAAAAACGATTAATTATTTTAATTAAGTCGTCTCTAGGTGGAATTTCCAAAAATGTTTTCTGGGTTTTGGAGAATACATGTATTCTAGTCTCTCCACCAAATGTCGTGGCTAGAACACATCCAATGCTACAAAAACTAAGAATATAACTTGTAGGAACCAAGGTGACGACCATGATGATGGGGTAGAGCTCATGTGCTAAATGTGTTTGTCCTAAACATCTTTCGCATTTTGTGGTACATTTTCTTGTTGAATGTGGCCAACTATGCTTTTACTTTTATTTTTAGTTGCATCAACCTGCGGGGCTTCATTCCAGGCCTGACCCAAAATGTGGGCAAGGAGAAGGGGAGAATTAGCCCTATGTGGACCCAGTGGAGGAATGTGGACCTAGGTGGGAGAAATGATGAATAGGGTAATAATGAGTGGAAAGGGGGGTAATATATGCGGATGAGGGAGCGGGACCATGCAACCAAAATCAAGGTTTCCCATGAAATACCATCCCTAAAGCCAAATGGTCAGTAAAAGAGATCCCATGGGACTAGAGTCCAAGGTTAATATCCAAAAATGGGTCTAGGGGATAAGAGCACAGACCTAGCCCATTCTTTTTGCCGAATCCCCCCATTAACGCATGCCCAGAAGTGTCCATGATAAGAAAACTACAATATTCAATTACCAAGTGACAAGGGATACCTTTAGGTTAGGGAGGCCCACCTTCAAACATATGATCATGACAAATGGGTGAGCGGTCACATGGCTGGCTCAGGTGGTGGAGAAGAAGCACAACAAGCTAGTTGGTGGAGAAGCGACACAATGAGCTAGCTGGGGGTTGCAAGGGGCTGGTGGCTGCCAGGTGAGGACCATCTTGGAAAACAAATTCTCTTAGGGATATCACCCACAAAATGGTGGGTAACATCTGGCTCCAACTGGGACGCGATCTCTCAAAGACGTGGATTAAGCTAGTCAAACGGGAGGTCGCGAGAACTCCAACAATCTCTTGGTTACCGTAGACCTGTTCCTTGCACATATAATAGATGAAAAACACGCAGCAACATGCTTTCGCAATGTCTCATGATCGCACATGCTTAATGTTAGGCCGTAAAATCAACAGAAAAATAAAATATGCAAAATTTTACTTTGCTTTTACTTTTATTTTTAGTTGCATCAACCTGCGGGGCTTCATTCCAGGCCTGACCCAAAATGTGGGCAAGGAGAAGGGGAGAATTAGCCCTATGTGGACCCAGTGGAGGAATGTGGGCCTAGGTGGGAGAAATGATGAATAGGGTAATAATGAGTGGAAAGGGGGGTAATATATGCGGATGAGGGAGCGGGACCATGCAACCAAAATCAAGGTTTCCCATGAAATACCATCCCTAAAGCCAAATGGTCAGTAAAAGAGATCCCATGGGACTAGAGTCCAAGGTTAATATCCAAAAATGGGTCTAGGGGATAAGAGCACAGACCTAGCCCATTCTTTTTGCCGAATCCCCCCATTAACGCATGCCCAGAAGTGTCCATGATAAGAAAACTACAATATTCAATTACCAAGTGACAAGGGATACCTTTAGGTTAGGGAGGCCCACCTTCAAACATATGATCATGACAAATGGGTGAGCGGTCACATGGCTGGCTCAGGTGGTGGAGAAGAAGCACAACAAGCTAGTTGGTGGAGAAGCGACACAATGAGCTAGCTGGGGGTTGCAAGGGGCTGGTGGCTGCCAGGTGAGGACCATCTTGGAAAACAAAATTCTCTTAGGGATATCACCCACAAAATGGTGGGTAACATCTGGCTCCAACTGGGATGCGATCTCTCAAAGACGTGGATGAAGCTAGTCAAACGGGAGGTCGCGAGAACTCCAACAATCTCTTGGTTACCGTAGACCTGTTCCTTGCACATATAATAGATGAAAAACACGTAGCAACATGCTTTCGCAACGTCTCATGATCGCACATGCTTAATGTTAGGCCGTAAAATCAACAGAAAAATAAAATATGCAAAATTTTAATGTAAATGCAGCTAATCTATTATGAGAAATATCATATGATGCTAGCTATAATGCAAAAATCAATATGCAATGCATCCTACCCTAGCATGCATATGGTACATAACCAATACTAAGTGTAATTATAAAGCCAATGCCACCAACATATCATCAAATCAATATAAATATGCCGGCCTACTCATGTAGTAAATTCCACACCGAATGTGGACACATTCATATGGATGATAAGGCCGGTGGGAGGTATGGAAATAGAATGCCTACAACTGGATGATCTTGTGAGAGGAAGTAAGAAAATGATGTAATCTAGTCCATGAGATCCATGAGGAGGTAAGAAAAAGATATCACCATTTTGTGGGTGATATCCCTAGGAGAATTTTTTCCAAGATGGTCCTCAGCTGACAGCCAACAACCCTTTGCAACCACCAACTAGCTCGTTGTGCTGTTTCTCCACCAACTAGCTCGTTGTGCTTCTTCTCCACCACCTGAGCCAACCATATGGTCCCTCACCCATCTGTCTTTGTGCTCTTCCTCTTCCACTCAATGTTGATTTTGCTGCTGCAAACTACTGCAAAACCCTCTTGCGCCCAAACAAGGAATTTGCTTTGTGAAAATCTGAGCTACTGCTGCCTCCTTTGCCATTGCCACTGTTGATTTGGTGTAGCACCAAATGTGCTCTAGCCACATAAATTGGTGGAGAGGCTAAAGCACATGAGATCTCCAATACCCAAAGATGGTTTGGGCAGATTCTAAACAGTTTGAGAGATATTAAAATAATTAATATTTTTAATGGAGTCCCTAAGTCTAAACTTAGGGAAAATAAAATATTAATGTGAATTAATATAAAACTGTGTTAGAAGGGTCCAAAAGTCATGGATCAAGCCAGATTTAATCTTAGCCGTTGATTAGGGACTTAATCTCGGCCGTTGAATTGTCAACGAGAAAAGTATAAGAGGAGGTTTGAGGGTCACTTGGATAACACACCGAGTTGATCAAGAATTCGATTTTCTGGGGCAGGGTTTGCTAAGGAAATCGAAGGAGTGATCAGAGTTGCAGCTGAGGGGCTGTGAATACAGAAGCAGAGAGGCAGAGAGAGTACTGGGAGCATCAGCGCAGAAGGCGAGAGAGAGGGACGCAAAGCCAGCTAGAGGCCACGTAGAGCCAGTCAGGGCCCACACAGAGGCAGCCAGGAGCTGCGTAGTGCCAGAGAGAGCCAACGTGGGTGACGCAGAGGCTCTAAAGGCTGATGCAATGCCTCCAGAGGCTTACGCAGGGCGAGTTGGGGTGATGCTGGGGTGATGCTGGGACAGAGAGGCTGACGCAGTCCCTAGAGGCAGACGCTGGGGATTTCGTGGGGCAAATTGGAGCTGAGAGCTGTGGGATTATTCATCTGGAGTTTTAGCCGGAATATCTGTCTCCGGCTGAGAGGTGCTACTGCCGAGATCATTCTCTGTTGGGTGAGCCGGTTTAGTACCCAGATTGTATTCTGAAACTGCTTAATAATAAAACCCTCAGATAGCTGCACCGATTTTCTCGCATTGGGTTTTTCCGGAGACATTGGTTCAAAAACGACGGTGCCACTTGTGTGCTTGTTTTTCCTTCAGTTGATGATCTTTAATCTGTTGAGCATGTACTTGTATTTATTTTTAGAACTTACATGGTAAATAACTTGTTAATTAAATAGAATAAGTAGGCATAAATAAATCAGAAAGTACATGAAGGATTTCTAATAGTTAGACTTAGAAATTCCAACATGGTATTAGAGGGTGGTTGTAGATCATGGGAGAACTGAGGGCATCAAGCAGATCAACAACAATAGAAACAACTGTCCTGAGTGACAGAAGCTGTTCCTAGTGGAGAAGCAGCAAGGGAGGGGTGACGTAGTGCTTGTGTCATCAAGTTTGAGCCTGGAGGAGGATCAACCCAGTAGCAGAAGGGAGTAGACCTGACCTACGCAGTGATCAATCATCTTTCTCAATCAAGAAGGATTGACGCCCGTGGCCAGGAGGTGCGAATTTTGTTGGTGCCGGGATTGCGCAGAGCGTAAAAGCTCTAACCTTTAGTTTGTTGAGGCATAGGAGGCTGTGGGTAAGGTGCGAAGTGAAGCTGGTGGGGTACTATGGTCAGAAAGTACCTAACAGGGCAAGACCAAGGAAGAGGGAGTCGCTGCCTAGGATTTCTAGCCAAGAAATCCGGATCAATGGTGTAGCTGCACTAATGATCGGAGTGGGGCATCTCGACATTGGAAGAGGGTTTCCAGGAGGGAAATTGAGGCTCAGAGGGAGTCACACCGAGAACTTCCAGAAAGGAAGTAGAGGAGCAGCGAAATGGCAATGAACGAGGTAAGAGATTAGGATAGACTGGACGGAGCCTCAAACTTAGTAGCCTGGAAGGCCATAATCTTGTCCGTTCTAGACAGGAATCGTCTCAAGCACTTCGCCTTGAAGACGATAGCGATCCAAGTTGACCCAGTTGAGAACGACAAGTACGAGGAGGCAATGGCGAGGGCAAAGAGCATCATCCTTGATGGGGCCAAGGACCATGTAGTACCACATATTGCCGAAAAGGAAACGACAAATGCGATGTGGGAGGCCTTGACGAAATTGTATCAACATACTTCCGTGCAGAGGAAGATGCTACTAGAAAATCAGCGGCGGTCATACCAGATGCAGAAGGGAGAACATATTGACACCTTCCTCGGTCGATTGAAGGAGATCCAGGATCAATTGACTTCCATAGGGGCCATGCCGGATCAAAAATTGATGGTGAGGACAGCCCTGAATGCAGTCTCAAAAGAGTGGGAGGTGTTTGTCCAGAGTATACGGGGAGGTCGACCCTTCCAGATTGGGAGGAATTGTGGGTGGCTCTTTGCTGAGAAGATATCAAAAGGCTGACCAAGGCGGGAAGCAGCGACAAGGGGGTCAGAATCAAGAAGGAGGAAGAGGAGGATGCTGCCCTAGCATCTGAGGGAAAGTAGGAGAAACAGAAGAAGGACCTCTCCAAGGTCAAATGCTTCGGGGAACTGGGTCACTATGCGAGCCAGTGTCGGAGGAAGAAGAGCAAGGGAGAGGCTTTTGAGACCAAGGCTGTGCCAGCAAAGGCGGAGAAGGAAGCGGAGACAGATGATGACTATACCATGAGTGCTCACACGCCACTTGAGAGGAAGTGGGGAGACATCGAGCTGTAGTCAGACGGAGTACAGGTGATGAGGGGCAGGATCCTCGAGGTACCCAACCTCTTGGATTATACCTTACTACGGGAGCCCTGAAGAGGAGTAGCAATACTGGCGGATGTCAGTAGAGACAGATGCGGATGAAGCGACAGAGGGAGATACAGTGTAGGATTCCCAGGACAGTGTGAGGCAACAGTGCGAGATGCATGGAGTTGTTCAAGCAGCGCAGAGATCAGAGAAGGGGCACTTTTCAGCGACAGAGGGAGTTTCAATATCGAGGGTGTCTCTATCTTGACAGAGATGTTAGAGTTGGGAGATCAGTTACTTACTTCTCAGTAACTGAGTTGCAGTGCCACAGTTAGCAGTGGTAGTGCCATGGGTAGCACGATGCAATATGATGAGAGGGGCTGCCGTACAGATGTAGCAGTGATGTTGGGCAGTAGGCCTAGCATCAGCACTAGGACCGATGCCGGATGATTAGGGTGATGCTTAGTCAAGAGTATTACTAGAGCACAGTCCTCGCTAAGAGGGAGTGTTGATTTGGGGTAGCATCGGATGTGCTCTAGCCACGAAAATTGGTGGAGAGGCTAAAGCACATGAGATCTCCAATACCTAGAAATGGTTTGGGAAGATTCTAAATAGTTTGAGAGATATTAAAATAATTAATATTTTTAATGGAGTCCCTAAGTCTAAACTTAGGGAAAATAAAATATTAATGTGAATTAATATAAAACTGTGTTAGAAGGGTCCAAAAGTCATGGATCAAGCCAGAGTTAATCTTAGCCGTTGATTAGGGACTTAATCTCGACTGTTGAATTGTCAACGAGAAAAGTATAAGAGGAGGCTTGAGGGTCACTTGGAGAACACACCGAGTTGATCAAGAATTCGATTTTTTGGGGCAGGGCTTGCTGAGGAAATCGAAGGAGTGATCAGAGTTGCAACTGAGGGGCAGTGAATACAGAAGCAGAGAGGCAGAGAGGGTACCGGGAGCATCAACGTAGAAGCCGGGAGAGAGGGACGTAGAGCCAGCTAGAGGCCATGTAGAGCCAGTCAGGGCCCACACAGAGGTAGCCAGGAGCTGCGCAGTGCCAGAGAGAGCCAGCATGGGTGACACAGAGGCTCTAAAGGCTGACGCAGGGCGAGTTGGGGTGACGCTGGGCCAGAGAGGCTGACGCAGTCCCTAGAGGCAGACACTGGGGATTTCGTGGGGCAGATTGGAGTTGAGAGTTGTGGGATTGTTCATCCGGGGTTTTAGCCGGAATATCTGTCTTCGACTGAGAGGTACTACTGCCGAGATCATTCTTTGTTGGGTGAGCTGGTTTGGCACCCAGATTGTATTATGAAACTGCTTAATAATAAAATCCTCAGATAGTTGCGCTGGTTTTCCCGCATTGGGTTTTTCCGGGGACATTGGTCCAAAAACAATGGTGTCACTTGTGTTCTTGTTTTTCCTTCAGTTGATGATCTATAATGTGTTGAGCATGTACTTGTATTTATTTTCAGTATTTACATGGTAAATAACTTGTTAATTAAACAGAACAAGTAGGCAGAAATAAATCAAAATTACATGAAGGATTTCTAATAGTTAGACTTAGAAATTCCAACAAAAAACACGTAGCAACATGCTTTTGCGGCATCTCATGATCGCACATGCTTAATGTTAGGCCATAAAATCAACAAAAAAATAAAATATGCAAAACTTTAATGTAAATGCAACTAATCTATTATGAGAAATATCATATAATGTTAGCTCTAATGCAAAAATCAATATGCAATGCATCCTACCCTAGCATGCATATGGTACATAATTAATACTGAGTGTAATCATAAAGCCAATGCCACCAACATATCATCAAATCAATATAAATGTGCCGGCCTACTCATGTAGTAAATTCCACACCGAATGTGGACACATTCATTTGGATGATAAGGCCGGTGGGAGGTATGAAAATAGAACGCCCACACCTGGATGATCTTGTGAGAGTAAGTAAGAAAATGATGTAATCTAGTCCATGAGATCCATGAGGAGGTAAGAAAAAGATATCACCATTTTGTGGGTGATATCCCTAGGAGATTTTTTTTACCAAGATGGTCCTCAGCCGACAGCTAACAACCCCTTGCAACCACCAACTAGCTCGTTGATCCAGGTGGATGTTGGTGGCCACCCACCTATCCCATTTGGACCCCCACAACTGTCTCTTTCAGTCTTTTCAGTTTCCTAAATTGCAGCACAATTTACTATTTTTAGCAGTTTTTCGGGTCCTGAACTTCCGGAGCCGTTTTGAGGCCCTAAACGACGTTTTTTTGGGAATCTGGGGCAACATGGGTCCATGGACCCATGTTGCCTCCCAAAGTGGTAGTACTCGGATAGATCTTTCTAACGAGCTATCGTACGCATCAAACGGAGATTGTATGCCAAAGTTACGACCCCGGGAAATTGATGTACCAATTTACCCAAACGGGGCCCACAATTTGGCGTTTCATCTTCTAGGGTTAGGTTTCGGGATGTGAAGGGTTTTCCATTGTTTCTCAACAATAAATAGGCCTTTGAGCCTCATTGTAACACAGTTCGGAACAGTTCAGAGGCATGTAGTCGCCACATCTCTTCTCAGAGATAAGCTACCATCGCCCTAGCTGGTTTCTTTCCATTTCTGTTTGTAAGCATATTTCAGTATTTTACAGTAATGAAATGAAGTATTATTTCCGCTGCAACTCAGTATTCATGGTTATCTCATCTCTGTATTTATGGTTATCTCTGTAATTTATTGCGTTCCTGTCTAAATCCGGATCAGTGGTATCAGAGCGGTCTGCTTTTTCTCTGTTTTTCTTTGCATGTCCCCAACGAGGTCAGGATATAAGGAGTTAGGGCTTGAACTGGTCGAACCTTTACAAGACCAGCCTCGAAAATCCCGACGGCCTCCCATGGCGGATGAGAAGAAAGACGAGGGGGCAGGAGATCCCATCAAAATCTTGCTCGAAGAAGCGCTCGAGCGGCAAAGGAACGCGATGATGGATAGCTTTGCGCAGATCCTTCAGCGGCTACCTAGAGGCGACGCATCGGCTTCCAACAGCGACTCTGGAAATGCCACACCCTTCAAGGTACAAGTTAATTTTGAAATCCCCATCTTTGAAGGTAAAATAGACGCAGATGCCGTAGATAAATGGTTAAATCTGCTAGATGGGTATTTTTCTGTTCACGAATTTTCAAGTCGGGAAAAGATTATTTTCGCTCTTCTCAAAGCAGCCCCCCACGTCAAGGATTGGTGGGAGACCTACTGCGAGCAGAAGGATGAAAGTACAGGCTCACTATTTTCAGCCGCACCCACTTGGAATGACTTCCGGGATGCCATCAAGGAGCAGTACTACCCTGTCGGAAGCTATGAGGACAAATACATCAAATGGACCACACTGCGGCAGGGACGAGACCAAGATGTGCCGGAGTTCACAAACATTTTTCATACCCTTCGCACACAGTTGGGTATCAAAGATACTGAGCTGCATCTGGTACTCAAATACCGTGGTTGCCTGCACAGATACATCCAGGAAGAGATGGGGTTCTTGAACATCTCCTCACTCGGCATAGCATACCGATACGCTATCAAAATCGAGCAAAAGTTCAAACAGAAGAAGCGAGACTTTGGATCTGCAAATCCGAAGCCCAAAGGACAAAGCCAAGGCGGGATGACCCAAGACAACCCGTCGAAGCCACAAGAAAAGAACAACACCATGAAGCCGAAGAAGGACACAGGGAAGTGGTGTGAGTTCCACAAGAGTCCCACTCATAACACAAGTGAGTGTCGGACCAAGCAGTCGCTGGTGGCTGAGTTGAAGGCTTCCGAATCAGATGCATGTTCCGATCCTGAGCCAGAACCCGACAAGGGGAATGGCAAAGGGAAGCAGATCATTGATGCGGATCCTAGTGCCACTGTTGCCACCGCCAAGATCAAGAAAAATGAGCCCGAAGATCCAGAGGAGGGGGAGCGTCTTTTCCACTCACAGATGTGGGTGAAGGGTTCACCGCTGCGATTCATTGTCGACAGTGGTAGCCAAAAGAACCTGGTTTCAGCAGAGGTCGTGAAGCGGTTGGGCCTACCGACTACACCGCACCCGCAGCCATACAGTATCGGGTGGCTTCACGAAGGACGAGATCTGAAAGTTCGCCAGCAGTGCCGCCTTCCCTACAGCATCAAGCCCTTCACAGACGAGGTATTGTGTGATGTTACACCTCTGGATGTTTGTGATGTATTATTAGGCCAACCATACTTGTGGAGGCGACATGCTGTGTATGAGTCAAGGCCTCGTGCTGTCATTATTTCTTTGAATAATTCATTATACAGGATACCGGAGGTAGCCCCACCTACCGCCACATCTTTGATCACTACCAAGAAAGGCAGCAAGCTCATATCACTGGCCAGGAAATTCATCTGCCTAGTTCACTCCCAAAGTAAGGGGAAGATCGTTGCTACATCCATGACCCCTGCAAAGGGTTCCTCCACGCAGCAGCAGCAGCAAAGGGATACGGTCATGACAAAACACAGGAACAACTTCTCCTCACCCACATGGGTACCACACAAGTTTCAGGTGGGCAACAAAGTCTGGTTGCATCGACAGAAAGAACGCCTTACCAGAACCCATCAGAAGCTCAGACCACACCGACATGGTCCTTACAGCAGTACCAAGGCTATGGGGAACAATGCTTTGGAGCACAACATTCCTCCATTCCTTCACCTGCACCAAATGTTCAATGTGGACCATTGTCGACCATGCTTCCCGCCATCACTGGACACATCAGAGATTGCAGGACAAGTTCAGCAGATGGAGGAACTCAACGCAATGGGGACCATTGCTTCCTAAGGGGGGAGGAATGATCCAGGTGGATGTTGGTGGCCACCCACCTATCCCATTTGGACCCCCACAACTGTCTCTTTCAGTCTTTTCAGTTTCCTAAATTGCAGCACAATTTACTATTTTTAGCAGTTTTTCGGGTCCTGAACTTCCGGAGCCGTTTTGAGGCCCTAAACGACGTTTTTTTGGGAATCTGGGGCAACATGGGTCCATGGACCCATGTTGCCTCCCAAAGTGGTAGTACTCGGATAGATCTTTCTAACGAGCTATCGTACGCGTCAAACAGAGATTGTATGCCAAAGTTACGACCCCGGGAAATTGATGTACCAATTTACCCAAACGGGGCCCACAATTTGGCGTTTCATCTTCTAGGGTTAGGTTTCAGGATGTGAAGGGTTTTCCATTGTTTCTCAACAATAAATAGGCCTTCGAGCCTCATTGTAACACAGTTCGGAACAGTTCAGAGGCATGTAGTCGCCACATCTCTTCTCAGAGATAAGCTACCATCGCCCTAGCTGGTTTCTTTCCATTTCTGTTTGTAAGCATATTTCAGTATTTTACAGTAATGAAATGAAGTATTATTTCCGCTGCAACTCAGTATTCATGGTTATCTCATCTCTGTATTTATGGTTATCTCTGTAATTTATTGCGTTCCTGTCTAAATCCGGATCACTCGTTGTGCCGCTTCTCCACCAACTAGCTCGTTGTGCGGCTTCTCCACCACCTGAGCTAACCATGTGGTCCTTCATCCATCTGTCTTTGTGCTCTTCCTCTTCCACTCAACGTTGATTTTGCTGCTGCAAACTACTGCAAAACCCTCTTGCGCCCAAACAAGGAATTTGGTTAGCGAAAATCTGAGCTACTGCTGCCTCCTCTGCTTGTTGGAATTACCTTTTCTGGCAAGTCGATTTTTTCTACTGACCTGCACTGAAAATCAAACTTGTTCAAGCAACTCGCACTGCTTGGCTTAGGCTTTGCGTAGCCTCCAGAAATTTCTCTTGCTGCTCCCTCTGAAGAATGAATTTCTTCCTCCACTTCTGAGCTTCCTTGTTTGTTCAATCTTGCTTTGATACCATGTGAGAATTTCACTACAAAAATCCTATTGCAACAACTGGAATTGTGTCTTCTAATTGTAAATTAATTTAATAGTTTATTGCTACGACAACAACAAAATAAACGATTGCAATCTTCACAAAAATATTGCGGAAAATAATAGTGTTGGAAACTGAGAAATATGCACACACACATAAAATATGACACTTATTTTTGGACAAATGTCCCCGGAAAAACCCAACTTGGGAAAACCGGTACAAAAGTTGAGGGTTTTAATTATTAAGCAACAGTGAAATTATCGGAGTACAATCTATGCATGCCCAATTGGTTATCCAATAAAAAAGTATTTGGTAAAAGTAATTAGAGAAAAATATTCTCTCAGTCCACCAGAAACGCCGACATTGGCTCCTCAAGAAAATCTGGTCGTCCAAACCATTGCGCAGACCCTTTGCGCAATCTTTGCGTTGCCTCTTGCATGCTTGGCTCTGTTTAGCCTCTAATCAAGTCATCCTACCTATCTCTGCTGCTAGAAGTGACTCTCTGGGCCTTTCGAAGACTTTCTCGGCCTCTGGATGCTGAATCGACTTCCTCTTAGCAAATCGAACTACTTTGCTGAAGCTTCTATGCAACCATTGCGTGGAATACTTCTGCCACTTGGTGTTGCCTCTTCAAATCTGGAAAGCTTCCCTCGGATCACTGTCCCTACCCCTCTCTGTCTCTGCTTCCCTTCTCTTGCTCGAACTTTCCGACAACTATTGCTACTCTCTAGAAGAATATAACTGCCCAAGGAAATCGATCTCAAGTGTATGTTCTCCATCTACCCATCAACCTTCTCTGATAATCTCCAGTTGGGACTCCAACGACCAAGATTAAAACATAATCGATGGATGAGATCATATTCAGACTAATCTGTGTGAGTTTCTAGATGATTCACACCTTTCTCAATTAAGATTGATTAATTAACCAATTTTCCTAAGTTTAGACTCAGGAAATATTTAAAAATAGGCTAATAATCTAATTGAGACACTTCTTGGTGGAATTTCCAGAAACAATTTCTGGGTTATGGGGAACTCCTGTGTTTCAGCCTCCCCACAAAGTTTCGAGACTAGAACACTTTCGTTGCTATAAAAACTAACACAGTGTAGGTAATACAACAGGAGAAATCGAGCTAGTAGATTGAGTAGTGGGTGATAGAGGTGCAACACAGAGGTTCTACGGAGGAGTCTCCAGTTTCGGAGAAGCAGTGAGAGGAGTCTATATTATTTCTCCAGGAGGCTGGGCAGAGCCTCAATTAAGCAGTTCTATTCAACCAAAGAAGGGGTGGATTCAGCTTTCAGTGGCGGGGGAATTTCCAGGAGGCTAGAAGAATCACTTCCAGAGGCAGCAACATGCTAGACATCACATCAGAGGCAGTTTTTGGGTAGCACGAGTGGGTCCTGCGCAGAGGCTGCGCATAAGGTTGACGCAGAAGTGTTCCAAAGCTAGTTCTGAAGTTCAAATTGTTGTGGGATTTGCTTGAGGAGGAGGCTAAATATCCTCAAATATTTTTGCTAGTATTTCTCTTAGATAGAAGTGCTAGTTTGGCGTCATTTTATTGTACTAAGAAACTCTGTTGCTGCATAATAATAAAAACCCTTCTCTACTGCACCAGTTTTCCCACATTAAGTTTCTCCGGGGACATTTGTCCAAAAATAATTGTCATTTTTATGTGCGCTAGCGTTTCTCATTTCCTATTTTTGCTTCCATAGTATTTTATTTGGTGAAGAAATTGCAATGTGAATATTTTTTTATTTTGCTGTAAACAAAATAAAATGCATAATTAATTTATCTGTAGGGAGAAATATTTCCAGTTGCTGCATTTCAAGGAATTTTCACAAAACTCCATGGTGGCTAGTTCTCTCCTAGCTAAATAGTCAGCATCAATGAAATTGTGGGAAGCCCCACTATCGACAAAAACTGTCGCCTTGTGCCCCTATATAGTTCCCCAAATCTTTAGAGTAAGATATCGAGGAATGCCTGTGAGTGTAGCAATGGCACCACCTTTTTCTTCCTTTGGGAGTTGCTCACCCTCCATCTCTCTAAACTCCTCATGTGGCTACTCCTGCTCATCCTCCTCGTGCTCATTGTCGGAGAACACTTCAATGTAATGAGCCTTCCTTTGTGCAGTGCGTCGATGCCCTGGTGCCCAAGGTTCTTGGCATGTGAAACACAATTTCCTTCTCCTAAAATCTCTTCTAATCTTCTCATCCAATTGTTTTCTCCTTGTCCACTCCCTTTGAGGAGGTCTAGTATCCTTTCCCTTGGGTGGGAAGGTAGATTTGATGGGTGCCTTGGACATAGGAATTGTATCCTGTAAATCCCTTGTCTTGCTGACTGTGTCTTGTAAAGTAGTTGGCCTGTAAGACCTTACTAGCCCTCGTCGAGGTTCGGCCTATCCCTCAACAAATAGTGTAATCCTCCTAGCCTCAGACAGATCTGGCACCATGACTGACATCCTCAAGAATTCTGATATGTAATGTTCCACACTACCTGTTTGCTTGAGTTGTGTGAGCTCCCTGAAATACAACTCTGGATCTTTACGGTCAAATTTCTCTATTACTCTTTGAGCAAAATCCTCATAGGTCGTTATGTTGGCTTGACCCAAAGTGGTTAAATCATGGTACCACCAATCATGCGCCTCTCCTTCCAAATGCAAGGTGGCCAACTTGATGGCATCTGCCTCTGTCACTTGGTTCAGCTGAAAATAAGTGTCAAGTTTTTGAATCCACGCCCTTGTTGTACATTTGGTAGAACCATCAAAGTTTGGAAGGGTCAGCTTCCCAACAGTTTGTTGCAATTCTGTGTTCTGTATAGCTGCTCATCCACCTCCTTTGCCTTTATTACCACTTTTCAGGAGACAAAAGTCTTTGAAAGTAATTGCATCTTGGAAGGCATCTCCCATGGACTGGTATTCCTGAAAATAATCAGGCAACGACGTCTTCTTTATCTGCAGGTTCTGATGGATTGACAGGCAGGAATTTGGGCTTGGTGGGTCGAGATGATCCACTATAATTTTGAAGGCGGTTTTGGGGATTGGTAGCTGCAATATTATAAGATGTCCCTATTCCTTCTTCTGCATAAGAATCCCCATTACTGCCTTTATTCTGATTCTGTTGCCTCATCTCATCAACCATTTCTTTCTACCCCTTTGCCAAGTCATTTAAAGCCTTTAAAAGACTCTGGAATGCTGCTTCTTCCCTGCTTAATGTGGTTCTTGAATCTCCCGTTTGAACCTCCCTTGACACAGTGAGAACTTCTTTCTGCAAAGGTGAATTTATCTCTAAATCTATTGGCAGCTGTCTTGCTTCTG
This sequence comes from Pinus tabuliformis, assembly GCA_031772625.1. Taxonomy (NCBI): domain Eukaryota; kingdom Viridiplantae; phylum Streptophyta; class Pinopsida; order Pinales; family Pinaceae; genus Pinus; species Pinus tabuliformis. Next base: position 438,567,429 of record CM062820.1, on the reverse strand, counting down.
TATCTGTGCCTTCTATATGTCATGTTCTGGAAAATCTCTGAGGTTATGTGTCTTGACACCACAGCTGGTCAAGACCATACTTTGATACCACTGTAATATACCAGGGAATCTTCAAGCGATTGTTAGAATTATTTAGACAACTTCAAGCAAATGTTTCCAAAAATATTTGAAAATTTCTCTGACACCTTTCTACAAACAGTTAGTGTGCAAACTCTAAAGTTTCACTTTCAAAATAACAAAAAACTTTTTGTCAAACAATTTGAGAGCAAACTTGAAAGAACACTTCGATACATTTTTGAGGCAAAGTCTGATATTTTATTGAGAGCCAGAATTCAAGATTTGCAATGCCATTGGAGTGTAGCACCTGGAACGTGCTCCAAACTAATAAGATGACAGACTTGATAATTTGCAAATTCTCTTGGATGCACAGGGAACAGCTCGGCCTCCTTCACTGTCATGCTGCTACAACACTTCCTCTTGTTAATGCTTTGTCTAAACTATGATGGAAATGGACTCAACCCAAAGGATATATCTCAGATCTGGAACTGACATATGGTTCTTTTCTTCAATTATGGTCACAAGAACTCAATCGAAATTTGAAGAGAATTTGACCCTCTCTTCTATTGAAATTTCTAAGTTTACTTAGTTTAGAAACCCTTCATGCACTTTTTCTGATTTATTCCTACCTACTTGTTATTTTTCTTTAACAAGTTATTTACAAAGTAAATACTGAAAATAAACACCAGTTCATGCTCAACATATTACAGATCAACAACTAAAAGAAACAAGAACAAACACACCACATGACACCATTATTTTTGGACCAATGTCCCTGGAAAATCTCAATGCGGGAAAACTGATGCAAATATTTGAGAGTTTTCTTATTAAGCAATATCAGAGTACAATCTGGGTGCCGAAACTGGCCTACCCAACACAGAATTTCCTTAGCAGCTATACCTCACAGTATGAGAGAAATCTCTTGGCTAAAACCCCGAAAAGCCCTTCCAGCAGTTCCTCAGCACAAAACTGCTTTGCAACCCCAGCGTCTGCCCAATCTGGACTGTGTCAGCCACTCCTAGACCATTGCTGGCCCTGCGTCAACCCCAGGAGGCCCTGCGTCAGCTCTGGGAGCCTCTGCGTTAGCTCTGGGAGCCTCTGCGTCGACCACGCTGGCCCCTCTGGTGCTCTGCGCAACACTTGGCTGCCTCTACGTGGCCCTGCGTGAGCCCTTGCTGGCTCTGCGTCGCCCTCCTTGGCTGCTGAGCTGCTCTCCCGATCATTGATTCTCTCTCTTAGCAAACCCCGCTCTAGAGAATAGAATGATTGATCATCTGGTGTGTTCTCCAAGTGACCCTCAAACATCCTCTTATACTTTTCCTGTTGACATCTCAATGGCCGAGATTAAGTCCCTAATCAACAGCTAAGATTAGATCTTGCTTGATCCATGTATTTTGGGCCATTCTGACATAGATTCATATTAATACACATTAATGTTTTAATTTCCCTAAGTTTAGACTTAGGGACTCCATTAAAAATATTAATTATTTTAATATCTCCTGATCTGTTTAGAATCTGCCCAAACCCTTTCTGGGTATTGGAGATCTCATGTGCTCCAACCTCTCCACCAAATTTCGTGGCTAGAGCACATTCGATGCTACCCCAAATCAACACTCCCTCTTAGCGATGACTGTGCTCTAGCAATACTCCTCACTGAGTATTACTCTGATCATTCGGCATCGGTACTTGTGCTGATGTTAGGCCTTCCTGCCGAACATCCTCTGCACTACTGCCTCTTGTACTACTGCCCATGGTTCTGCCACTGCCACTGCTGCATTTGTACGACAACTCCCTCTGCATCCGTGTTGGTGCTGGTCCTTTCTCCCAGCGCTGTATCCGCACTGCACCTCCTCTCATCATGCTGCATCGTACTGCACTGCAACTCAGTTACTAAGAAGTAAGTAACTGATCCCTCAACTGACCTCCTTGTTGGGCTAGAAACACCCTATGATGCTGAAGCTCCCTCTGCCGCTGACAAGTGCTCCCTCTCTGACCTCTGCGCTGCTGCAACAACTCCCTGCATCTCACACCGTTGCACACCTCTCTGTGCCTTCTTGCACTAGTGCAACACTTCTATGCCTCTCGCACTGTTGCAGCTTGCTAGCTCTGCACTGTCTCGGGACTCTTGCACTGTAGCTCTCTCTGCCGGTCCATCCGCATCCGTCTCTACCCACTCAACCAGTCCTGCTACTCCTCGTTGGGGCTCCCATAGCAAGGTCTAATCTAAGAGGCTGTGTACCTCAAAGATCCTGCCCCTCATCGCCTGTAGTCCACACGACTACAGCTCGATGTCTCAAGTGGCACGTGTGCACTCATGGCACAGTCATCGTCTGTCAAAACTTCCTTCTCTGCCAGTGCTGGCGCTGCCTTAGTCTCAGAAGACTCTCCCTTACTCTTCTTCCTTGGGCACTGGGTTGCATAATCACCGATCCCCCATAGTGGAAGAACTTGATCTTGGAGAGATATTTCTTCTTCCGCTTCTCCTGATTTCCCTCAGATGCTAGGGCCACATCTTCCTCCTCCTGTTGAACTTTGATCCCTTTGCTGCTACTACCTGTCTTCGATTGCCTTTTGATCTCTTCCCGGTGAAGAGTTGCCCACATCTCGTCCCAAGGTGGGAGAGTCCCTCTGCCCAGGATACTCTGGACAAACACTTCCCAATCTTCTGAGACAACATTCAGGGTTGTCCTCACCATAAGCTCTTGATCCGGTGTCGCTCCTATAGTAGTCAATTGGTCGCGGATCTCATTCAGTCCTCCGAGGAAGGTGTCAATCGATTGACCTTCCTTCATTTGATACGAACTCATTTGGTTCTCAAGCAGCATTCTTCTTTGCACAGAAGTATGCTGTTACAGGTTCTTGAGAGCCTCCCACATATCAACTACTGTTTCCTTCTCAGCTATATGTGGTACCACATGATCCTTGACCCCGTCAAGGATAATGCACTTGGCCCTCGCCATCGTCTCTTCGTACTTGTCGTTATCATTAGGGTCGACTGGGATAGCTATAACCTTCAAGGCGAAGTTCTTGACATGATCCTATCAAGCATTAATAAGATTTTGGCCTTCCAGACTGCGAAGTTCGATGCTCCATCCAGTCTATCCTGGTCTCTTACCCCGTGTAGTGCCATGACGCTCCTCTACTTCCCTCCTCGAAGTTCTCTGTTCGACTCCTCTGAGTCTCTACTTCCCATCTGAAAGTTCTCTTCTGGACTCACTCTGAGTCCTGATTTCCTTCCCGGAAATCCTTCTGCTGCTTGTTGAGATGTCCCCTACTTTGATCTTCTTGTGCAACTACATTGTTGATCCAGGTTCCTTGGCTAGAAACCCTCGGTAACAACTCCTCTGGCCCTGCTCTGTCAGGTATTGTTTTGACTACAGTACCTCACCAACTCCACTCTGCAATATTTTTACAGCCTTCTAGACTCCAGTGACTGCCTCTCTGTGAATTGCGTCATTCCCTTTCTGCCTCACGCTGGCTCTGCGTCACCCCAGATGGGTCTGCATCAGCCCTCTGGCCTTCTGCGTCAGCAACGCTAGCCTCTCGAGGCTTTGCGCAGCTCCCTACTTCTTCTGTGTGGCTAGCTCTGTGTCACACTTCTTGGCTTCTGCACTGCTAGAAACAACTTCTGTCACCTCGGGACAACTGTTTTCTACTGCTATTGCTCCGCTCGGCTGATGTCTTTTAGTCCTTCTGTGATCTGCAATCACGCTCTGATACCATGTTGAAGTTTCTAAGTTTACTTAGTTTAGAGACCCTTCATGCACTTTTTTTGATTTATTCCTACCTACTTGTTATTTTTATTTAACAAGTTATTTAAAAAATAAATACTGAAAATAAAAACCAGTGCATGCTGAGCATATTACAGATCAGCGACAACAAACACACCACATAATACCATTATTTTTGGACCAATGTTCCTGGAAAAACCCAATGCAGGAAAACCGGTGCAGCTATTTGAGGGTTTTCTTATTAAGCAATATCAGAGTACAATCTGGGTGCCGAAACTGGCCTACCCAACAGAGAATTTCCTTAGCAGCTATACCTCAGTTTGAGAGAAATCTCCTGCCTGAAACCCCGGAAAACCCTTCCGGTAATTCCTTAGCACAAAACTGCTCTGCAACTCCAACATCTGCCCAATCTGGATTGTGTCAGCCACTCCTAGCCCAGCGCTGGCCCTGCGTCAACCTTCCTTGGCCTGCGTCAGCTCTGGGAGCCTTTGCGTCAATCACACTGGTTCCTCTGGTGCTCTGCGTAGCACTTGGCTGCCTCTACGTGGCCCTGCGTGAGCCCTTGTTATCTCTGCGTCACCCTCCCTGGCTGCTTCGCTACTCTCTCGGCACAATCTCTACCTTCTCTGTTTCTTTGTACTCAATGCCCCTCAGCTGCTCTCCCGATCACTGATTCTATCTCTCTTAGCAAACCCCGCTCTAGAGAATAGAATGACTGATCATCTAGTGCGTTCTCCAAGTGACCCTCAAGCCTCCTCTTATACTTTTCCTGTGGACATCTCAACGGCCGAGAATAAGTCCCTAATCAACGACTAATATTAGATCTGGCTTGATCTATGTCTTTTGGACCATTCTAACATAGATTCATATTAATACACATTAATATTTTATTTTCCCTAAGTTTAGATTTAGGGACTCCCTTAAAAATATTAATTATTTTAATATCTCCTTATCTGTTTAGAATCTGCCCAAACCCTTTTTGGGTATTGGAGATCTCATTTGCCCCAACCTCTCCACCAAATTTCGTGGCTAGAGCACATCTGATGCTACCCCAAATCAACATCTTCTTGACACAAACCATCTAAAATTTTTACCATGAACTTGATGTAAACTGCTCCCATAAACCAGTCAGCCTTTGGGAATTAAGTGCTGGTATCATATGAAATTTGACCTCCTTTTTGGAATGAATCGACCCTCCTCAATGACAGAAATTGACCTCATTGATTGGCGCTGGAAATTCTGAAGGTGACTTCATTAATCAGCTTGTCCCTTGGAGAAAATGATGAAACAACTCGGCTCCCTTTTGATCAATAACTCGGTCTTATTCTTGACACGGCAAACCTTTGAAAATCCCTCCTACAAATCGGCCTCCAATTTCTGAATGCAAATATATATATATCAGCTCGGCCTTTTAGACACAATAGTCACACCCTTCTTGGCACTGTAATCTTTTGGTACCAATAAACTAGAAAGGAAACACGATCTCCTCCTTTGCTTGAGATAATTCGGCCTTGATGGGTATGAAAAATAATTTGGTCTTCAATAGATCTACTCAGCCCTCTTTCTTGATCTGGAAGAATTTGTTCCCTTGATGAATGCACTCGTCCTTGATGAAAGCTTCAGGAATTCGTTCCTCAAAACCTTGGTACTTGGCCCTCTTGAAGGGAATAAACTCAGCGTCTTGAAGATTGTATGGCCCTGCAAGCAAACTGATCTATAATGCTGTAGCTTCTCTGCAGCAATCTCAGTTAGAAGTTCAGAAATAAACAAGGGAAAAACAATCTAACTAGGGTGGCAATAATGTCCACCGAAGGAGGAGGAAGACTAGCTAGGGTGGCAAGAGATCCACCGAAACTAGAGTGAACATTCCGCTTGAAACCCTCAAGATCAAAACTCACTTGAGCTTATCATCAATGACAAAAGATATGATGGAATAAAATGATCAAGCATTGACCCCCATCCTCCTTATAATCTTCATTTAGCCTTCTCCAAGCTTCTAGATCTTCTTTTAATATTATTTTATTGACGAAGTCACTTTTTCCGCCAAATTGACTTTTGCCCCTTCTTTTAATAAAAATACTTTGCCCCTTTTATATTATTATTTATAATTTACCCTTTTTATTTAATAATATCAAAACTGGGTAAATTTTCCATGGATCTCCTAGATAAGTTTTTCTTTCTTGCTAGACTATAGGAGATAACTAGGCAAGCGGAAACCATGGCTCCAGCTCATGAGATAGGGGACATTACATAGGCCTTCTCTTTGTGGTGTCCTGTTAGCACTAGGGGTACCATCTTCATTTCTGGCCATGATCAACCTTATATTGTGTTGGGTATTTTTAAATCCACTCACACGTGTATTTTGGCCTTGTTGAACCCTATCTTGAGTTGGTATTCATGCACCCACTCTCATTTGCTGTCATTCTTGAAATTCTAATAATTGATCCTAGATCACAGGATCTTGTGTTGGCTGTGGTTATTTTATTTTATTTCGTTTCCACTTTATCTAACAACTAACCATATTGGACATTGTATGTTTTCAGTACTATGGTTGGCATGCATACAAGGGCTATATTGGCTTTGGCTTATGTGCATACAATGGCCACGGGCTCAGATAACTGTCGACCTTATTGGATTCCAGTAGCAACAGATAACTATCGACACTAGATCACAGGATCTCCTCTTGGCTTTGGTTATTTGTTTTTCATTTCTGCTTTATCTAACAGGTAACCACATTGGACATTGTATGCTTTCAGTGCTATGGTTGTCACTGATACAAAAGCCATATTAACTTCAAGATCTTGTGCATACAATGGCCATGGGTTCAGATAACTGTTGACCTTACTGGTCCAGTAGCAACAGATAACTATAATTTTCTTCTAATATTCTGTACTACATCACAGGCTGTCATCTTGCCTTTGGTTATCCTGTGTTTATTTCCACTTTATGTAACAACTAACCATATTTGCCACTGTACGCTTTCAATCATGGTTGTCATGGATACAAAAACCACATTAACTAGAGTTCAAGATCGTATGCTTATGAATAGTGAAAATGTAAGAATACCACAATTATATCTGAACCTATGTAGTTTACCTGTGTATTCTGTCTGCTTCGATATATAATTTATCTCTAGCTTAAGTCTTTGATCAAATAATGTTTGTCTTTTGAACTGGCAAGTCTAAATCAAGTACTTCACGGTTTATTTCATGCCTCAAGTGAGTTGTAATTTCATTTTCTTCTGACAGTTCTGGAGAACATACATTCAAAGGCCCATGGTTTTGGTTGGGGCAAGCCTTGGTGCTGCTGCTGCGATAGACTTTGCTGTTTTATATCCTGAATCTGTAAGTGATATTTATGTTCTACTAAGTACAAAATGCTCTACTATTTCCATCAAATACTATTAAGACAAGTTTTATAGTTTTATTCTAATATTTAACACTTGAACAATACATTTAGAGATATAATGGAGCCGCTGGTTCTGCTTTTTTACCGTTTCAGACATGAATGTTAAAAATGAACTCTCTAGATTCATCATTGTCTGAACTATTTTGTTTACCATATTCTTTCTCATTATGATATCAACACGAGAGAGGGTCTTAAGTACTACCTTTGAGTTACTCAACATCGTTTGTAGTATATAAAATTGTGATATATCTCTTTTATTCAGTTCAGAGTTAATATTCATAGAGATTTTTTCCATGTGGTAATTAAACAGATTTTTGTTAATTATTGGTCTTCCATGCAAAGAGAACATTCCATGCTAGCTTGATCCCTGTTGCTGAAAAATCTTGTAGGCCTTGTGGAGGAGCACCCTACAAGGCGGTCACTAGACCAAGTGACAACAATAAGGTAGCAGCCCGCTGTCACCACAGCTACTACCCCCTGCTCTTTATGGATTTTCACCAATGGGAGGAGTCCCAATATATAGGTCACCTGAGAGATGTTCTAGGCTTAAAGGTATAAGGTGACAAAAAGGCTTCTAAGGGACGAGTCATCTTAAGGGCAAGGCTCAATTGACGAAGAAGAGGTAATGCGCTTCCCTTAGATAAACCAATTTAGGGCATGCTAGACCTAGGGCATGAATAATAGCTTGGAAAAAGGAATGTCTCGAGGTCAAGGTGTAAAGAAAAGGTCTCCAACAATGAGTATTAGCACAACAAAGACACTCAAAACTTTCAACAAGCCCTCAAGTTGAAGCTTAACCACACTAGGGTTTTATCCTAGGGCAAACACCAAGGCGAGAGAAATTATGGATGGAAATGGAAAGAATGGCCACCAAGAGGAATGATTTTGAGGCAACCACTACAACCCTTGATGTTGAAACTTTCCAAGACCAAAAATTTCCCTTCTTAGCAAATTCGCAATAAGCCCTAATTGAGCCACTTGGCCTTAAGAGGGCCGAATTAGAGAAAAGAGAAAGAAATTTGATTTGTGGATAAAAGATGACTTGATCACCAACTAGACAAGGCTAGTTCCTAGTCCTTGGGTGGATGGAGTCTATGGATTCTTAAGATAAGCTATAACTTGCAAAGGAGTAAGGATGTTTGATGCCCTAACACAAACCCTAACTATTGCCTTTGTGAGGGATCAAGGTGACTTGGGAGAGCTATAATCAAGAGTCACCAAGGGTATTGCCATTCACATATTCTACATGAGTAATGCATACAATGAGACCTAGATTCTATGCAATTGATTTTCAACAATTTAGAGCACAATAGAAAAACCCTAGATCATCAATTTATTCCATACATTAGACAAAAAAATCAGAATTTTTCAATAAATAAAGCTCACTTACAAGACAATATGCTTAAACAATCCTTTATTGATCTAAGACTTCTCCAAAATCAAGAAAGTAGCTCCAATGAACAAGAATACTCTATAGATCACATCTTCACCGAAAAATAGTCCAAGAGATGATGATGAGAATGAAAAGTCCTCTCCTCTATTTATATGAGGAGGATGAGTTCATTTAGCCTAAAAGCCCCCTAATGACAAGTTAAATCACTATAATCCCTTGGGTTACAAGCCAACCCAATTGCTCTCAACAGAAATGCTAAGAAAAGTGCACATTTGTGAGTCGTGAGGCCTCTAGGGCTAACGTCATCCATGAAGGAAGCTCCAAATGCCAAGCGTTGATGCCACAAGGTGCCAAGTGTGATGTAGTAGCATCTAAAAATCATCATTTGAGGGTTAGCCCTCAAATTTCTATCAATGGATCTCAGTGGTCCCCAAAATATGTTAGAAAATCAGAAAGGCAGAAAGATTTTCTTATGTTGCTAATTACTTGTGATATTCTTGTTGATTTCTGGTAGCATCAGATGTGCTCTAAGTCTCAAATTTTCCAGGAAAGCTTAGGCACATGTATTCCAAAGAACCCAAAAAGCGTTTTGGGAAATTCCACCCAGAAACAATTTTATTAAAAACAATTAATTATTTTTAATGGGACTCTAAGTCTAAACTTAGGAAAATAAAATAATTAATGGGTATTAATCTAATTGTGGGTGTAACTTCTAGAAGAAGATGAGGATCAAGTAGAAATGATCTTAACCATTGATTAGCTTCTAATCTGGGCCGTTGAATGTCAACGAGGAGATTATTTAAGGAAGCTTGAGGGTCATTTGGAAGATACATAGAGAGTTGATCAGTCAGATCGAATTGCTGAAGCTTAAAGGCAACACAATGATTTGTGGTGATCACTCAAAGAGGGGCAGAGGGAGTTTTGGCTGGAGGATCTTCTCCGAAGACAAGAATACTTAACAGAGAGGCAGAGAGACACATAGAGGAGGCAATGCAGAGGGCAGAGAGGGTGAAGCAGAGCCAGGAAGGGCTTACGCAAGGCCCATGCAGAGCAGTGCAGAAGCTTTCCACGCAGAAGTCCGAATTTGCTGAGGAGGCTCACGTTTCTCAGCGGGGAGGGCTGGAAAAGACTTCTGAGGGCAAATCGATTCCCAGTTGAGCTAACGCAGGGCTTTAGAGGATGACGCAGGGCCCACGCAGGGGCAGCGCAGAAGTAGCTGGGGAACTCATTGGTTCAGCGGTCGGATTAGCGGGGACTTGTAGTGTAGAGTGAGGTAATCTCACTAGTTTCTTCTGCTAAGTGATTTTCTTTGTAATTGGAATGCTGGAAGGGAATCCAGAGATTGTATTCAGAAATATTTCAGCTTAATAATAAAACCCCCAGATCTGCTGCATTGGTTTTCCTGCATTGGGTTTTTTCGGGGACATTTGTCCAAAAACAACTGTCATTTGCGTGTATCTTTCTCTATTGTTCAGTTTCTTGTTTCGGCATATTATTTAATTGGTGTAGGCTGTAGTGTATGTATTTTGATGTTTTCCGTAGGAAAATGCAAATAACTTGTTCATGTAATCTAACAAGTAGAAGAAATATCATCAGTGTTGTAGTAGGAATTCCTGGTTTTAAGGAATTTTCACATGGTATTAGAGCAGTGCAGGTGAGACAAGAAGAACAGTGTTAGAGAACCCAACGCTGAGCAAAAAAGAAGATAAAAAAAGTTGCAGGAGGTAGCAGTTCGAATCCCCAGAGGGTTTCCGCAGCCCAAGCCGGGAGGGCAAAATTTTCGAGGCAATCTCTCTCTGAGTGGGTCGACAAAGAGGAAGGGCTTCCAGATCGAAATTTTGTTGTGGCAGAGGGAGCAGCGTTGAGCCTCAATGTAAGGAAGAGTTGGTGGGACACAATTTTTTTGCAGGCCATTTTGCTGGGCAGAAAGACGTTAGAAGAGAAAGAGAAGCACAGTGAGGGAATTTTTCCTCAGTAGACTTTCCACCAAGAAGTCCGTTTTCTTATGGGCAAAGCAACAACAGTAAGAGTAGAGACGAGCAGTTCAACATTTTCGTGGCAGAGATGGCAACCAGTGGGCTGAGAGATCAGGACAGGTTGGATGGAGTATCCAACTACGTCATCTGGAAGGCAAGGATGTCATTCCTTCTAGATGAGCATTCTCTTAACACTTATGTCGATAGCGTGGTGGCTGAGCTTGCAGATCCAGATTTGCTGGAGAAGTACAACGCAAAAATGGCGAAGGCAAAGAGAATGATCCTCGACGGAGTGAAGGATCATGTAGTATGTCACATCGCTAGCAGAGGGACTGCTAAGGAGATGTGGGATGCGTTGTCTACGCTGTATCATGGATCGTCCAAGCAGCAGAAGATGTACTTAGAGCATAAACTGAGATCTGCACAGATGCAGAAGGGGGAGTGCATAGATCCGTTCCTGATGAAGCTTCAGGAGACCCGTGATGAGTTAGCGGCTGTGGGGTCTACGCCTCAAGGGTCCAAGTTGGTTAGGCTGGCCCTCAATTCAGTCTCAAATGAGTGGCAAGTCTTTGTGCAGAGTATCCTGGTTAGGGCGACTTTGTCGAATTGGATGAGATGTGGGCAACTCTCAGTCAAGAGGAGCTGAGGAGAGACTTGGTCAAGTGTAAGCTTGACAGAAGCAGTAACAGTGGGTCGAATCCAAAGGAGGAGGATGAGAATGCAACCTTTGCATCGAAGGGGCAGCAGGAGCAGTGGAGGTGGAAGGACTTCTCGAAGATAAAGTGCTTCAGGTGTGGTGAGATGGGTCACTACCAACATAGTGTCCTCTCAGAAAGAAGGACAAAGATGAGAAGCACGATCTGAAGGCCACACTTGTGAACATCGAGGAGGAGGAGTTCGCCATGACAGTCGAGATACCTCTAAGAGGGAGGTGGGCTGATTTAGAGCTGTAGTTCGGATGGTGCCGAGGAGTGTCGGAGAGACAATTGCAATGGCTAGGAGCGCTAGAGACTGAACAACGTATAACATAGTTGGCAGTAGTGCACATGACATAGAGCAAAGGACAACAACAACATAGTAGATTCAGAGACTTAGCGCAGAGACTAGTAATAGTCAAGCTTCAACATTCACATGGTATCATACTGAACACAATTAGTTCAGTAATTTGGGATGTTTTTCCGTTGCTGATGCAGTAGCAACATCAGATTGCAGTGTAGGGGTAGTTGGCAGTGGCAGTGTCAGCAATAACACGAATGCAGAAATTCAGAGGGAGTTGTAGTACGGATGCAGTGTTGACAGTGGTAGGGTCAACAGCAGTACAAATGTAGCATTTGCGCAGTGGTTGGTGGACAACATGTTAGACATTAGCAGCACAGAGGACGATGTTATGAAGTCAGGGTGATGCTTCAATGAGAGGCATTGCTAGAGCAAATTCCTCGCTAAGAGGGAGCGTTGATTTCTAGTAGCATCGTATGTGCTCTAAGTCCAAAGAACTAAGAAAGCGTTTTAGGAAATTCCACCCAGAAACAGTTTTATTAAAATAATTAATTATTTTTAATGGGACCCTAAGTCTAAACTTAGGAAAATAAAATAATTAATGGGTATTAATCTAACTGTGGGTGTAACTTCTAGAAGAAGACGAGGATCAAGCAGAAATGATCTTAGCCATTGATTAACTTCTAATTTGGGCCGTTGAATATCAATGAGGAGATTATTTAAGGAAGCTTGAGGGTTATTTGGAAGATACATAGAGAGTTGATCAGTCAGATCGAATTGTTGAAGCTAGAGGCATCACAGTGATTTGTGGTAATCATGCAGAGAGGGGCAGAGGGAGTTTTGGCTGGAGGATCTTCTCCGAAGCCAAGAATACTCAGCAGAGAGGAAGAGAGACACACAGAGGAGGCAACACAGAAGCCAGAGAGGGTGACGCAGAGCCAGGAAGGGCTCACGCAAGGCCCACGCAGAGCAGTGCAAAAGCCTTCCACGCAGATGTCCGAGTTTGCTGAGGAAGCTGACGTTTCTCAACTGGGTGGGCTGGAAAAGGCTTCTGAGGGAAAATCGATTCTCAGTTGAGCTGACGCAAGGCTTTAGAGGCTGAAGCAGGGCCCACGCAGGGGCAACATAGAAGTAGCCGGGGAACTTGTTGGTTCAGCTGTTGGATCAACCGAGACTTGTAGTGTAGACTGAGGTAATCTCACTAGTTTCTTCTGCTAAGTGATTTTCTCTGTAACTGGATTGCCGGGAGGGCATCTAGAGATTGTATTCAGAAATACTTCAGCTTAATAATAAAACCCCCAGATTTGCTGCATCGGTTTTCCCGCATTGGGTTTTTCTGGGGACATTTGTCCAAAAACAACTGTCATTTGTGTGTATCTTTCTCTATTGTTCAGTTTCTTGTTTCGACATATTATTTAATTGGTGTAGGCTGCAGTGTATGTATTTCGATGTTTTTCGTAGGAAATTTTAAATAACTTGTTCATGTAAATCTAACAAGTAGAAGAAATATCATCAATGTTGTAGTAGGAATTCTCGGGTTTAAGGAATTTTCACAATTTTTATGTTCTTATTAACTTTCTTATGTTCTTCTTTTATCTTTATTTCATCAAGTAATTATCAAAATCAAAACATGAAGATTAGGGGCACCAGATGTAGGCAGACAACCAGGGCTAAAACCCCTATATAGGGGAAAACCCAGTCAAGAACTCTTTCTTCAATAATTCAAATTGGGATGGACCAAGACCGTAGACCAACAAACCTTCCTCCTCCACCAAGTTGTGAAAATTTCTAAATAGAGATCCAACTGCAGTGATTAATATTATTCCTTCTACTTATTAACTCAGAAATAAGCTATTCACATTGTTCTTGCAGTAAATATCGAAATAAATTCTATTACAACCTTCACAATTAAAATACCGCGGAAAGTGAATGTAAAGAAAAATACTAGCACAAGTATAACCACGATGACAGTTATTTTTGGACAATCGTCCTCGAAAAAACTCAATGTGGGAAAACCGATGCAGCAGATGAGGGCTTCTTTATAATTCTTCAACAAAAATTTCATGTACAAGATACAACTAGCAGAATAGAGGAGGAATCTCTGTGAGAAAATTTACAGACACTTCTTGACAAGTTTCTGATCTAGGAGAGGACGTGCTGCCCCCTCTGCGTCTCCCTGCTTCAGCTCCTGTGTGAGGATTGTGTAGTCCTAGCGTCACACTGCCTCTACACTTCCCCTCCTCTACGTCACAGCTTCTGCGCTGTCCTCCCTCTTCTCTGCGTCTTCTGCTCCTGCACCCTCGACTGATGTTGATTACCCTCACTCTCTTTTCCACTTGCAACTCTCCCTCTGATTCAATTTTGTCTTGCCAAACTTCAACTAGTGAGAAAATCGATCTTACTCAGGTAACTAAGTATCTGCCTTTGGTGTATTTTCCAAATGCCCATCGAAGTCCTTATAATCTTCTAGTTGAGAACCAACGACCCAGATTAGATTCTAATCAATGGATCAGATCATTTGGACTCAATCTTCGTCTTCTTCTAGAAGATTCTCCCACAGTTTGATTAATACCCATTAATTATTTTAATTTCCTAAGTTTAGACTTAGGGTCCCTTTAAAAATAATTAATTATTTTAATAAAACTATCTCCGAGTGGAATTTCCCAAAATGATTTCTGGGTATTGGAGAATGCATGTGTCTAAGCCTCCCTGCAAAATTTGAGACTTAGAGCACATCCGATGCCACCAGAAATCAACACTCCCTCTTAGCGAGGAATGTGCTTTAGCAATGCAACGTGTTGAAGCATCACCATGTTCTGTAACATCCCCCTCTGTGCTGCTGATGTCTGACATCTTGTCCACCAACTTCTGCGCAAATGTTGCATCTGTACTGCTGCTGACCCTGCCACTGCCAACATTGCATTTGTACTGCAACTCCCTCTCATTCCCTGTCACTGTAACTGAGAAATCACCTGTTTTTGCTACTAAAACGCATTCTCTACCATACCCATCTACTTTCTAAACTAAGTGAACTTAGCTCTTTCGAGAGCCTTTGTGAGTACGTCTGCTACCCAATCTCCTGTGGGGATGTACTGTAGCTGAATTGCCCCACGCTGAACACAGTGTTTGATAAAGTGACATATGATATCAATGTGTTTTGACCGATCATGAAATACTAGATTCTCAGAGAGTTTGATACAACTCTAATTATCGCAGCAAACCTTGGTCGCTTCCATCCTCTTTCGGAACAAACTCACAAGCAGTTTTCTAAGCCATATAGCTTCGCACGTAGCTATGCTGGCTGCCATATATTCAACGTCTGCTGAGCTCAAAGCCACGTACTTTTGCTCCTGCTGCACCAAGAGATCATTCTTGATCCAACACTGAAGTAGTACCCAGAGGTACTTTTTCGGTCTACTGAACTACCTGCCCAATCTGCATCTGTGAATCCATTCAATCTGATGTCATCCCCTCGAGAGTATTTCAACCCATATCCGACTGTTCCACGCACATACCTAAGAATGTGCCTAGCTGCTGCCCAATGCACCCTTTTCGGTTCCACCATGAACTGACTAAGGGTGTTGACAACAAAGCAAATGTTTGGCCTAGTGTTGACCAGATACATAAGCGACCCAATGAGCTGTTTGTACAAGGTGGGGTCCACCTCCTTGTCTCTTGATGCATCTATTTTCTTCTAGTTGGTGATCATGGGAGTAGCCATGGGTTGACAATCCTGCATTTTGAATCTCTTCAGAATCTCTGTAGCATATCTTCCTTGCCCAAGGAAGATCTCCCCATTCTTCTACCAAACTTCCAACCCTAGAAAATAATGCATCAACCCCATATCCTTCATGTCGAATTCTGCTTCGAGATTCTTCTTGCAATCCTGTATGAGCTTAGATGACCCTGTTAAGAACAAATTATCCACATATGATGCTAGAATCAGTGGTTCATTCTCTACCATAAATAGTAGAGATTGGGATCAACATCGCTCTTGACGAATCCCAATTGCTGCAAGTAACTATCAATCCGACTGTACCATGCTCTGGGTGCTTGCTTGAGCCCATACAGGGTTTTCTTTAATTTGCATACATGAGTTCTCTTCTCATGAGTTTCGAAGCCTTCAGGCTGTTCTATATAAACCTCTTCTTCTTTCACCCCGTTGAAGAATGCTGTCTTGACATCCATCTGGTGAATCCCCCTTCCCATTTGAGCTGCTAGGGATATAACGGATCTGATAGAGGTATATTGGGCTACAGGAGCGAAAGTTTCTTCATAGTCTATTCCTTCTTTCTGTGCGTACCCCTTTGCCACGAACCTAGCCTTGTACTTATTTATACTGCCATCTGTAGCATACTTGATCTTGTAGATCCATCTTGATCCTACAACTGATTTATCCTCTGGTCTAGGCACTACTTCCCAGACATCATTTGTCATGATAGAACTATACTCTTCTACCATGGCATCCACCCAAACTTGGTGTTGAACGACTTCCTGAAAGTTAGAGGGTTCTTCAACCTGTGCTACGAAGGCCTGGTATCTGTCAGGCTGTCTACGTTGCCTCTTCTCGGTTCTAGGAGCTCCAACAAACTCCTTTGCCTCCCTCAACGTTCGCCGTACTTCCCTGTTGGTTCTACCACTGGTGGTGGGAGGCTCTATCAACTCCTCCTCATCTTGTTGTTCCATCTACTGAGAACTATTTGGATTTCCTTCTCCCGAGGAAATGCTGGTATTGGTCACTGTACTCGATCTAGGTGTCTGTCCTCCTGCCTGTCCTCCTTGTAGCCCTTGCTGCTGCTAGACTAATGGAACATCTTATTGAGAGAGGTTTCGGCGAAAATCACATCATCATTCATTTGTCGACGCGTTTCGAACCAACAAGTGTGGTTCATCGTCAGGACAAGTTGAAGAACCAGATCAAGGTTGCATGTTAAATAGAGAGAGCGCAGATCATCCAACAACTATATTTGACCGGGAAATGACTATAATAGACTAGAAAATGGCTAAATTTGACTGGACTGGACCAAGGGACATGAAAAAATCAATTAATTTATAAGTTAGTTATGTTATATTTATTACCATATTTTAATTAAAGTAATTTATTGTATTTAACCACTAATTATATAGATAAACGAAAACTTATAATATTAATGGTATATGAAATATTAAAAATTAATAAAAGTTTATTAAAAGAATAACTAATTTAGTTAGCAGAAATTTTCTTCTAATTAAAATCACTAGTAAAATTAAGTTATTGAAGAGAAAGAATATAGTTGTTTTTAATTAGTTAGTTGATTCATAAATAACTTTATTTAAATTATATTTGAAGGCGTAAATATTAATACTATAATATGAAATAATAAAAAATTAATAAAAATTTATTATAGCTAATTTAATTAAATATGCACAATTCCTACTAACTAAAACCATTGAAAAATAGAATATAGTTGTTAGTTAATTCATAATAAGCTTATTTAATTATATGTAACGGGTAAATTAGTTCCGGTAAAAAGATTTTTATTTATTTATCATTAACTTCATAGAGAAAGAATATAGTTGTTTTTAAATAGTTGGTTCATAAATAACTTTATTTAAATTATATTTGAAGGCGTAAACTGTAATATTAATATATATGATTTTTTATTTTTTTTTATTTTTTTATAAAAGTATATTATAACTAACTTAGTTAATTAAATATACTTTTATAGATTCAAGTCATTGAAGAATTATAGAGAAAGAATATAGTTGTTTTTAATTAGTTAGTTGATTCATAAATAACTTTATTTAAATTATATTTGAAGGCGTAAATATTAATAATAATAATAATAACAACAATAAGTTTGAAGTATATTATAACTAACTAACTTAATTAAATATGCACAACTCCTACTAACTAGAACCACTAGGAAAAAAGATTTAAGTCATTGAAGAATAGAATATAGTTGTTAGTTAATTCATAATAAGCTTATTTAATTATATGTAACGGGTAAATTAGTTTTTATCTTTGAGATATATTTATCCATGTTTTGGTAAAAAGATTTTTATTTATTTATATATTATTTTAATTAAAAAGATTCAAACAAAACCATTCTGTTCATTATTAAAAATAAAAAATAAAAAATCAAAGAGCAGAGAAGGAACAAAAAGGAAAACGAACAATCAAAAATCGACAGGGAAAAAACAAACAAAGAAGATCTTAATGAAAAGAACAACACTAGGGGCGGGGATGGGGGACGAGGGAGGGTGGTTATGATGAAAGGGCACTGATCCAACAACTGCTAATCTTCGAGCCGTCATCCCTATTAAGATTGCTTGGCCTTTTTTCAATTTCTATGCCTTACGTAAACTTCTGGTGATGAAAAGGGGCAATCTTGGTAATAACACGGGCCTCCTCAATACATATGTGATGCTTAGTCTTTTCTGCGTGTTCTGCCAAGGTAGAAGACTAGGTCCTCCCATGTTTTATGTCAGTCGAGTGCTCATGAATCCTTTGATTAATAGAGCACCCGTCTCACTGACATAGGGGGTCCCACAGGAACAAGGAATAACATAGAGACCTTTCATGTCCTTGGGGTCAATAGGGTCTTTTACCGATTTGAGGGAGCTGCGGATGGTGTTAAGGGGTCTGAAGGTAGAGGGAACATTATGCCTCCTGAGGATCCTCGCAATCTTATCAGTGGTCCCCTAGATGAAAGGGAGATGAACCCCTGACACTCGATCCTTAGGGTCTTTCTTAACCTTGGGACCTTTGCTGGCTTTTAGGAAAGCTTTCAGACCTTGGTGCCTACTATAACCATTATTAACAAAAACATTAAGGAGATGGGCTTTCTCTTTATGTTATGAAAATGCAACATCTTCAGACTCACCTTTTGTTCTCTCGAGATTTCTTGAACGCTCTAACCTCCATGAACTTCACATCCCGTCTCACTACAATCTTCCCGCTGCTAGGAATGTAGATTCTGTATGCCTTCGAGGTCTTGCTATATCCTACGAGATATCCCTTTTCTACAGTCCAATCCAATTTACTGCGCTTTTCGTCTGGAATGTGACAATATGCCACGCTTCCAAATATCCTGAGATGGCTTACTTCCGACTTCTTCCCTATGAAGACACCTTCGGGCGTTCTTTTCCCCAACGTTTTGTGAGGATTTCTATTCTGGATATACATTGCTGTGTTGCAAGCTTTTGCCCACAAGAATCTAGGCAAGTCTTGATCATACAACATAGCTTTTGTTGCCCCAACAATAGTTCTATTTTTCTGCTTTGCTACTCCATTCTGCTCCTTATTATATGGAGCTGTCCATTCTCTTTTAATGCCCTCCTTTGCGCAGAAATCTGTGAAGTTTTTGTCTGTACATTCTCCACCATTATCTAAACTCAATACCTTTATCTTTTTCCCTCTCATGTTTTCAACGAGAGCCTTAAACTCTCTGAATCAATCAAAGACCTCATCCTTGGTCTTTAAGAAATAGATCCAGGTTTTTCTAGAGTGATCATCAATAAAGGTGATGAAGTATTCGCCACCACTAAGAGCTCTTGTGGACATTGGACCATAGATATCTTAGTGTATCAACCCCAATACACATTCTTCTCTATTGTTACTTCTGGAAAAATTTGCTTTAGTGTACTTCCCTAGTACACGTCCTCTGCATAAGTCATCATGCTCAGTACTAAGGACTGGAACTCTTGTAACAGTCTCTCTGAGCATCCTCAGTGCTCCATGGTGTAAGTGTCCCATTTGCGTGCCATAATTCATTCAATTCCTTTTTATCATTGTGATTGCTGCCTATTAGTGCCATTAGAGACTCATGCTGCAACCTATACAGTCTGTTGCTTCGAGCTCCAATTTGTCTTTTCTTCTTCCAACTTTGATGTTTGATGTATACTTTCATTCCAATGAAGTATACATCGTATCCCTTATCCTCTAACTGGGACACTGAAATCAGATTCATTCCTAACCCGGGCACATGTAGAACATTGGTGGCTCGGATGTTGGTTCCTGCGTCCGTTTGAAATGCTATGTTGCCCCTCCCTATTGGAGTACATTTTGTTCTGTTTCCTATAGTAATCTGGAAGTCCATTTGTTCTCCTTGATAGCTTTAGAAATTTTGTCTTACTCACAGTCATATGGGCTAAAACCCTGCTATCAATATACCAAACATTTGCTGAAGCTGAACTTGCTAAGCATGCGAATTTTGCTTCTAATCTAGAAGATAATTCATAGACATCTTGAGTATCCATCTTTGTGCTATTTTTATACCGATTTCTGATGCTAACCTGGTCTAACAACTGCTACAGGAAAAATTGCGTCCCACTAGAAAACCCAATTTTCGTTGAATCTTCTGTTGCACTGCTCCTTTTGCTGCTGATAGAATTCGATCTAGAAATCTTACCTCTTTGTTGACTCACTCAGAGAGAGACTTACCACGAAAATCTAGCCCTCCTGGCCTGGACTGCGCAAACCCTCTCGGGATTCGAATTACTGCCTCTGCAAAAATTTCAAATTCCCTTGTTCCTTCAACATTGGGTCTTCCGACTTTGTTCTTCTTACTTCACCTCAGCTTCAATACCATGTGAAAATTTCTAAATAGAAATCCAATTGCAGTGATTAATATTATTCCTTCTACTTATTAACTCAGAAATAAGTTATTCAGTGTTCTTATGACAAATATTGAAATAAATTCTACCGCAGCCTTCACAATTAAAATACTGTGGAATGTGAATGCAAAGAAAAATACTAGCACAAGTATAACCACGATGAAACAATTATTTTTGGAAAATCATCCTCGGAAAAACCCAATGTGGGAAAACCGGTGCAGCAGATGAGGGTTTCTTTATTATTCTTCAGCAAAAATCTCATGTACAAGATACAACCAGTAGAATAGAAGAGGAATCTTTGTGAGAAAATTTACAAACACTTCTCGGCAAGTTTCTGATCCAGGAGAGGACCTGCTGCCCCCTCTGCGTCTCACTTGCGTCAGCTCCTGTGTGAGTACTGTGCAGTCCCAACGTCACATTTCCTCTGCGCTGTCCCTCCTTTGCGTCACAGCTTCTGCGCTATCCACCCTCTGCTCCGCGTCTTCTGCTCCTGCACCCCCACTGATGTTGATTACCCTCACTCTCTTTTCCACCTGCAACTCTCCCTCTGATTTGATTTTCTCTTGCCGAACTTCGACCAGTGAGAAAATCGATCTTACTCGGGTAACTGAGTATCTGCCTCTGGTGTATTTTCCAAATGGTCATCGAAGTCCTTCTTATAATCTTCCAGTTGAGAACCAACGACCCAGATTAGATTCTAATCAATGGCTCAGATCGTTTGGACTCGGTCTTCATCTTCTTCTAGAAGTTTCTCCCACAGTTTGATTGATACCCATTAATTATTTTAATTTCCTAAGTTTAGACTTAGGGTCCCATTAAAAATAATTAATTCTTTTAATAAAACTGTCTCTAGGTGGAATTTCCCAAAACGATTTCTGGGTCTTGGAGAATGCATGTGTCTAAGCCTCACTGAAAAATTTGAGACTTAGAGCACATCCGATGCTTCTAGAAATGAACACAAGTCAGCCTTCCTTCCAAGATGATATAGTAGTTTTTTCTTATCCAACAGCTCCAACCCAACAACAATCTAGAAATTCGACTTCCTAGTTGTAGAATTTCGACCCCTAGTAGCAAAATTTCAGCCTCCCAGTTACTATAGAATTTCAACTCCTTTCTAACAATTGCATAGCTTCACACGTGTGGAAAAAGAGAGAATTTCGACTTCTTATGCTTGTGAGAGACCTCCATCTCCTTTGCTATCCTGTTCTTCTTCTTCCTTAGAAATTCGCACTTTTTCTTAGCTCAGAAACTACAGATCGAACTTGTTGTGAGTGAGTGACAAATGAGGTTGAGTTGTCGCCTTTATATAGTCATTATGTTGCCTAGTTTTAGGTTGACTTGTCCAGTTTTGAGGTCGACTTGATGGAGGAAGCCTAGAGACTTATTTTAATATAAAATGAATTTCTTTCTTGACAAATAATTCCCAAGAAGGGTTTCTTACAATATGACATGGACAAGGATACTTGACAAAAACCCTAGAAGCCTTCAATGGAGGTTTTGACCTAAAACAATTGACCCAAGCATGAAACCCATGCTTTAATAAGTCAATTTTAATAATAATAGTATTTTTTTTTCTTTCTTTTGACAAATGCATTATATTTTGACTTGAATATAATTTTGAAGACCGAACCTAGTTACATTCTTCAACACTCCCTCTTAACTAGGGAGGTGTTCATAATTACAACTATATAGAGGTACATGGAAGATCTCCAAAATGAACTACGAAGAGTTCTGGCACACTCAATGCCTCGGACTAGATACTTGACTAGGGTTATCTATCCAGGTGGGACTAAGATGGACTCAAGCTTTCATCCAGTGTAGGTACCATCGGGCTTACTTGCTAACCATCAACCCAAGGATCTAGGTGCGTATCCAAGGTCAGAGCTCCATGACCAACGCCACCCTACCTCTTCGGGATCTAGGCATCAACACACATGCCGACTAGATGTCCTCCCAAGCATCTGCCATTAGATGCTTCAACTCTCCCTAATAAACTAGATATATCCATTTGTCCAAGCATGCTTCCCAAGTGTTTGACCTTCTTATGGAGAGATTTACCTGTACAAACTCAAACCCCATTTAAAAATAAACTTTCAAACATACAAACAAGTAAACCAAACTTTGGTGTCCTTTATCATTCGGATGCTACTTGTATCATCAAGTTATTCATATATACAATTTTGTCGGAAGCTTTCTTCTTCGTCTTTCATTTCTTAGCACCACCAACATACATCCTTATTACTTTCTCAAGTCTTTTTCACGAAGATTCATCTGTAGTGTTGAAAAATATAACTAGGTTCGGTCTTCATAATGACGTGTAAATGTGATTTTATGTAATTGATGTAAAGAAGAAAAAATAAAATTATCTTTGTAATGCTTGTCTCATGTGTTTCATGAGCAAGGAATTTTATTTTTAGTAATGGTTCCCATTGTGAGCCCTTAAGATTGGTCATAAAGTCAAAGAGAGTCAATGCCATGTATGAAGGACCCTTTTTGGGCATGTTACACTTTTGTATGAAGGACCCTTCTTGGGCATGTTACACTTTTGTATGAGTCATTAAATGTATAGGAAGGCCCTCCAAGACCAAGCAAAGTCTCCTCCTACAAGTCAGCTTCAAGAAGGATAATAATATCTTCACCAAAGGACACGTCGGCTCACCTACATGTCATGTCAGCTAATTAACATGGCAAACAACTATAAATAGGCCACTTGGCCTCATTTTAGAGCAAGCGTTTTCAGTCAAGGTTTGAAGTTTGTAAGTGGTGCAAAGGTCATCAAAAGGGAGCTTTATAACCAACGAAAGGAAGAGCGAAGTCCCTAGCTTCGTTTTGGGTCTGTTTTAAGGGCTGAAATTATCCACACGTGCGAGGAATCTTTGCTGTCCAAACTGCAAAAAGGAGCTGAAGTATCACAGTCATATTTGAGGTCAAATCAAGGAGAAAGTCAAGGTGATCTCCTAGTCGAGTTCAAGGAGAAGAAGTATCCTTCTAGACTAAAGGAAAACAAGGGTATAAGTTGGTCCATCTTCATGAGATAGGGTTTCTAATCTAGGACTGAAAGTTGCAGGTCTATCCCTAGGAACTGAAACTCAGAGATATAACCGAGAAGGAGAAAGAATTGTGAAGTGTGTATATCACTGACACAAGGAAGGAGGTGTTAGTTTTTGTAGCATCGGATGTGTTCTAGCCACGAATTTTTGTGGAGAGGCTAGAATACATGAGATCTCCAAAACCCAGAAATTGTTTTTGGAAATTCCGCCTAGAAATAACTTAATTAGATTATTAGTAAGTTTTTAAATATTTCCTAAGTCTAAACATAGGGAATATGACTAATTATTCAAAATTAATTAAGTCAAGATGTGAATGTTCTAGAAACTCACACGGATCGATTTCAAGTTAATCCTAGACATCGATTAAGATTTAATCTTGGCCGTTGGAGTCCCAACAGAGGATTATAAGAAGAAGTCGATGGGCACTTGGAGAATACACTTGGGTAGTTCGATTTCTAAGCAGATCGATTTCCTGAGTAGCAATAGTCAGTTGCCGGAGAGAGAGCCTATGAGATTGAAGCAATGAGAGAGGGGCAGAGACAGTGAAGCCGAAGCAAGGATTCCAGATCTGGTGAGTGCATTTGCAGAGAGGCATGTGAGCCATAGTGAGGATGACGCAGAGCAACGCAGTAGCCTCTAGAAGCAATTTTGAATCTGTTGGGGAAAATCGAGTTTCAGTACCAGAAGCTAGACAAAGGTTTCGTAGGCCCGTAGAGACATTCCCCCAGACAATAGCAGACCAGACAACTTGAGGAGAAGCTGATTCAAATTGAGTGCGGAAAGGACTGCGCTAAGGTGACGCAGTAGTTGTGCAGAGCCAATTTGGATGGCTCAATTTGAGCTGAGTCTATGGAGTGAGGAATTTTCCTCACTAGATTTTTCTTGCTAGTATTTCTTTGTAGGATTGCTAGTTTCGGTATCTAGTTGTACTCAGATTATTTCACTGCTGCTTAATATTAAAACCCTCAGCTGCTGCATCGGTTTTCCCTAGTTAGGTTTTTTTGAGGACATTTGTCCAAAAATAACTGTTATTTTATGTATGCTATCATTTCTTCCAACGTTTATTCTTCTGCAGTTTTATTTGTGTAGGTTGGAGTGTGAGTTATTCAGTATTTGCTGTAGGAAATAATAAATAAATTATTAATTAAAATAACAATTAGGAGAATAATTTCCAGTTGCTGCAATAGGATTCCGGGTTTCCGAATTTTCATAAGAGGAATTCATCAAGGAAACTTTGTGACTTGGTCTTGGAGAGGCAAATAGGTCAAGGGTCTTGGTCTTGGTATTCGTCAATTGGAATCTCTCTAAGAAGAAGAATTTGTTCAGGTTTTCCTCTCAAGAGTGAGAGGTTTTGGCCCTAGCTGATAACCTATATTCTGTCTCTTGTCTCTTTATGGATTATGCATTAGTAGCTATTTGATGAAGAATAACATTCTAATAACATAATGAAAAGAAGATCCTAATCAAGAAGTAAAAAGTATTCACAAACAGTTACTAATAGAAGAGAAATCACTTAACCTTGATGCCCTAGATTTCTCAACATGGTTTGAGAGCTAAGGTGACTAAATCAAGGAAGGACATCTTATCAAGGGACACTTAAGGATCAAATCTCGAGGAATGCATCAAAGTGAAGATCATCTTGAAGTCAAGATCTATAAAGGAAGCATCTTAACCATGTGAAAATTTGAGAATCCCCGAATCACTACTGCAACAAATTGACATTACTTCTCCTACTTATTAATCCATGCAAGTTATTTATTGTGCTCTACTATAAATATCGAAGTAAATACAACTGCAGCCTTCACAATTTTAAATAATATGTGGAAACAAGAATTTGAGCAAGAAAGAAATAACACACAAGTGACACTGTTATTTTTGGACCGATGTCCTTGAAAAAACCCATTGTGGGAAAATCGGTGCAACAACTGAGGGTTTGTATTATTAAGCAATAATTTCTGAATACAATCATTGGATGCCTTGCTGGCTATCCAATACAGAGAATCTGACTGACAAAAAGATGAGTGAGATATACCTCACACTATCACTAGCGATCCAACATTGATCTAACCATTGAATGGCTAGCCCCCAGCTGCCTTTGCGTAGTTGCTGTGCGATCACTGCTCTGCTCTGCATCACAGCTTTCGGGGCCTGAGTCACTCGTTCTGGCGGATCAATTTGCTTTTGGAACTTCGACTTCTGCCCTCCCGATCTCACACCCCGACTTCTGGCTCTAGAACTCGACTTTCCAACAAATTTTGGATCTCCTCTTAGGCTCTGCACTGCCTTTGTGTGGCTCTACGCTGTCCAGTGTGGCCTCTGCGCTACCTCTTCTTGATCTCTCTCTGCCTTCTCTACGATGTATTCCCGGATTAGGAAACTTTCCAACCGAAACTATCTCTGCCCCTCACTGCGAGAAATCATCTCGATCACTTCTCTGACAACTGCTGTGCTGCTCTCTTCAAAAACCGATCTCTTGATCTCTTACTCGTTGTATTTTCCAAATGCCCATCAAGCCTCCTCTTATAATCTTTTCGTTGAGAACCAATGACCCAAATTAGATTCTAATCAATGGCTTAGATAATTTTGGCTTGATCCTTGTCTTTTTTTAGAAGTTTCACCCCCAGTTTGATTAATACTCTTTAATTATTTTAATATCCTAAGTTTAGACTTAGGCCTCCATTAAAAATAATTAATTATTTTATAAAACCTTCTCCGGGTGGAATTTCCCAAAACAATTTCTGGGTATTTTGGAATACATTTGTCCTAACCTCCTTGCAAACTTTGAGGCTTAGAGCACATCCAATGCTACCAGAAATCAACACCCCCTCTTAGCGAGAAATGTGCTCTAGTAATGCAACCTGCTGAAGCATCACCCTTCTCGGTAACATTTCCCTCTGCGCTGCTGATGTCTGGCATCACTACCCACCAACTATTGTGCAAATGCTGCATTCGTGCTGCTGCTGGCCCTTCCACTGCCAACACTGCATCTGCACTGTGACCTTCTCCAACTTCTGCTGCTACTGCAATACCAATGGAAAAGCATCCAAACTTACTGAACAAGTGTTCAGCATGATGCATCTGTTGCTGGAGTTCTGACTGTTGCTAGTCTCTGCGCTGACCCTCTAAAGCCTTTGACTTGCTGCTGACTCTGCACTGTGACAAATGCACTACTACCAACTTTGCTCTATGTTGCTCAGTCTCTGGCGCTCCTAGCCATTGCAACTGTCATTCCGACACTCCTCTGCACCAACTAATTCGGTCCATCTTGCTACTTCTGATATGGGCTCCTGTAAGGTATTGATCCCAGAGGTGGACTCCTCAAGGATCCTTCCCATCTACAGTATTTTCAAACTACAGTACTAGATCACCCCATCTCTCCCCTGGAGGTATTTGGGCAATCATGGCAAACTCCTCTTCCTTGATCTTTGCGGCTACACCCTGCGGATCATGTTTCGCATCCTTGTCCTTCTTCTTGAGAGGACGCTACGTAGCGTAGGGACCAAGTTCACCACATCGGAAACATTTGATCTTTGAGACATCCTTCTTCTTTCTCCGCTGCTCCTGCTGTCCCTTTGATGCAAGGGCTGCATTCTCTTCGTCCTCCTTGGGCTTCATCCCACTGTTGTTGTTGCCATCAAGCTTGCACTTTACTAAGTCTCACCTCATCTCTTCTTGCTGAAGAGTGGCCCATATTCCTTCCCAATCTGACAATTTCTCTCTGCCTAGGATACTTTGGACAAACACTTGCCATTATTCTGAAACTGAATTCAGGGCCAACCTTACCATCTCTGTAGGTCAAGGTGCTGATCCTACAACTACCAACTGATCTCAGACTTCCTGAAGCTTTGACAGGAACAGATCTATGTATTCCCCTTTCTCCATCCTAGTTGATTTCAACTTCTCCTCCAAGTATATCTTCCGTTGCTCGGAAGATCCTTGATATAGCGTAGCCAAGGCATCCCACATCTCTTTGGCTGTCTCTTTGCCAACAATGTGACATACAACGTGATCCCTCACTCCATCGAGGATCAACCGCTTGGCCTTCGCCATCTCGACCTTGTACTT
Organism: Pinus tabuliformis; assembly: GCA_031772625.1. Classification (NCBI taxonomy): domain Eukaryota; kingdom Viridiplantae; phylum Streptophyta; class Pinopsida; order Pinales; family Pinaceae; genus Pinus; species Pinus tabuliformis. Next base: position 438,540,155 of record CM062820.1, on the reverse strand, counting down.
TTTGAGTGGATCTGCATCACCGGGTACAATTACCACATTGTCGATGTACATCTTGAGATCATGCTCATCCAAAAGGTATGAGATCCTAGCCTTCTAGATCACATAGTTGGATGATCCATCCAACCAATCTTGATCTCTCAGCGCATTAGTTGCCATCTCTGCCAACAAAAATGCCGAACTGCCTCCTCTCTCCTCTGCGCTGCTGCTGAGATGGCCTACGCACTCCTTGCTGGAGTTAGTAGATCTACTCTCTACTGCTGCTCAGCAAATGAGAATTCAAACTTCTTGGCTGAAAGTCCTTTGAGGAAGATAATGTCTCCTTCTCTCTATGACGTTTTTCTGCCCCAACAACTGTTGCAGAAAACCGCGTCTCACCAGAAATTGCTTTGTGCTGAAGCTTTGTTGATTTGGGGTAGCATCGGATGTGCTCTAGCCATGAAAATTGGTGGAGAGGCTAAAGCGCATGAGATCTCCAAGGCCCAGAAATGGTTTGGGCAGATTCTAACCGGTTTGGGAGATATTAAAATAATTAATATTTTTAATGGAGTTCCTAAGTCTAAACTTAGGAAAAATAAAATATTAATGGGTATTAATATAAAACTGGGTTAGAAGGGTCCAAAAGTCATGGATCAAGCCAAATTTAATCTTATTCGTTGATTAGAGATTTAATCTCGGCCGTTGATGGACCAACGAGAAAAGTATAAGAGGAGGCTTGAGGGTCAGTTGGAGAACACACCAAGAGAGATCAAGAATTTGATTTTCTGGGGCAGGGTTTGCTGAGGAAATCGAGTGAGTGATCTGAGTTGCAGTTGAGGGGCAGTGAATACATAGCAGAGAGGCAGAGTTAGTACCAGGAGGATCAGCGCAGAGCCGGGAGAGGTTGACACAGAGCCAGCTAGAGGCCACACAGAGGCAACCAGGAGCTGCGCAGAGCCAGAGAGGCCAGCGTGTGAGACGCAAAGGGTCTAGGGGTTGACGCAGAGGCTCCAAAAGCTAACACAGAGGCCAAAGAGGCTGACACAGGGCCTAGAGGCAGCGTTGGAGGATTTCGTGGGACAGACTGGGAGCTGGAGAGCCGGATAGGGTGACGCAGTCCCTATCAGAGTGATGCAGAGCAGTAGAAGCTGCATTGTTGCTATGGGATCGTTCATCCGATGATTTAGTCGGAATATCTGTCTCCGATTGAGAGGTACTACTGCCGAGGGCATTCTCTTTTGGGTGAGCCATTTCTGGCACCTAGGTTGTATTATGAAATTGCATAATAATAAAACCCTGTGAATAGCTACACCGGTTTTCCTGCATTGGGTTTTTCCAGGGAAATTAGTCCTGTTGTCGCGCAGATTGACACGACAACGCTCAGACTGGGGGCTGTCACTCTGATTCCCGATCTCTCCGTTTAAGCCTGTCTCCCGCGGCTAAGGGGGGTAAACCCTATGATATGACGAAGACCAACTGTCGACCAGTTGGTTGGGAGACACGATATGAAAAGCACTAAAAGGATTTGATTAATTTAGCAGACCAGTGCCTTAAGAGATTGTTGTTAAAACGATTACTTGTTGGATGATATAGAAACATAAATTGTGAACAACAATCATTTGTCATCGCAAGATATCAGTTAAACTCACAATGCTCTTAGAATGACCAAAACGATATCCAGCAACTGAGATTTTTGAAGAGATAAATGCTTTAAACCACCACGAGAATCATAAATCATTAACCAGATATCATATTCGTATCCAGACTTGAAAATTTAAATCTCAGCATAAAAGATATAACACGATAATTCCCTGAGGAAAACAACTGAATCTGGCAAAAATTTCCACGATTTTTTTTTTTTAAATAAATTTAAAAGAAATTGAAACTAAAATCTAAATCTATGCTTAAAAGAAATTATTATATATATATTTTTTTATTTTTATTTTTTATTTTTTATTTTTTTTTTAGATAAAAAAAATTAAAAAATTAGCGCTGAATGAACCTAAAAAAAAAATCTAAAAATAATCTAAATGACATTAAATCTAAATTAAAACTCAAAACAAAAATTTACAAAATCTAATCTAAAATAAAAGGAACCTTTTTATATTTTTTTATCAAATTTTTATGATTTTAATTTTTTTTTTTTTTTTTTTTTTTTTTTTAAATCTAAAAAAAAAAGTTGAAACTTTAACAAATAATAAAATCTTTTTTTTTTTTTTTTTAACTAAGCTAAAACAAAATAAAACAAATTAAAACCTAATATTAACGTCTAAAAGCTAATGCAAAATTATTGAAATAAATCTAAAATTTAAATTAAAAGAGAAACTAAAATAATCCTAAATCGAATCCTTAATAAAAAAAGAATAAAGGAAACGCTTTCTATTGCTGAACTATAATCCTAAAAACAAAAAAAATGTTTTGCACCTAACCACGCTATCAGGACGTTAAATAAATAGAATGCCGAACACTGAGAATCGTAACCCTGGCTCAGCGTAAGCGAAGAAATGACCGAACGCGTGGAAAGAATTTTCGACAGGCAGAGGTGACGGCGGATAGAAATGCGAATCGTTTTGAAACTCACTTGAGTGCTTCGACTTGAGATCAGATTTGCTACCTGGTATAATTTCACGCCACTGTTTGAAAGTATTCAGCCTTCTAAATACTGCTCAGATCTGAGATGGCTTGGTTATGGCGTGATTCCAATGGAGCAGCTGCGCAAAGACTGCTGAAGAAGCTTTGAATAACAACTGATCTGGTTGCCAACGTGTATCCATTGCCTTGTGCGGGCTTCTAATGGCGTAATGCTTCAGCCGTAATGCCAACACTGCTATCCTTTTTCAAAAAAAGAACGTTTCAGCACCTCCCTTTTCCGGCAGAAAGTCATGCAGCGGAATTGCAGGTGGGGATGAGGCAAATATGCAGGTCCGGCAGCTTATGGAGCCTCAGATGAAAGCAGACAACAAAAAAGGCAATGTTTTATGCAAGTTAATGAAAATATATGGGTGCTGAGAATGCAGGAGCAGCAAGGGTGAGCCGCATGAACTGGGCAGCAAATGGAGGCTGCAGAGAAAACGTAGGAGTGTGAAATGATATGCTATAGAAAGCAATGGGTGGAACCTTTTAGTAGCTGGATGGTGGCCACGGTGCAGTAGCGTATAAATCAAAGAGGGATATGCACTGGTAAAGGGCAAACACTGATTGAAAATAAATTTGCAGGTTGGGCAGCTGAAGATGGCAGCAGAAGAGGTTAAAATCTCGTAACTTGATCACAAAATTTTCAACCTTTCCCGCTCTGGAAACCCCTGAAGAATTCCTCAAAACCCTGTACCTGCAATTACAAGAAAACAAAACCCTAATGAAAACTGTATAAAGCAAAAATTTGAAACCCTAGAGCAGCTTGATTAATTTACAGATTTTGGCCCCTTAACAGCCAGATTCAGCAATAAGAACAGAAGTATTTTAAAGAACAAAAATTTCAGATTTTCACTATGAAGAACTTCAGAGAATCTCTCATGCAAATTAGGAGAAATAAACTGAATGATAAACCCAGGATCAAATCCAACTGGGCTCAGCAAAAAAATGTTCGCGGGAGTTGGCTGGTTCAGCCGAGAACTTCCCCAAACGCCCACCAATCTTCTTCAGTAAGGGTTTTCTGCACAACTCAAAACAACCATCAGTAAAGAGCGCAAAAATGCTGCTAGATCTCAAAAAGTAATGGAGATATCTGCCATTACTTCAGAAACCCTAACACCACTCAAACCCTAGCAAGTGAACAAGATACCTGTGCTCACAATACTCTACAATAAGCTATTATTAATGGCTGAAAAGTAAAATATGCAGAAAATAAGACAGCTCACAGCACTTCCAGAGAGTAACACCAGCAAGATTTGGACCCGAAAGTCTTCTTTTATTAACCAGAAACAGTTTACAAGAGAGCTTCTTCAGTACACGACTCACAGATCCAATGATCTGAAATGACCCCTAGCACCCTACTTAAAGGAAATGATTCCAACGGCTAGTTCGAGTGATCCATGTCGAAATGATCTCGACCGTCAATGAGGATCAAGACATCTCTTAATCGCATCCGTCAAAATTGTTAACTTATTAAAAATAAAATTTTGCATGCATTCACTCAAAAAATTATTATTTTATTATTTAGGGTTTTTGCTTTATTTTATAATTTTTTTATTTATTTCATTTTTTAATTTTTATTTATTTTATTATTTTATTTATTTTCTTAAATGGATCATCGAACTAAGCCTTTGGAAACATCACCTAGGACCTAGGACTTAGGACTCATGAGGGGATTTAAAACATTTTCCAACCCTCAAGACACATTACATCATGACTTTTACAATTTACATCTTAAGGGGGAAAACCCCTTTATCATAGACCCTCATAAATCACCCAGTTTCTGCGACACAACTATAATCTAGCAGATTAACACACTAGGATTCTCCTAAAGTTCTAATAACAAAATGCATCCCGGCTTTGGGGTCAGGCTGAAGGAAAACTCTGTCGATCATAGATCGGTGAGACGAAAAACCTTCCGGGACGTAGATTATCATTAGAAAGTTAGGTCCACCTAGGCAATTTTACATAAACGACTCATATCTGCTAAGATTATTTACAATTCATACATGCAGACTGGGTTTACAATTAAAATGATCAAGCTGCTGATGACTGCAGGCTGGCACGGACACGTCGTTCAGGTGCTACCCCTTTCTGCCAAGAAAAGAGGGGGTATACTGCATGGGTAGTTGACCGGTAGTGGTCAACATCTGGCTCTACTTGGGGACACGTTGCTGCTCTGTAGGAATGTGAGAATCCAGAATCTGCATCCATACATCACAAAAATAAGTAGCGTCCATCCAGAAATCATCGTATACATTAAGCACAGGAAAGATAAAAGCTCTTCATTTATTAACTATCTAGAAAAGTAAATCTAATCCTAAAACAGAAATGAAAATGCTGAAATGACAAGGAATAGGGTTAGAAATACAATACAAAGGATGCCCCATGGCATCAGATATGTTTAATATAGTGTATACTGAGCATTTGCCTGCTTTCAGGCAAAGCTGTCGGCTGCTTGTCGGATGTGCCATGTCCAATTCTGCATATGGTAGGACTTTTTCCTATCCGAAAATCAAGCTGCTCGCGGCCATCTGATGCATCAAATCTTCTTCTCATTTTCTTTCTCTTGCGCTTTTTCTTTGTGGCAGGCTGTATTACTGATGACATGGAACTTTCTGTTTCAAAGCTATCAGATGAAGTATGTAAGATATGCGTGACATGTCTTTCTTTATCCTGCATCTGATCTTTATCATTTTTACGTCTATCTGGATCACCTTCAATTAACCATCTTTCAATCGAACCAATGACCTCCTCATAATAAGATGGAGCTTGTTGCGGCAAATGAGAAGGCTCCTGATCTAATGTTTCCTGGTTTCTTTTATCCTCTGACCATTGTTGAAACTTTTGAACCTGTATTTTAATGGCATCCATCTGACTAGAGTGTTCAACCTTTATAGCACTGATTTGCTTGGCATGGTCTTCTTCCATATCTTTTATTATTTTATCGTTCTTTTCCTTTATATTCATCAAGCAATGCTGCATGGAGTTTATTTCTTCTTTGTGATTTGCTTGCATGGTGGCCAACTGATTATTATGATCAAACGTCATGATAGTCATTTCTTCATCCATAATTAATAACTTGTTTTGCATAGAATTAATTTCCCTATCATGATCCGCTTTCATGGTCGCCATATTTTCCTCTAAGTTTGACATTTTGCTTTGCATGAATCTAAATTCTGTTTCATGATTAGTCTTCATGGCCTCAATTTCTTTAGCATGCTGATTTTGCATAATCTCTATCTCCCTATTACGTTTTTCAAGGTGGGTGCATAAAGTTCTCACATCATTGACGTAATTAGTTTGATTAATCTCCATATTTTTTACCAGCATCATTAGTTCTTGTATAATTTGCTTCTGATCTTCCTTTTCATTGTCATTTATCCCTGATTTTCCACTATCATGGACTTGATCTGCAATAGTACTGGTGGATGACACATTCTGATCTTGAAATCTTTCTTCAACAGCTGGACCTTTAATAGGATTACTTTCTTTCTTTTGCACAATTTTAGAGGCAGAAGGCAAGCTGTTTGGATTATCATATCTATCTTTAAAAGCATTGACAATGTCTTGTAAAGAAGTGAAAGAACCCTTAGGAAAATTATTAAACCAATTCAAGGCATCACCCTCTAAAGAAAAGACAAAAAGACGCATTTTGATATCTTCATGATTAAACTGAGGGGGTCTACAATATATGATCACTATACGAGCCAACAAGCCTAGATGCCTTTTAACAGCGATTGAGTCACCACCCGAGAATATAGGTAATTTAGAAATGGCCTCCTCCGGAAAATCATGGAGATGGTCAGTAAAATGACATGGTTTAAATGAATAATCCATGATGAATAATAAGGGATCAGATGGATGATAGAAATAGATCTCTGCTCAAGAAAATCAAGAGATGAAAGAAGTGGAGTCGCCACTTGAACAATGAATCTGATTCTAGGATCCAAAAAGTAACCACAAGCAGATATGAGGAAAGCTTCTTGTCTGGGAAAAATGAGAAAATGGAGTCGCCACCCAAACAAGAAACAAACCGAAGAGATGCTACTGATATGGCGAAAAATAAGGCAATAAAAGATCCAAATGATAACCCCAAAGGTTGAATCTGCCAGCTCAAAATGAGAGATGAGAAAGATGAGAAAATGAATGTCGATGAAACTCCAGGAACAGAAAAACTCTGTCCCCGGCAACGGCGCCAAAAAATGTTGGCGTTGCCGGGCCAGATGAAAAGATAAGAAATGAGAAGGATGATTGTCGTTGAAACGCCGAGAATAAAATGTCCCCGGCAACGGCGCCAAAAAATGTTGGCATTGCCGGCTCAAACGAATGATAGAAAGATGAACGATGAATGATAAAAAGTCGTTGAAACGCCGAAAATAAAATGTCCCCGACAACGGCGCCAAAAAATATTGTCACGCAGATTGACACGACAACGCTCAGACCGGGGGCTGTCACTTTGATCCCCGATCTCTCCGTTTAAGCCTGTCTCCCGCGGCTAAGAGGGGTAGACCCTATGATATGACGAAGACCAACTGTCGACCAGTTGGTTGGGAGACACGATATGAAAAGCACTAAAATGATTTGATTAATTTAGCAGACCAGTGCCTTAAGAGATTGTTGTTAAAACGATTACTTGTTGGATGATATAGAAACATAAATCGTGAACAACAATCATTTGTAATCGCAAGATATCAGTTAAACTCACAATGCTCTTAGAATGACCAAAACGATATCCAGCAACTGAGTATTTTGAAGAGATAAATGCTTTAAACCACCACAAGAATCATAAATCATTAACCAGATATCATATTCGTATCCAGACTTGAAAATTTAAATCTCAGCATAAAAGATATAACATGATAATTCCCTGAGGAAAACAACTGAATCTGGCAAAAATTTCCACGATGTTTTTTTGTTTTTGTTTTTGTTTTTTTTTTTAAAATAAATTTAAAAGAAATCGAAACTAAAATCTAAATCTGTGCTTAAAAGAAATTATATATATATATATATATATATATATATATATATATATATATATATATATATATTTTTTTTATTTTTTTTTTTAATTTTTTTTTTTTTAGATAAAAAAAATTAAAAAATTAGCGCTGAATGAATCTAAAAAGAAAAATCTAAAAATGATCTAAATGACATTAAATCTATATTAAAACTTAAAACAAAAATTTACAAAATCTAATCTAAAATAAAAGGAACCTTTTTATATTTTTTATCAAATTTTTATGATTTTAATTATTATTATTTTCTTTTTTTTTTTTAAATCTAAAAAAAAAGAGTTGAAACTTTAACAAATAATAAAATCTATTTTTTTTATTTTTATTTTTTATTTTTTATTTTATTTTTTATTTTTTTATAACTAAGCTAAAACAAAATAAAACCTAATATTAACGTCTAAAAGCTAATGCAAAATTATTGAAATAAATCTAAAATTTAAATTAAAAGAGAAACTAAAATAATCCTAAATCAAATCCTTAATAAAAAAAAAGAAGAAAGGAAACGCTTTCTATTGCTGAACTATAATCCTAAAAACAAAAAAAACGTTTTGCACCTAACCACGCTATCATAACGTTAAATAAATAGAATGCCGAACACTGAGAATCGTAACCCTGGCTCAGCGTAAGCGAAGAAATGACCGAACGCGTGGAAAGAATTTTCGACAGGCAGAGGTGACGGCGGATAGAAATGCGAATCGTTTTGAAACTCACTTGAGTGCTTCGACTTGAGATCAGATTTGCTACCTGGTATAATTTCACGCCACTGTTTGAAAGTATTCAGCCTCCTTAATACTGCTCAGATCTGAGACGGCTTGGTTATGGCGTGATTCCAATGGAGCAACTGTGCAAAGAATGCTGAAGAAGCTTTGAATAACAACTGATCTGGTTGCCAACGTGTATCCGTTGCCTTGTGCGGGCTTCTAATGGCGTAATGCTTCAGCCGTAATGCCAACACTGCTATCCTTTAAAAAAAAAAAAAGTTTCAGCACCTCCCTTTTCCGGCAGAAAGTCGTGCAACGGAATTGCAGGTGGGGATGAGGCAAATATGCAGGTTCGGCAGCTTATGGAGCCTCAGATGAAAGCAAACAACAAAAAAAGGCAATGTTTTATGCAAGTTAATGAAAATATATGGGTGCTGAGAATGCAGGAGCAGCAAGGGTGAGCCGCATGAACTGGGCAGCAAATGGAGGCTGCAGAGAAAACGTAGGAGTGTGAAATGATATGCTATAGAAAGCAATGGGTGGAACCTTTTAGTAGCTGGATGGTGGCCACGGTGCAGTAGTGTATAAATCAAAGAGGGATATGCACTGGTAAAGGGCAAACACTGACTGAAAATAGATTTGCAGGTTGGGCAGCTGAAGATGGCAGCAGAAGAGGTTAAAATCTCGTAACTTGATCACAAAATTTTCAACCTTTCCCGCTCCGGAAACCCTTGAAGAATTCCTCAAAAACCTGTACTTGCAATTACAAGAAAACAAAACCCTAATGAAAACTGTATAAAGCAAAAATTTGAAACACTAGATCAACTTGATTAATTTACAGATTTTGGCCCCTTAACAACCAGATTCAACAATAAGAACAGAAGTATTTTAAAGAACAAAAAATTCAGATTTTCACTATGAAGAACTTCAGAAAATCTCTCATGCAAATTAGGAAAAATAAACTGAATGGTAGACCCAGGATCAAATCCAACTGGGCTCAGCAAAAAAATGCTCGCGGGAGTTGGCTGGTTCAGCCGAGAACTTCCCCAAACGCCCACCAATCTTCTTCAGTAAGGGTTTTCTGCACAGCTCAAAACAACTATCAGTAAAGAGGGCAAAAATGCTGCTAGATCTCAAAAAGTAATGGAGATACCTACCATTACTTCAGAAACCCTAACACCACTCAAACCCTAGCAAGTGAACAAGATACCTGTGCTCACAATACTCTACAATAAGCTATTATTAATGGCTGAAAAGTAAAATATGCAGAAAATAAGACAGCTCACAGCACTTCCAGAGAGTAACACCAGCAAGATTTGGACCCGAAAGTCTTCTTTTATTAACCAAAAACAGATTACAAGAGAGCTTCTTCAGTACACGACTCACAGATCCAATGATGTGAAATGACCCCTAGCACCCTACTTAAAGGAAATGATCCCAACGGCTAGTTCGAGTGATCCATGTCGAAATGATCTCGACCGTTGATGAGGATCAAGACATCTCTTAGTCTCATCCGTCGAAATTGTTAACTTATTATTAAAAATAAAATTTTGCATGCATTCACTCAAAAAATTATTATTTTATTATTTAGGGTTTTTGCTTTATTTTATAATTTTTTATTTATTTCATTTTTTAATTTTTTAATTTTTATTTATTTTATTATTTTATTTATTTTCTTAAATGGATCATCGAACTAAGCCTTTGGAAACATCACCTAGGACATAGGACTTAGGACTCATGAGGGGATTTAAAACATTTTCCAACCCTCAAGACACATTACATCATGACTTTTACAATTTACATCTTAAGGGGGAAAACCCCTTTATCATAGACCCTCATAAATCACCCAGTTTCTGCGACACAACTATAATCTAGCAGATTAACACACTAGGATTCTCCTAAAGTTCTAATAATAAAATGCATCCTGGCTTTGGGGTTAGGCCGAAGGAAAACTCTGCCGATCATAGATCGGTGAGACGAAAAACCTTTCGGGACGTAGATTATCATTAGAAAGTTAGGTCCACCTAGGCAATTTTACATAAACGACTCATATCTGCTAAGATTATTTACAATTCATACATGCAGACTGGGTTTACAATTAAAATGATCAAGCTGCTGATGACTGCAGGCTGGCACGGACACGTCGTTTAGGTGCTACCCCTTTTTGCCAAGAAAAGAGGGGGTATACTGCAGGGGTAGTTGACCGGTAGTGGTCAACAAGTCCAAAAACAATGGTGTCACTTGTGTGCTTGTTTACTTTCAGTTGACGATCTGTATGTGTTGATACTGTACTTGTATTTATTTTCAGTATTTACATGGTAAGTAACTTGTTAAGTAATTGAACAAGTAGGAAGAAATAAATCAGATAGAACAGGAAGAATTTCTAATGGGTTAAACTTAGAAATTTCAACAAGCTTCTGCTGTGCTGCTCCCTCTACTGCTGACAAATTTCGATATGGAAATCTTACCTCTCTGTTGACTCACTCAGAAAGACATCTTCCACGAAAATCTTGCCCTCCTGGCTTGGATTGCGCAATCCCTCTGGGGCTAAGTTGCACGAAACGGGGAAACGGGGAAGCGAAACGAAACGCGACCTCCCCAAATTTTGGAAACGGGGAAACGCGAATATATATATATATATATATATATATTAAAAACATTTAAAAATTATTAATATATATATGTGCAATCATAAAGCATTAATGATACATTTACTTAAACATTTTAACATTAAGATTAAATTTACATCACAATGATCACATTTACTCATGAGTCATCACATAATGAAAATAAAAATATAGGAACTGGAAAATCCAAAATCAGCCTTTATTTATATTAGTATATGAGGCTGCAAGTACAATAAAGACTATAAGGCTGCAAGAACTATAGAGACAAGTCACAAAAGACTAATCCTCATCATAACAATCCTCATCAAAAATAGAAGCAACAGAATGCTCAACAGTGGATGGTGGTGCTGAAGAAGATGATGCACCAACTCCACTTCCAGAATCCTCCTCAATATTCAGGGCAGCAAGAGAGAGATCCAAATCAGGATTTTCTGCATCCACATCCCATTCTTTAGAAGGACCACTGTTGTATTCTGGACCCCTACGAGATGCAAGGCGAAGGTTGGAGTGCACATAAACAAGATCCTCTGCTTTCTGTGAGCCCAACCTATTGCGCTTCACAGAATGAATAAAACCATAAGTGCTCCAATTCCTTTCTGCTGATGAAGAGCTTGCCACTTGTGAAAGAATATGAATGGCAAAGCTTTGCAAATGTACACCATTTGCTCCATGACAAATCCACCACCTAACTGGATTCATGGTGCTTCTCTCCTCCAAAGCTGATATATCTGCATAATCATTTATTCCTGCAGCAAAACTGGCAAATTCCTCCTTTACCTCCCTATGTAGATGAGAAGGAAACATTCTCATTAGTGCTTTTTTCACCCCAGTAGCCACCTCTCTATCCTTATGGGGTGCCTTCCTCTTCCCATTGCTTTTAGCAATAAGCTCCTCATCATAAAATTTGGGGTTCAAAGCATGTGCTAAAGTGTGCAATGGTGTATTGAAATTGTTCCACCTGTCAACAATGATTTTCTTGATCAAACCAGCAAAATGATCATCAACAAACAGAAGTTGTGGAGACTCCTGCGAAATGATTTCCATAGTTTTCTCAACCATGGAATCCATGCCATCATATACCTCTCCCAAGAAAGGTTGGTCAATGTCAGCACTCCGGAGAAGCTCAAATGCAGGGGTTGTGAACTCTAGCAAGAAATCTACCTTGCTCCACCAATCCTCATCAAGTCACAATCTACGCACCATAGATCCCCGCTCTGAATCTGCTTGTCTCCACTCAATCCAAAGTTGACTCACCACCATAGAAACTAATGCATGCTTAACCTCAACAAGGCGGCGCAACATCACGAAGTTTGAGGCATATCTTGTCTTAGCAACTTTTAACAACTCCAATTTGGAGTACTCTCGAAATATGGCCTGAGACTGGTGGTGGTTGGTGATGAATTTGATAATCTCCCTTGCTTCCCCTGTGACTTCCTTTATCCAGGAAACTTTGTTGTCGATCTCCTCTAAGATCAGATTCAGATTATGGACAATGCATGGTGTCCAAAAGATGTGGTCATACCTCCCCTCAATAATTAAACCTGCAGCTTTGCAAACTGGTGCATTATCCGTGATAACTTGCACCACCCTGTTAGCCCCTATTTGTTCAATAGCTTTTATAATAACATCAGCAATGAACTGTGCATCTTTCACCTCTCCTGAGCAGTCTTCTGCCTTGATAAACATTGCTCCTTTGGGGGAAGTGGCAATGATATTTATCAATGGTCTGCGCCTCATATCTGTCCAACCATCTGAGACTATGGTAACCCCAGAGCTACTCCAGGAAGAACGAATTGGAGCTAAAACGTCCTCCACAAGTTCCTTCTCATTTTTGAGAAGCTGGGTTCTGACTTTCTCATAGTTGGGCCCCTTGTACCCTTGAGGAGCTTTGTTAACTGCCCTTATCATATCTTGCCAGTAAGGAGAGCGAACAACATTGAATGGGATACCACATGCATAAATGCACCTGGCCACTCTGGAATCAGCTTCTTCTCTTGCTTGCACATTCACCAATCTAGCAATTCTGCTATCCTGAACCGATTGGGATGCCCCTGAGCCTCTGGTATGTTTGGGTGCTGCTTGTTCATGTTCTTGAGTGTGACCAGCTCTCCTCTTTCTTGCTTCAACTGCAATCCTTGGCTCAATGTTAGATGTAGCCTGAGTATGCTCATCATGCCTTCTCTTAGTACCATCCGCCTCATCTTGCTCTCTTTGATATGCCCTCCTTACCAACGGATCTGATGTTTTTGTGCAACCCAGAATCCCCTGTCCTCCTCCATGCAACAGATGCGCCTTCACTCTTGGGTAGGAGCCCTTGTACGTATTATTGCAAAGAGTGCATCGCCATTCCCATGAGCCACCACCTCCACATTTTTGAAGCTTCGTCACATGCCTCCAAAGAGGATAATATTCAGCCCTTGGGTTGGCCCTAGGGCTTGAAGTTGCAGCTGCACTTTGGCTGGAAGCCATTGCTGCAAAAATAAATTAAAAAAACAAATCTGTAAATAATAAAAACGTTTTTCATATTTTTCGCTGTATAAACCCTAGAAAAATTAAAGAAATAGTAAGAAAAAAACTAAGAAATGAATGTGGCTTACCCAAATTAATTTTCTGTGGCTGAATCTACCCTAAAATGCCAGAAAAGAGGAGAAATATGGCTGTAGCTGAGCCAAATCTGCTGCAAAAATAAATTTAAAAAACAAATCTATAAATAAAAAACGTTTTTCAGCAATTTAGCTGCATAAACCCTAGAAAAATTGAAGAAATAGTAAGAAAAGACTAACAAAATGAATGTGGCTTACCCAAATTAATTTTCTGTGGTTGAAACTACCCGGAAATGCCAGAAAAGAGAAGAGAAATATGGTTGTAGCTGAGCCAAATCTGCTGCTACAGAAATCTCCTGCTGAAATCTCCTTCTCTTGCTGCTGAAATCTCTTTCTCCCGCTGCTGAAATCTACTTTGCTCATTGCTCAAAACACCAGCTACTGAAACAACTGCCAATCTCCAAGAGAAACTCCTTGCTGAATAGTGTGATGAGAGAATGAGAGGCACTGCTCTTTTATAACTTTAGAAATGGTTTCTAGAACAGCTTAGAAACCCTAAAAAAATTTAAAAACTAATTAGAAAAAAAAAAAATTTAAAAAACAAGTCATTTTTTTGGGGAAACGGGGCCGTACGGTCTGGAAACGCGTTTCCGGCCGTACGGGCACGTTTCCATTTCGGGAAACGTGCCCGTATGGCCGGAAACGCGTTTCCAGGCCGTACGGTACGCCGAAACGCGTTTCCGTTTCGTTTCCGGGCAGAAACGCCCTCTGTACCTGCGTTTCCTGCAACTTAGCTCTGGGGATTCGATCTGTTGCCTACGCAACACTTTGATCTCCCTCCTTCTCTTCAACACTGGCTCTTCCGTTCTGCTCCCTTGCTTCACCTGCGCTTTGATACCATGTGAAAATTCGAGAATCCCCAAATCACTACTGCAGCAAACTGATATTACTTCTCCTACTTATTAATCCATGCAAGTTATTTACTGTGTTCTACTGTAAATACAACTGCAACCTTCACAATTTTAAATAATACGCGGAAACAAGAATCTGAGCAAGAAATAAATAACACACAAGTGACACTGTTGTTTTTGGACCAATATCCCCTGAAAAACCCAATGTGGGAAAACCGATGCAACAACTGAGGGTTTGTATTATTAAGCAGTAATTTTTTAATACAATTGTTGGATGCCTTGCTGGCTATCCAATACCGAAAATCTGACTGACAGAGAGATGAGTGAGATATACCTCACACTATCACTAGCGATCCAACACTGATCCAACCACTCAATGGCTAGCCCCTAGTTGCCTTTTTGATTTGGGGTAGCATTAGATGTGCTCTAGCCATGAAACTTGGTGGAGAGGCTAAAGCACATGAGATTTCCAAGGCCCAGGAATGGTTTGGGCAGATTCTAACCGTTTGGGAGATTTTTAAAATAATTAATATTTTTAATGGAGTTCCTAAGTCTAAACTTAGGAAAAATAAAATATTAATGGATATTAATATAAAACCGGGTTAGAAGGTTCCAAAAGTCATGAATCAAATGAAATCTAATCTTAGCCGTTGATTAGGGATTTAATCTCGGGCGTTGAAGGACCAACAAGAAAAGTATAAGAAGAGGCTTGAGGGTCAGTTGAAGAACACACTGAGGGAGACCAGTCAGTTTGATTTTTGGAGCAAGGTTAGCTGAGAAATTCGAACTAGTGATCTGGAGAGCAGCAGGAGGCAGCAAGTACAGAACATTGTTAGGAACAACACCAGAAGACTAGCGCAGAGGTTGGAGAGGCAGACGCAGAGGCAGTAGATTGCGCAGTTGGTGGAGGGCCTGCGTGGGTGACGCAGAGAGGCCTAGTGCTGACACAAAGAGGTAGGAGCTGACGCAGAGGGTCTGGGAGCTACATAGAGGTTAGCTAGCCTGACGCTGAGACTAGGAGAAGTGCTGTAGAATTTTCTCTCAGTTGCGTAAGCCAGTTTGGAACCCAGTTGTACTGAAGATTTGTTGAATAATAAAATCCTCCCTTGCTGCACCGGTTTTCCCACATTGGGTTTCTCCGGGGACTGTTCTCCAAAGTATCTGTGTCGATGCGTTGATTCTTGTGCATGTGTTTGTTTCTGTATTATGGTGTGATATCTGCAGCAGAATTTATTTTAATGTTTACTGAAGGATTTTCATAAATTACTTATTGGAAAATAAGCAGGTAAAATAAATCAGTTGTTGCGGTGATAGAATTTTAACATGGTATCAGAGCAAGTAATCAGAGACAGGAAGGGAAAATCAATTATGGGTTGAGACCATGATGCAAAGATATCTACGTCAGGAGACTTGCACAGATTTTCAGAAAACTGCACAAGAGAAAGTGATTTCGATTTCTCTATGTTGGCTTCCAGGCTGGAAGAAGATGTGGCTTGTGTGACTAGATTTGCATCATCAAAGGTATGGTATATAGACAATGCAGCTGCTTGGCATATGACGGGAATCTGGGAATGTTTCTCAGATTATCGGGAGGAGAAGATGAACTTTTAGATAACCATGGGGAACAAGGCAAAGTGTACTCCAATAGGGAGGGGTACCATAGTTTTTCAAATAGAAACGGGGGAGCGGTTCTGTGCTACCAATGTGCTGCATGTACCAGGGATGAACTTACTTTCCATGTCGCAACTTCAAGGCAAAGGCTATGATGTTTTCTTCATCAAAGAGAAAGTATTTGTCAAACATCCGAGCTGGAAAAAGAAAGTGGAGATCAGAATCAAAAGTAACAGGTTGTACAGACTACAACTAGAATCACCAATGGCACTAATAGGCAGTCATGGAGACAAGAATTTGAATGAACTATGGCACAGAAGAATGGGACATTTGCACCATGGGGCTCTGAGAATTCTCAAGAGCACTGTAATAGGAGTTCCGGATCTTAGTACGGAATGAGATGATGTATGCAGAGGATGTGCTCTAGGAAAGTATGCCAAAGCAACGTTTCCTAGAAGTAAAAATAGGGCAAAGAGTGTACTAGGATGGATACACTCAGATATCTGCGGACCCATGTCCACTAAAGCTCTTAGTGGTGCCGAGTACTTCCTCACCTTCATTGATGACCACTCAAAGAAAAGTTGGATTTATTTTCTGAAAACCAAGGACGAGGTTTTTTGTCGATTCAAAGAGTTCAAGGCTCTGGTGGAGAATCTGACTAGGAAGAAAATAAAAGTTTTGCGTTCAAATAATGGTGTAGAGTATGTCGATAAGGACTTCACTGATTTTTGCGCTAAGGAGGGCATCAGAAGAGAGTGGACAACTCCTTACAATCCGGAGCAGAATGGAGTAACAGAAAGAAAGAACAGGACTATTGTAGAAGCAACTAGGGCCATGATGTATGATCAGGAAATTGCAAAATTCCTGTGGACAGAAGCATGCAACACAACAGTGTATGTTCATAATATAACTCCTCATCGGGCATTGGGAAAGATTACTCCAGAGAAAGTCTTCACAGGGAAGACGCCTGAAGTCAGTCATTTCAGGATATTTGGGAGCTTAGCATATTGTTGCATACCCGAGGAAAAGAGGAAGAAGATGGACCAAACTGCAGAGAAAGGATATCTAGTGGGATATAGCGAGAACACTAAGGCATACCGAATCTATCTTTCAGGGAGCAGGAAGGTAGTAGTTCGACGAGATGTGAAGTTCATGGAGGACAGGGCTTTCAGAAAATCTCGAGAAATGCCTTCTGATGAGCAGTCAAAAGAGGAACTATTGGTCAAGCCTCTTCAACCAACGGAAGAAAAGAATTCTTCCTTGGGTCAGGAAGAATCACAAGATGAGGAGGAGCTAACATAAACACTTGCTGGCAGAGGAAGAAAGAGCAGAGAACTTCGTCAGATTCTGCGAGACGTAGAGGACTTCATTGGTGCGCCAAGGAATGATAAGAGGGAGTGAAAATAGCCAGATAGATATCAGGCATTAGTAGCTCAGGATGGGGAGCTTGCTAGTTTTTAGGAGGCAGCTCAACATCAGGTTTGGCTGGATGCAATGGTAGAGGAGTACAACTCCATAATGGTGAACGATGTCTGGGAGGTAGTGCCAAGGCCTCAAGACAAATTAGTGGTAGGTTCGAGATGGATCTACAAGATCAAATATGTTGCCAATGACAGTGTTGAGAAATACAATGCCAGGTTCGTGGCTAAGGGGTATGCTTAGAAGGAAGGAATTGACTATGAAGAGACTTTCGCCACCGGTAGCCAGGTATACATCTATTAGAACCATGATATCTCTTGTAGCACAAATGGGGTGGGAGATTCATCAGATGCATGTCAAAATGACATTTCTGAACGGAGTGATAGAAGAAGTGGTATACATTGAACAACCAAAGGGCTTTGAGACACATGAGAAGAAGTCTCATGTATGCATATTGAAGAAAGCCTTGTATGGACTGAAACATGCACCTAGAGCATGGTATGGTCGAATTGATGGCTACTTGCAGAAAATGGGATTTGTTAAGAGTGACGCAGATCCAAATCTCTACTATTTGGTTGTAGAGAATGATCCTCTAATCTTAGTATTATATGTGGATGATCTTTTCCTAATTGGATCATCCAGGCTCATCGGGGATTGCAAGAAGAATCTAGCCACAAAAGTCGACATGAAGGATTTGGGACGAATGCATTATTTCCTAGGGTTGGAAGTTTGGCAGCAAAATTGGGAGATCTTCCTTGGGAAAGGGAGATATGCTACAAAAATCCTGAAAAGGTTCAGGATGGAGGATTGTAGACCCATGGCTACTCCAATGATCACCAACTGGAAGAAGATTGATGCATTGGAAGACAAGGATGTTGATCCCACCTTATACAGGCAGCTCATAGGGTCCCTGATGTATCTGGTCAATACTAGGCCAGACATTTGCTACATTGTCAACACCCTCAGTCAGTTCATGGTGGAGCTAAAGAGGGTGCACTGGGTAGCAATCAAACATGTTCTCAGGTATTTACAGGGAACAGCTGATTATGGACTTGTACACCAGGAGTAAGGATATTAGATTGAGTGGATTTACTGATGCAGATTGTGCAGGAAGTTTAGTGGATTGGAAAAGTACTTCTGGGTACTGTTTCAACATTGGATCGGGAATGACCTCTTGGTGCAGTAGGAAACAGAAATCCGTGGCTCTGAGGTCATCTGAGGTAGAATATATGGTTGCAAGCACAACTTCGTGTGAGGCCATATGGCTTAGAAAACTGCTTGTGAACCTATTCAGAAGAAAGATGGAGGCGACCAAGATCATGTGTGATAATCAGAGTTGCATCAAGCTCTCTGAGAATCTAGTGTTTCACGATCGGTCAAAGCATATTGATATCTAGTGTCACTTCGTCAGAGACTGTGTCCAACGAAGAGCTATACTGTTAGAGCTACACTCTTACAGGAGAACAGGTGGCAGACATCCTCACCAAGGCCCTTGGAAGAACAAAGTTTGATTATTTTAGGGAAAAGATGGGGATGATAAAGAACCCATTTCAGTAGCAGAAATGGGGGGTGATGTTGTAGTGCAATAGCATGATGCAACATGGTGAGAAGAGATTGCAGTGCAGATGTAGTGTTGGAAAGAAGGACCAACAACAACATGGATGCAGAGGGAGTTGCAGTGTTGGGAGAAAGGACCAACAGTAGCACGGATGCAGAGTGAGCTGTCGTATGGGTGCAACAGTGGCAGAGGCAGAGCCATAGGCAACAATATAGGATGCAGCAGTGCAGAGGATGTTGGGCAGGGAGGCCTAGCATCAACACAGGTACCAGTGGCATATAGTCAAAGTAAGGTTCAGTATGGAGTATTACTAGAGCACAATCCTCGCTAAGAGGGAGTGTTGATTTGGGGTAGCATCGGATGTGTTCCAACGATGAAACTTGGTGGAGAGGCTAAAGCACATGAGATCTCCAAGACCCAGAAATGGTTTGGGCAGATTTTAACCGGTTTGGGAGATATTAAAATAATTAATATTTTTAATGGAGTTCCTAAGTCTAAACATAGGAAAAATAAAATATTAATAGGTATTAATATAAAACTGGGTTAGAAGGTTCCAAAAGTCATGGATCAAGTCAAATCTAATCTTAGCCGTTGATTAGAGATTTAATCTCGGCCGTTGAAGGACCAACAAGAAAAGTATAAGAAGAGGCTTGAGGGTCAGTTGGAGAACACACTGAGGGAGACCAATCAGTTCGATCTTTGGAGCAGACTTAGCTGAGAAATTCGAACTAGTGGTCTGGAGAGCAGCAGGAGGCAGCAAGTACGGAACAGAGAGTCGGGAACAACACCAGAAGACCAACGCAGAGGTTGAAGAGGCATACATAGAGCCTCTCAGACAGACAAAGAGGCAGCAGACTGTGCAGTTACTGGAGGGCCTGCGTGGGTGATGTAGAGAGGCCCAGTGTTGACGCAAAGAGTCAGGAGTTGACGCAGAGGATCTGGGAGCTACGCAGAGGTTAGCTAGCCTAACATTGAGACTGGGAGAAGTGCTGCAGAAGTTTCTCTCTGTTGGGTAAGCCAGTTTGGCACCTAGTTGTATTGAAGAATTGTTGAATAATAAAATCCTCCCTTGCTGCACTGGTTTTCCCACATTGGGTTTTTCCGGGGATTGTTGTCCAAAATATCTGAGTCGATATGTTGATTCTTATGCATGTGTTTGTTTCTGTATTATGATGTGATATCTCCAACATAATTTATTTTAATGTTGACTGAACGATTTTCATAAATAACTTATTGGAAAATAAGTAGGTAAAATAAATAAGTTGTTGCAGTGATAGAATTTTCACATGCCTTTGCGCAGTTTTTGCGCAATTATTGCACTGCTCTTGGTGACAATTTCTGTGGCATGCGCCACTCCTTCTGGCTGATCGATTTCGGCTTCTGCCCTTCCGATCTCACACTCCGACTTCTGTCTCTAGAACTCGACTTTCCAACAAATTTTGGATCCTCTCTTAGGCTCTGTGCTGCCTCTGTGTGGCTTTACGCTGCCCAACGTGGCCTTTGCACTGCTTCTGTGTGGCTTTACGCTGCCCAACGTGGCCTCTGTACTGCCTCTTCTAGATCTCTCTCTGCCTTCTCTGCGATGTATTCCTGGATCAGGAAACTCTCCAATCGGAAACTATCTCTGCCTCTCACTGCAAGAAATCACCTCGATCACTTCTCCGGCAACTGCTGCGCTGCTCTCTTCAGAAATCGATATTTTGATATCTTACTCAATGTATCTTCCAAATGCCCATCAAGCCTCCTCTTATAATCTTCTCGTTGAGAACCAATGGCCCAGATTAGATTCTAATCAGTGGCTTAGATCATTTTGGCTTGATCCTTGTCTTCTTCTAGAAGTTTCACCCCTAGTTTTATTAATACCCTTTAATTATTTTAGTTTCCTAAGTTTAGACTTAGGTCTCCATTAAAAATAATTAATTATTTTAATAAAACCTTCTTTGGGTGGAATTTCCCAAAACGATTTCTGGGTATTCTGGAATACATGTGTCCTAGCGTCCCAACAAATTTGAGGCTTAGAGCACATCCGATGCTACCATAAATCAACAAACCCTCAATCAAAAAAGTCTACAAAGAAGTATTGGGATCATCATCAAGAAAATAAGGCCAAAACCCTACATCTACTCAAGTTGAAGAGATCTACGAATCAAGGTAAGCTTGAAGTTTATTCATCCAAGAAAATCTCTTCAAGATCAAGATCACATCATCATCAAAGAAGCATTCCTGGGTTCCACTCTCAATCACTTTGAAGTTGAAGTGTTTTGAAGACTATTCATCCAAAGGAAGCTAGATCAAAAGGCATTGTCATCAAGACTCTAAGGCGATCTCTCTCTCGTTGAAGCAAGATTCCTACCATTGAAGACATCATCAAGAAGTCATCATTGATCTTCATCAACAAGACTTCACCATCAAAGGATCCTAAGGGATCTCCCTCTCTGTGAGATCAAGGATCATTATTGAAGAAAATTATCTTCATCAAGGAGAAGTTTTCTATTCTCTATATCATCATCAACATTAAGAAAGCAACAAGAAGAAGGAGCATCCTATCAAGTGTGTGTATTTATGTCCACATCCAAATTGTCAAAATATCTTTTTGCAAGGAAAGCAACAAATTGGTTGGGGCTTCAAACTATCTTGCATGGAAGAAAAGGACAGATCTGAATCTCATTGAAAATGAGGTTATGGAACATGTCAAAGGATCTATCACTAAACCAAGAAAGGAATATGCTCAAGCTCTTGCAAAGTATATGAAAGGGGAAGTTAGGGCTCAAAGGATTCTCATAGAATCCATCAAGGATCCCCTCATCCCATATGTATCCAAACTCGAAACTTCAAAAGAAATCTATGACAAACTGGTAGAGTTGTATTCCGTAAGCACTGCTGGAGAAGTCATCTCATTAAGGAAAGAACTCTACAAGCTGAAGATGTCAAGGGAAGATGGAATAGCCTCATACTTTATGAGGATATCTGAAATCCGGGATCAACTACAAGATCTGGGAGAAGTCATGTTTGATAGAGAAATGACTACAATTGTATTAAATGCACTACTAGAGGAGTGGGGTAACTTTACTTCAAGTATTTATGGGAAGAAAGAAGCTACTCCATTCCAGGATCTATGGTCACTATGCAAGATTGAAGAATCTAGACTAAAGGCCAAATCTGATGTGGGAGTAGGTGAGAAAAATCAAGCTTATGCTACAATGACAAGAAGAAAGGGAAAATTTGGGAAGTTTGGTTCTCGGAAGATGAAAAGGGACATGGATAAGATTCAATGCTATGTGTGTCAAGAATATGGGCACTACCAAAGAGATTGTCTTAAGATCAAGAAGGACAATAACAAAAGAGGAAGAGAAGAAGCCCATATCGCCGAAGAAGTGGAGGAAGCTGAAAAGAATTCCAAGAATGAGGAAGTAAGAGATCTCTATTATGATTGAGATAGTCTTCCTCACCTAAGTTCTTTTCAAGTTCCGAAGTCTTCTGTTGTAAGATATGGCCATCATGGTTCACAAAGGAAAATGATGGGATGCGTCATAGAAGCATTGAAAGCAAGAGCTCGTAACATCATCATAGAGAAGCATGAAAGATTGTTGAAATTGGAATCTATGGCAATCAACTATGGAAGGATATAGCTCTTGGAAACCTCATTGGAAACATAAGTGGCACTTATGGAAAGGAAAAAGGTCATCCAGGTCAAAGTTTATCATACATCAGTCAAAAGGAAACGTCTGCTAGATGGGGATACTCTAGATCCTCAAGATTCTTTGATGGAATCTTCATCGAAAGGTTCACTGATCAAGAGAGGAAGCAAGTGTTTCATCAAGAATTCCAAACTTGTGGAATTCATGGGATGATGGTATGATGACATAAAAGGTAAAGCAAATCAAGGGATTGAAGCTCCTTCAATCGAGGAAGTTGTTACAAGAAGTCTTGATAATCGAAAGGAAAATTAGGTATGTATGCTTATACTCAATATTGAAGAGTCATGTCATATGGTTGCAGGTAACATGGATCAATGCTATATCTTGAGAGCATAATCAAAAGGAATGATTTCCTCCCTCGAAGTAATGCACGAATGCATGGGTCACACATGCACTAGATGAAATCAACATAATATGTCCTCATATGAAGTATGAGGTAGTTTACATTAATTGGAGGAAATCTAATTGGAAGTTCATAAGAATGGAATGTGTGAAGAAAGGAAGGAAGAGATCGTGGACACACAACCATGGAAAGTGACAATCAACATCCAAAGACCAAGAATATTTGACTAGGATATCTCCATGAAAAATATGGAGACTTTTATGGAGTTTGAAAAAGAAAGAGAGCCTTGACAATATATATCTTTGGGAGATGTGTCGAATCGTATGTAGGATGCTGATGCAAACTAGAAGATGTTGTGATGAAAGACCATCACAAAGGTAATTTTGATTTAAGTGTTCATTTCTTATTTTTGAACAAATATTTGGATGGGCTTATGCAGGGTTGTCGAGGGAAGATCTATGGATATATTCCACCATCGATGCTCATGTAGTAGGATGAAAGATCCTTATGGAAACATGTCATGAAGAAGGCATCATGGCATAAAGGAAGGCCGGATATGAACAGATGGATCACTTTCGATGTTGACACGACTAACTCATGGATGAAAGTGATGGATGGTCTGTGCCCAAGGAAGAAGTTGTGAAAATTCCTTAAACCGAAATCCCTTCTGCAACAAATAATGATATTTCTCCTACTGGTTAGATTTACATGAACAAGTTATTTGTAGTTTCCTACGACAAACATCGAAATACATACACTGCAGCCTACACCAATTAAAATAATATGCCGAAACAAGAAACTGAACAATAGAGAGATACAACACAAGTGACAATTATTTTTGGACAAACGTACTCGGAAAAATCCAATGCGGGAAAACCGGTGCAATAGATCTGGGGTTTTTTATTATTAAGCAGAAGTATTTCTGAATACAACTTCTGGATGCCTTGTTGGCAATCTAGTACAGAGAATATCACTCAACAGAAGAAATTAGTGAGATTACCTCACTCTACACTGCAAGTCCCGGCTGATCCGGCAGTTGAACCAACGAGTTCCCCGACTACTTTTGCACTGCCCCTGCGTGGGCCTGCATTAGCCTCTAAGGCATTGTGTCACCTCTGTTGGGAATCGATTTTCTTCTAAGGAGCTAATTCCAACCCTTCCGGCTCAGAAACGTCAGCCTCCCAGCAAATCTCAAACTTTTGTGTGAAGGCTCCATGCTGCTTTGCGTGGGCCCTGCGTGAGCCCTTCCTGGCTCTGCGTCACCCTCTCTGGCCTCTGCGCCGCCTTCTCCGTGTGTCTCTCTGCCTCTCTATTGAGTATTCTTCGCTTCGGAGAAGATCCTCGAGCAAAAACTCTCTCTGCCCCTCTTTGCATGATCACTATGAAATGATGGTGCTGCCTCTAGCTTCAGCGATTCGATCTAACTGATCAACTCTCTGTGTGTCTTCTAATTGACCCTCAAGCCTCCTTAAATAATTTACTTGTTGACATTCAACGACCCAGATTAGAAGCTAATCAATAGCTAAGATCATTTCTGCTTGATTCTCGTTTTCTTCTAGGATTTACACCCACAATTAGATTAATACCCATTAATTATTTTAATTTCCTAAGTTTAGACTTAGGATCCCATTAAAAATAATTGATTATTTTAATAAAACTGTCTCTGGGTGGAATTTCCCAAAACACTTTCTGGGTTCTTTGGAATACATGTGCCCAAGCCTCCCTGCGAAATTTGAGACTTGGAGCACATCCGATGCTACCAGAAATCAACACGCCCTCTTAGTAAAGAATGTGCTCTAGCAATGCCTCCCATTGATGCATCACCCTGACTTGATAACATTGTCCTATGCGCTACTGATGTCTGACATGTTGTCCACCAACTACAGCGCTACTGCTGCAACTGTACTGCTATTGACCCTGCCACTGTCAACACTGCATCCGTACTACAACTCCCTCTGAATTTCTGCATCTGTGCTGCGACTGGCACTGCCACTGCCAACTGCTCTTGCAACGCAAACTGCTGCTGCTCTTGCAATAACAACGAAAAAACATCCCAAATTACTAAACAAGTGTTTAGCATAGATGCATCTCTGTCTGCAGCTAGTCCTGCGCTATCTCTCTGAAACCACTGCGTTGTTGCTGCTACTGCACTGTACCTCCTTGCACTGCTGCAAATCTGCATTACGGTGCTTAGACTTGGCGTTCTAGCCACCCCATCTGTCGCTCCAACACTCCTTTACACCATCTGACACTTTGTCCATCCTGCTACTATTGATCTGGGCTCTTGTAGCAAGTTATTGATCCAAGAGGTGGGGTCCTCAAGGATCCTGCCCATCTTGTAGCTCTCTAGAGCTACAACTCCAGATTGTGCCACCTCACCCTTGGAGGTATGGCTGCCAACATGGCGAAATATGATATACTCATACTGCGGTTGCTACTGCTTTGCTGATGCTTCTGCACTGCTGCTGCAACCACTGCAATAATGACTTTGATCTCCCTAGATCCAGAAGTACTAGCCTCCATAGGGTGGCTCCCATTGAAACTAGACTCCCTTTGAGTCTTTATCTCCTTATGGGAAATCTCTCTACTCCCTCCTGGCAACTCACACAGTCCTCCTGCATTGGAAACTGGATTGTGAAGCTCTGCGCTGGGAATCTCCTGGCTGGAACTGCACTTGCATACTGCAACTGGGCAATTCGCACTACCTGTGTCATTGCAACTAGATCTGCAACTTTCTTCCGGAAACTGACTACAACTAGTTATGCAACTGTCTTTTGAATGACTAGCTGTGTCTGCAGACACTGTGATCCTCCTGCTACTGATTTTATTGGGCTCCTGTAGCAAGGATACTGATCCATGTGAGTAATCTGCGGCAAATGGATCTTATTTGTTGCTCTTCCATAGATTCTGCCCGTCCATGGCCATCTCTGCAAAAATGTCGAATTGCCTCTTCTCTCCTTTGCACTGCTGTTGGGCTAGCCTACACACTCCCTGCTGGAGTCATTAGATCTGCCCCTCTCCGCTGCTTCTCAACTAGTGAGAACTCAGACTCCTTGGCTGGAAGTCCTCCGAGGAAGAATTCTCTCAAGTGTCTCTCTTCTTCCTTCTGACGTCTTTCTGCCGAACAACTGTGTGCAGAAAACTGCGCCCCACTAGAAACCCCTCTTCGCTGAAGCTTCTGCTGCGCTGCTCCCTTTGCTGCTGACATATTTCGATATGGAAATCTTACCTTTCTGTTGACTCACTCAGAGAGAGATTTACCACGAAAATCTAACCCTCTTGGCCTAAACTGCGCAAACCCTCTAGGATTAGAACTACTGCCTCCTACAGCTTATTCGACTCCTTCAGTGCTGGGTTCTCTGGCACTGTTCTTCTTGCTTCACCTGCACTCCACTAGTACCATGTGAAAATTTCGTAAACTAGAATTCCTATTGCAACAACTAATGATATTTCTCCTACTCGTTAGATTTACATGAACAAGTTATTTGCAGTTTCCTACGACAAACATCGAAATACATACACTACTGCCTACACCAATTAAAATAATATGCCAAAACAAGAAACTAAACAATAGAGTGATACAACACAAGTGACATAGTTATTTTTGGACAAACGTCCCCGGAAAAACCCAATGCAGGAAAACCGGTGCAACAGATTTGAGGGTTTTTATTATTAAGCAGAAGTATTATTGAATACAACCTTTGGATGCCTTGATGGCAATCCAGTACAGAGAATATCACTCGGTAGAAGAAATTAGTGAGATTACCTCACTCTACATTAGAATTCTCGACTGATCCGACAGTTGAACCAACGAGTTCCCTGGCTACTTCTGCGCTGCCCCTGCGTGGGCCTGTGTCAGCCTCTAAGGCACTGTGTCATCTCTGCTAGGAATTGATTTGCTTCTCAGGAGTTGATTCCAGCGCTCTCGACTCAGAAACGTCAGCCTCCAACAAATCTCGGACTTCTGCGTGAAGGCTCTGTGCTGCTCTGCGTGGGCCTTGCGTGAGACCTTCTTGGCTCTGCGTCACCCTCTCTGGCCTCTGTGTTGCCTTCTCCGTGTGTCTCTTTGCCTCTTTGCTGAGTATTCTTGGCTCCAAAGAACATCCTCCAGCCAAAACTCTCTCTGCCCCTCTTTGCGTGATCTCTACGAAATCACTGCGCTGCTTCTAGCTTCAGCAATTCGATCTGATTGATCAACTCTCTGTGTGTCTTCTAAATGACCCTCAAGCCTCTTTAAATATTCTCGTTGACATTCAACGACCCAGATTAGAAGCTAATCAATGGCTAAGATCATTTCTGCGTGATCCTCATTTTCTTCTAGAAGTTACACCCACAGTTAGATTAATTCCCATTAATTATTTTAATTTCCTAAGTTTAGACTTAGGGTCCCATTAAAAATAATTAATTGTTTTAATAAAATTGTCTCCGGGTGGAATTTCCCAAAACGATTTCGGGGTTCTTTGGAATACATGTGCCCAAGCTTGCCTGCAAAATTTGAGACTTAGAGCACATCCGATGCTGCCAGAAATAAACAGAAGTCCCAAACATGAAGACTCCTAGATAACGAAAATAAGTTCATGACATTGTGAGGAGTTCTTCAAGCAGCTGGTTGTCCCATTATCTCCACCTAAGGAGTTGCTGTAGGTCCCTAGTTAGGAGGGATCCTGGAAACAAGTTTCATACTTGGTAGAAACTTGGAAGCAAAATTCCTAAGGTAAGAGGGAGCTTAGGTACATTCCTTCCTTAGGAATGAGTACATTTTTTTATCGGAATAGATATGTCCTCCCTAAGTAAGAGGGAGAGATAGACACATCATTCTTGTTTTCACTTGGGAAGACAGAATGGAGGATTGGGTAAACATCTGACATTTGATGCTCTTTGAGGATGTGTTAGGGCATCCAATATAAGAGTAGTCGTAGAGGACCAATATTCTTCGAGGACTGGGAATTTAAGATAAGAATAGTCCTGGTGGAATACACCTTGAGAAGCCGGGCGGGGTATGTTTCGAGAGAGACAATGATGAGTGTGTCTATACATCATTGGTCTTGCCAGTATTGTGCTCAAATCTCATCAAGAGATAGAGTTGTTAGTCAAGGCCTTGCTATGTGACAACGCTGGTTGATATGATGCTAACATATGGGTTACCCATCCGACTCTTCTTATGATAAATTCCTCAGATTAAGAATGACCAAGTACCATTATGAATACCTCCCTAGTTAAGAAGCAGTGTTGATAAATGTAACTAGGTTTGGTCTTCATAATGACATGTGTAAATGTGATTTATGTAATTGATGTAAAGAAGAAAAAATAAAATTATCTTTGTAATGCTTGTCTCATGGGTTTCATGAGCAAGGAAGTTTATTTTTAGCAATGGCTCCCATTGTGAGCCCTTAGGATTGGTCATAAAGTCAAAGAGAGTCAATTTCATGTATGAAGGACCCTTCTTGGGCATGTTACGCTTTTTTATGAGTTATTAAAAGTATAGGAAGGCCCTCCAAGACCAAGCAAAGTCTCCTCCTACAAGTCAGATTCAAGAAGGATAATAATATCTTCACCAAAGGACATGTCGGCTCACCCTCCTGTCAGGTCGGCTAATTAGCATGGCTAACCACTATAAATAGGCCACTCGGCCTCATTTCAGAGCAAGCATCTTTGGTCAAGGTCTGAAGTTTGTAAGTGGCGTGAAGGTCATCAAAAGGGAGCTTTATAGCCAGTGAAAGGAAGGGAAGGAAGAGCGAAGTCCCTAGCTTTGTTTTGGGTCTGTTTTAAGGGCTGAAATTATCCACATGTGCGAGGAATCTTTGCTGTCCAAACTACAGAAAGGAGTCGAAGTATCACAGTCATATTTGAGGTCAAATCAAGGAGAAAGTCAAGGTGATCTCCTAGCCGAGTTCAAGGAGAAGAAGTCTCCTTCTAGACCAAAGGAAAACAAGGGTATAAGTTGGTCCATCTTCATGAGCTAGGGTTTTTGATCTAGGACCGAAAGTTGCAGGTCTGTCCCTAGGAACCGAAACTCAGAGATATAGCCGAGAAGGAGGAAGAATTGTGAAGTGTGTCTATTGTTGACACAAGGAAGAAGGAATTCATCAAGGAAACTTTGTGACTTGGTCTTGGAGAGGCAAATAAGTCAAGGGTCTTGGTCTTGGTATTCGTCAATTGGAATCTCTATCAGAAGAAGAATTTGTTCGGGTTTTACTCTCAAGAGTGAAAGGTTTTGGATTTGTTAGATAGCCTATATTTTGTGTCTCTTGTCTCTTTATGGCTTATGCATTCATAGCTGTTTGATGAAGAATAACATTATAATAACATAATGGAAAGAAGATCCTAATCAAGAAGTCAAAAACATTTACAAGCAGTTACTGATAGAAGAGAAATAACTTAACCTTGATGCCCTAGATTTCTCAACATGTAGTTCTTTTGCTTAACTCACTGTCATAATGTGCCCTCCCTCTCCACTGGGGAGATGTACCCTCTATTCTATTCAGGCTCCCTCTGAACTTAGAGAGATCGGCTACTTTCATCTTCAATAACATCAAATAACCTTTTATGGCTTCATTCCTTCTTAAAGTTTCCAATTCATGCTTATATGAACCTATTCATCACCTTGAAGATTGTGTACCTGCAAATCCTTCAATAGCAAGTACAACTAAATACAAATATATGGAAGCATGAAGTTAGCGATACCAAAAATCAAGTCATTATAATGGAAGCATTAAGACATTTAAACTTTATACATCTGATACCTAAACCTAGCTAGGTTCATAATCAACAAGAGAAACATACTTCAACCTTAGGATAAACACTAGATCATATTAGTAAGACTTAAAGCAACTCAATCAACATATCAGACTCTTACTCTTGCAAACCCTAGATTCCACCTTTGTGACACAAAGCCTTAAATATTAACAATTTAATCAAATAACAATTCTATTATGCATGTTAAATTCTACTAGGGATTGTTGCAAACCCTAGATATCAAAACTAAAACATATGAATAATTAATTCCTAGACTATCAATTTTTATGAGGGTTTTGTTACAAACCCTAGATTTCACAAACTAAAACATGAGTAACAACAAATAGGTCAGCATACTCGCATATGCATATCTAGGATTTAATAATCATGCACTAACAAATCACAACAATATCTACTAGGTAAACCCAAGACACAAACATCAATGTATTAAAGTTAGATATACAACAATTATGACCAGACTAGGGTTTTGATTTGACAAATGAATATGTACCTAGGGTTTCATTCCTAGGATTTTACTATGACTAATCAAAGGTTTAGCTTATAAACCCTAATTTACCAAACCCTAAAAATCTAGGGTTATAGTACATTAACAATAAATCCTAAATAACTAGGGTTTCTATTATAACACTACCAAAAACTCTAAACATCAAGAAAATAGGATTTCTATACTCCATCACCAATCCTAAGTAGGCTAGGGTTTCATAATAAATATTGACACACCCTTAGGTTAGGGTTTTATAGAGAATCTTTAGGGTTCCATAAGAATTATAATTTAATGAGGGTATATTTAATTTAATGATTAATCACCCTAACGAGAATTTGTTACGATTCAAAACCCTAGGCATAACGATGTCAGTAATGTAAAGCAAATTTAAAAAGAGAAAGAACATACCTTTTTCATGAATAGAACCTTACAACAATGATTTAAGACGTACCTTGCAATGTTTTATAGCAAACCTGGTAGGTCTTCACTTCTTGATGGACTTCTAGAACTTCTTTCATGCTTCAAGTTTATCCTTTGAGGTCTCCTCCATGTCCTTTGTGCATTCTGCAAGCTTTTCCTACCAAGGAAAGTCATGAAGGACAAGTTATAAGCATATAATACAAACAAACCTTAATATGAAGAAGAAACTAAATATGAAAAGATGAAACAAGGAACAAGGTACTTATCTTTTGGTAAATGATGGAGACTCCGTCTTAATCCAATCTTTGAGGGATACCTACAACTTATAAAAATAATTCAAAAATATCTTAACACAACATGTTAGACCTACAATATTTAGAAATCAAAACATAAAGGAAATTCAGAACTTAGAATAGAAGACCAAGGAAGGATATGGTGAAAGGGAGGACTTAGTAGTGTAATTCCTTGACTTTCGATTCTTATTCAGTCTTGTTCTCCTTAGATGGAGCTTCATCGGTGACATTTGCTTGATACCTATCTCTCTTCTTATTTCTTGGATTCTCAGGACAATGGCTCCTGGAATCACCCATATTGTGGCAGTTGTAACATTCGACTTTGGATAGGTCCATTTTCTTCTTTGGTTCTTTGAACTTCTTGAATGTTCCCTTCTTGTGATGAGAAAAATAGGCATTCAATATGTTTTCTTCTTCATCCTCCTCCTTTTTGTTTACTAATGATATTCTAGCTTCTTCTTGACTACATGCATTCCACATTTGTTCAAGTGTTGGAGTATCCTTCCAATTGTTGAGTCCTGTTGCAAATGCACTCAAAGATTTTGGTAGTCCTAGAAGGGCAGTAATTATGAGCTCCTTTTTTGGGACAACTTGATATATTTCTTGGAGTTCATCTTTGATTCTAGATATCCTTATAAAATATGATAAAACGGTATCATCATTTGTCATCTTAACAATTCTTAGTTCATTCTTGAGGCTTGCTATTTGACCAATGTTCTTGATTGTGAATAACTTGGAGA
The DNA here is from genome assembly GCA_031772625.1 of Pinus tabuliformis. Lineage (NCBI taxonomy): Eukaryota > Viridiplantae > Streptophyta > Pinopsida > Pinales > Pinaceae > Pinus > Pinus tabuliformis. Next base: position 438,508,429 of record CM062820.1, on the reverse strand, counting down.
GGGCCTCGTACATTTCTTGGGCAGAATTTATGTTGGATACGTATGGAGTGTTGAATTTTCTAAGTCTATCCGTTAGAAAATTAATCTGTATTTTGCTGGTTTATTTCTTCTACTTGTAAATTCTAAATAAGTTATTTAAAACATTTAAATACCGAAATAAACACAATACAGTCACAACATTTACAGATCAACCACTGAAAGAAAACAAACACACAAGTGACACCGTTACTTCTGGACAAATGTCCCCGAAAAAACCCAATGCGGGAAAACCGGTGCAGCTATTCTGAGGGTATATTATTATGCAGTATTTCCTTGAGTACAACTGGGTACCTAACTGGCTCACCCGACAGAGAAAAAATACATGGCAACAATACCTCTCTATTCGGAAATAGGTATTTAGAAAACCTGTCCCACGAAACCCTCTTCGGAGACTTTGAAGCTTAGCACTGGCCCTTCTGGCCTATGCGTTAGCCTCTTGTTGCACTACGTCAGCCCCAGGACGCTCTGCGTTAGCCCTCTGAGGCACTGCGCAGCCTCTGGGACCCTTTGCGTCACTCCCCCTGCCTTTTGCGTGGATGATGCAATCCCTTTGGGCTCTGCGCTATCTATGCTGGGCTCTGTGTGGCCTGCTCTGGTTGCTACTCTTGCTCTATGCTTCTGCATTGGTCTCTTGGCACTGTCTTTGCCTCTTTATTGAGTACCCACTGCCCCTCGCTACTCATCACTGATTTGACTTTGCTTAGCAACCCCGCTCTAGCAAATCGAATGACCGATCACTCTGGGGTATCTTCCAATTGACCCTCAAGCCTCCTCTTATACTTTTCTTATTGGTCCTTCAATGACCAAGATTAAATCTCTAATCAACGACTAAGATTAGATTTGGCTTCATCCATGACTTTTGGAACCTTCTAACCTAGTTTTATATTAATACCTCGTAATATTTTATTTTTCCTAAGTTTAGACTTAGGAACTCCATTAAAAATATTAATTATTTTAATATCTCCCAAACTAGGTACAATCTGTCCAAACCATTTATCGGTCTTGGAGATCTCATGTGCTTTAGCCTCTCCACCAATTTTCATGGCTAGAGCACAACTGATGCTACCCCAAATCAACACTCCCTCTTAAAGAGCACAGTGCTCTAGTATTACTCGTCACTGAGCATTACTCTGATTATACGACACCGATACCTGTGTTGATGCTAGGCCTCCCCACCCAACATCCTCTGCACTGCTGCATCTTGTACTGCTGCCCATGGCCCTGCCACTGCTATTGCTGCATCCGTATGACAACTCCCTCTGCATCTGTGCTGCTGCTGGTCCATCCTCCCAACACTGCATCTGCACTGCATCCCCCTCTCATCATGCTACATCTGCCAACTGCTACTGCACTGCAACTCAGTTACTGAGAAGTAAGTAACTGATCCACCCAACTTCTGACATCCCTGTCAGGCTAGAAACACTCTCGATGCTGAAGCTCCCTTTGCCGCTAACAAGTACTCCCTCGACTGACCTCTGTGCTGCTACAACAACTCCCTGCATCTCGCACTGTTGCAAACCTCTCTGTGCCATCCTCCATTGTTGCAACACTCCCGTGCCTCTCGCACTGTTGCAGCCTGCTAGCCTCGCCCTGTCCGGGGACTCTTGCACTGTAGCACTCTCTGCCGTTTCATCCGCATCCTTCTCTACCCACATCTGCTAGTCCTGCTACACTCTCTTCGGGGCTCCCGTAGCAAGGTATAATCCAAGAGGTTGGGTACCTCAAGGATCTTGCCCCTCATCGCCTGTAGTCCTCCTCACTACAACTCGATGTCTCCCCACTGCTTCTCTAGTGGCACATGAGCACTCATGGCACAATCGTCATCCTCCTTGACTTCTTTCTTCGCCTTCGCTGGCGCTACCTTTGAGTTAGAAGCCTCTCCCTTGTTCTTCTTCCTTGGACACTGGTTCGCATAATGACCAAGTTCTCCATAGTGGACGCACTTGACCTTGGAGAGGTCCTTCTTCCTCTTCTCCTGCTTTCCCGCAGATGCCAGAGCTGCATCCTCTTCCTCTTCCTTCTTGATTCAGACTCCTTTGCTGCTACTTCCCATCTTGGTTAGCCGTCTGATCTCCTCTTGGCGAAGAGCCGCCCACAATTCTTCCCAATCTGGAAGACTCGCCCTGCCCAGTATGCTCTGGACAAATGTCTCCCACTCCTCGGAGACTGCGTTTAGTGTGGTCCTCACCATCAACTCCTGATCCGGCGTGGCCCCTATGGAAGTGAGTTGGTCCCAGATCTCCTTCAACTGACCGAGGAAGAGATCTATCTGCTCTTCCTTCTGCATCTGGTATGACCTTAGCTGATTCTCAAGTAACATCTTCCTCTGCATGGAAGTATGCTGGTGTAATGTCTTCAAGGTGTCCCACATCTCCTTTGCCATTTCCTTCTCGGCAATATGTTGGACCACATGATCCTTGACCCCATCAAGGATGATGCATTTTTCCTTGGCCATTGCTTCCTTGTACCTTTCATCAGCTATCGGGTCAACTGGGATAACCATTACTATCAACGCGAAGCCCTTGATGCGATGTCTGTCTAGAATGGACAAGATCCTGGCCTTCCAGACCACCAAGTTGGATGCTCCATCCAGCCTGTCTTGATCTCTCAGCCCATTCACGACCATCTCTCTGCTCTTCTTTGTTGACTCCTCCGAGTCTCTACTTCCTGCCCAGAAGTTCTCGGATCGACTCCTGCTGAGTCTCTTTACTTCCTGTTTGGAAGTTCTTGGTTTAACTCCTCCGAGTTTCTCTACTTCCCGTTTGGAAGTTCTCTTCTGGACCCCCTCTGAGTCCTGATTTCCCTCCTGGAAATCCTTTTGCCAACTGTCAAGTTGCCCCTCTCCATTCGTCTGTGCAACTGCAACACTGATCTGAATTCCTTGGCTAGAAATCTGCCTCGGCAACAACTCCCTCTACCTTGGTTTTTCCCTGTTAGGTACTGTTCTAACCACAGTACCCCACCAGCTTCGCTCTCGCAAACTGCCCACAACTTCCTTTGCCCTAGCAACTGAAGGATTGAGCCTCTTGGCTCTGCGCAATTTCGACACTCGCAAAAATAGCTCCCTCAACCACTGCGTCAACCCTCCTAGTTGTTGCATGGATTTGCGTGAGCCTCCTTTTGCCCTCCTTAGCCTATGCGTAAGCCTCTCTCTGGCCCAGACTTATGACGCAGTCCCTCTGTGTTAGCCCTTCCTCCATTGCTTTCTGCAAGGATCAGCGCTGTCACTCGGGACAACTGACTCTACTGCAAATGCTCTGCTCAGCTGGTGCCTTCAGCGTTCCTGTGATCTGCAATCGTGCTCTAATACCATGTTGAATTTTCTAAGTTTATCCGTTAGAAAATTAATCTGTATTTTGCTGGTTTATTTCTTCTACTTGTAAATTCTGAACAAGTTATTTAAAACATTTAAATACCGAAATAAACACAATACAATCACAACATCTACAGATCAACAATTGAAAGAAAACAAACACACGAGTGATGCCATTATTTTTGGACAAATTCCCCGGAAAAACCCATTGCAGGAAAACAGGTGCAACTATTCGAGGGTATATTATTATGTAGTATTTCCTTGAGTACAACCGGGCGCTTAACTGGCTCATCCTACAGAGAAAAAATACACAGCAGCAATACCTCTCTATTCGGAAATAGGTATTCAGAAAACCTGTCCCATGAAATCCTCTCCGGCGACTTTGAAGCTCAGTGCTGGTCCTTCTGGCCTCTGCGTCAGCCTCCTGCTGCACTGCGTCAGCCCCAGGACTCTCTGCGTCAGCCCTCTGAGGCACTGCACAACCTCTGGGACCCTCTGCGTCACTCCCTTTGGGCTCTGTGCTATCTCTGTTGGGCTCTGCGTGGCCTGTTCTGGCTGCTGCTCTCGCTCTCTGCTTCTGCACTAGTCTCTTGGAACTGTCTCAGCCTCTCTATCCAGTACTCACTGCCCCTCGCTACTGATCACTGATTTGACTTTGCTTAGCAACCTTGCTTTAGCAAATCGAATGACTGATCACTCTGGTGTGTCTTCCAACTGACCCTCAAGCCTCCTCTTATACTTTTCTTGTTGGTCCTTCAACGGCCAAGATTAAATCTCTAATCAACGGCTAAGATTAAATCTCTAATCAACGGCTAAGATTAGATTTGGCTTTATCCATGACTTTTGGAACCTTCTAACCCAATTTTATATTAATACCCATTAATATTTTATTTTTCCTAAGTTTAGACTTAGGAACTCCATTGATTTTAATATCTCCGAAACCAGGTACAATCTGTCCAAACCATTTCTGGGCCTTGGAGATCTCATGTGCTTTAGCCTCTCCACCAATTTTCATGGCTAGAGCACATCCGATGCTAGGTTATCCTTAACTCCATCCACTATAAGGTTCATAGCTAATATTTCTGTTTGTCTGAAATTTGCTTTCTTTGCTTCACTTGACTCATCTGTAGGTTTCTTAGTTTTTCCTTGAACTAGATCAAAATCTTTGTTCTTCTCGAGAATGAGGTCTACTTTCCTTTTCCAGGCCCTGTAGTTGGAGGCTCCTTCTAGTTTGTTTTCTCCCTTCATTGATTTTGACATGGTTCCTATAGATAGTAGGCTTGTCTCCTTATGTGATCCCCTTTTGAATGACCTTTTTCTTGATCTCCTTTTTCCTCAATATATCCTTTAACCTGCCTTTTTCTTCCTTCTTTACCTTAACGTCGATACCACGATAAAAAATTAGAAGGGCAGAAAGATTTTCTTATATTGATAATTACTTGTTAATTTTAGATAACAATGGTATGTTCTATGCTTTAGAGTAATTTACCTCAATTTTTCTTATTAGCCCTCCAGATTAGCAATCACATTAACATTGAAAGTAAATGTAGAGAGAACATAAACAATAAGTAGAAGACAAGCTAAGATAAGAGGACACAATATTTGGCGGATGCCAGGGAAAAACCCCAATGTGGGGAGAACCCTTTGATCAAATCTTCTTATTATTCTTCAAAAGTTCAGCAGAGAGAGTACATCATACAAAATTTACTTGCCCAATCACTGTCAAAACTGTCCAGTCAAACAACAATCAACATGATGCCTTAACCAAAAAGTCAACACTGGTCAAACTAGCAGAAAATCTCCTCTAAATGAGTTCAGTCAAACCTTGTCAACTCGGCCTCCAAAGATAGTTAGAATCAACCAAAAACAGTCCTAAAATTCTCAGTCAAACTTGGTCAACGCAATGGTCAACCTGCTCCAAATTCCTCGTTTTCGTGCCAGGAGATGTGGCCTCAAAATATTGGATTATCTGCCTAAAAATCGCATTCAAAGAAGGTGATTTGACCCTCTGTCAACATTGGTCAACGTCCCTGCAAATAGCCCAAAACAGTGCTGCGATTTCTGCTTGTAACTTTCGGTCAACCCAAGTCAATCGTGAGAAGAAGAGCTACTACTTTGCTGTATGAACCAATGAGGAGAGGAGAGAGAACGTTGTGTTGAGTGATGATCCAAATGAGGAGAATGTCTCTCTTATTTATACAATCCGATGAGGGGTGGAGACACATCTATTGGGCTTCATGAGCCTACATTATGTTGAAAAATCTAGGGCTTTGATATGTTAATGATTTCTCGATCTAGGTAACTACTTGTGAAGTCCTTTTTAACTTTTATTTATACAAACAATTTCTTCCTTATGTGTGTGTTCATTAACTCCATCAACCAGCTACCATGAACAATAAACAAGAGAACAATAACACAGGATATAGGCAGCAGCCAGGGCAAAACCTCTCCAACTTGAGAGGAAAACCCACGTTAATTCTTCTTATAATCTTCACTTCATAAAAGTTTCAAGACCTAGACAAAGACCCTTTGACCGATGTGTCTCCTGTTGATTTGGGGTAGCATCGGATGTGCTTTAGCCACGAAAATTGGTGGAGAGGCTAAGGCACATGAGATCTCCAATACCCAGAAAGGGTTTCGGCAGATTCTAAACAATTTGGGAGATATTAAAATAATTAATATTTTTAATTGAGTCCCTAAGTCTAAACTTAGGGAAAATAAAATATTAATGTGAATTAATATAAAACTGTGTTAGAATGGTCCAAAAGGCATGGATCAAGCAAGATGTAATCTTAGCCGTTGATCAGGGACTTAATCTCGGCCGTTGATGTGTAAATGATAAGAGTATAAGAGGAGGCTTGAGGGTCACTTGGAGAACGCACCAAGAGATCAATGTTTCGACTTTCTGGGGCAGGGTTTACTGAGGAAGTCGAGAGAGTGATCAGAGTTGCAGCTGAGGGGCAGTGAATACAGAAGCAGAGAGGCAGAGATAGTGCCGGGAGGATCAACGCAACAACTGAGAAAGCTGATGCAGAGGGCAAAAGTCGGAATTGTCGGGAACATGCGGAACAGCTGGGAAAGCTGACGCAGAGGGTAGAAGCTGGAATTGCTGGAACTGCCGGGAACTGTCGGAATAATCGGGAAAGCTGACGCAGAAGGCAGAAGCTAGAACTGTCGGGAACAGCCGGAACTGCCAGAACAATTGGGAAAGGTGACACAGAGGGCAAAAGTTGGATCTTCTGGGAACAACCGGAACTGCCGGAACTGCGGGGAAAGCTGACGCAGAGCACAGAGGAGGCTGACGCAGTCCCTAGAGGTTGACGCTGGGGTTTTTCGTGGGGCAGATTGGAGCTGAGGAGCTGCCAGAGTGTTTATCCGAGGTTTCAGTCGGAGCATCCATCTCCGAAGGAGAGGTACTACTGCTGAGATTATTCTCTGTTGGGTGAGCCGGTTTTGGCACCCAGATTGTATTTAGAAACTGCATAATAATAAAACCCTTAGATAGCTGCGTTGGTTTTCCCGCATTGGGTTTTCTCGGGGACATTGGTCCAAAAACAATGGTGTCACTTGTGTGCTTGTTTTGTTTCCTTAAGTTGATGATCTGTAATGTGTTAAGCATGTACTTGTATTTATTTCCAGTATTTACATGGTAAATAACTTGTTAATTAACAGAAAAAGTAGGTAGGAATAAATTAGAAAGTACATGAAGGGTTTCTAACGGGTTAGACTTATAAATTCCAACATGGTATCAGAGCGTGGTTGCAGGTCACAGGAGAATTGAGGACATCAGCCGAGCAGAGTACCAGCATTAGAAATCAGTTGTTCCAAATGACAGAGCTGATCCTTGCAGAAGGAAACAGAGGAAGGAGTGACGCAGAGGGATTGCGTCATCATTCTGGGCCAGAGAAAGACAACACAGAGGCTAAGGGAGGCAGAATCAGGCTCACACAGAGGCCAGGAGGGCTGACGCAGTTGGCTGGGGGAGCTGATTTGTCGGTGCTGGGATTGCGCAGAGCCAAGTGGCTCAATCCTTCAGTTGCTAGGGTATAGGAGGCTGTGGGTAAGTTGCAGAGTGAAGCTGGTGGGGTACTGTAGTCAGAACAGTACCTAACAGGGCAAGACCAAGGGGAGGGAGTTGCTGCCGAGGCGGATTTCTAGCCAAGGAATCCAGATCAGTGGTGTAGTTGCACAGATGATCAGAGAGGGGCAACTTGACGTGACGGTTGGGAGAAGGATTTCCAAGACGAAAATCAGGACTCAGAGGGAGTCCAAAAGAGAACTTCCAGACGGGAAGTAGAGAGACTCAGAGGAGTCGAACAGAGAACTTCCAGATGGGAAGTAGAGAGACTCAGCAGGAGTCGAACCAAGAACTTCCAGGCGGGAAGTAGAGAGACTCAGAGGAGTCGACAGAGAAGAGTAGAGAGATGGCCATGAATGGGATGAGGGATCAGGATAGGCTGGACAGAGCGTCCAACTTTGTGGTCTGGAAGGCCAGGATCCTGTCCATTCTAGATAAACATCATATCAAGTCCTTCGCCTTGAGGGATGAGGATTATGACATGAGTACTCATGTGCCACTTGAGAAGAAGTGGGGAGACATCGAGCTATAGTCAGGTAGACTATAGGCGATGAGGGGAAAGATCCTTGAGGTACCCAGCCTCTTGGATTAGACCTTGCTACGGGAGCACCGAAGAGGAGTAGCAGTACTGGCAATGTCAGTAGAGATGGATGCAGATGGAGCGACAGAGGGAGCTACATTCCAGGATTCCCAAGACAGCGCGAGGCTAGCAGGCTGCAACAGTGCGAGAGGCACAGGAGTGTTGCACCAGAGCAAGATGGCATAGAGAGGTGTGCAACGGTGCGAGATGCATGGAGTTGTTGCAACGACGCAGAGGTCAGAGAGGGAGCACTTATCAGTGACAGAGGGAGCTTCAACATCAGGAGTGTTTCTAGCCTGACAGAGATGTCAAAGTTGGGAGATCAGTTACTTACTTCTCAGTAACTGAGTTGCAGAGCAGCAGTTAGCAGTGGTAGTGCTATGGGCAACACTATGCAGCGCGATGAGAACAGTTACAGTGCATATGCAACAGTGGCAGTGGCAGGGCCATGGGCTGCAACATAGATGTAGAGGGAGTTGCAGTACGGATGCAGCAGTGGTAGTGGCAGGGCCATGGGTAGCAGTACAAGATGCAGCAGTGCAGAGGATGTTGGGCAGTAGGCCTAGCATCAACACAGAGACTGATGCCGGATGATCAGAGTGATGCTCATTAGGAGTATTACTAGAGCACAGTCCTCGCTAAGAGGGAGTGTTGATTTGGGGTAGCATCGAAAGTGCTCTAACCACGAAAATTGGTGGAGAGGCTAAGGCACATGAGATATCCAATACCCAGAAAGGGTTTGGGTAGATTCTAAATAGTTTGGGAGATATTAAAATAATTAATATTTTTAATGGAGTCCCTAAGCCTAAACTGAGGGAAAATAAATATTAATGTGAATTAATATAAAACTGTGTTACAATGGTCCAAAAGGCATGGATCAAGTCAGATGTAATCTTAGCCATTGATTAGGGACTTAATCTCGACCGTTGATTTGTCAACGAGAAAAGTATAAGAGGAGGCTTGAGGGTCACTTGGAGAACACACTAAGAGATCAAGATTTCGACTTTCTGGGGTAGGGTTTGCTGATAAAGTGGAGAGAGTGATCAGAGTTGCAGCTGAGGGGCAGTGAATACAAACGCAGAGAGGTAGAGATAGTACTGGGAGGATCAGCGCAACAGCCGGGAAAGTTGACACAGAGGGCAGAAGCTGGAACTGTCGAGAACAGCGGGAACTGCCGAGAACTGCCGGAACTGCCGGGAAATCTGACGCAGAGGGCAGAAACCGGAACTGCCAAGAACAACTAGAAATGCGGGAATAGTCGGGAAAGCTGACGCAGAGGGCAGAAATCGGAACTGTTGGGAACAACTGGGAAAGCTGACGCAGAGGGTAGAAGCCAGAACTGCCGGGAATTGCAGGGAAAGCTGACGTAGAGTGCAGAAGAGGCTGACGTAGTCCCTAGAGGCTGATGCTGAGGTTTTTTGTGGGGCATATTGGAGCTGAGGAGCTGCCAGAGTGTTTATCCGGGGTTTCAGCTGGAGCATCTATCTCCGAAGGAGAGGTACTACTGTCGAGATTATTCTCTGTTGGGTGAGCCGGTTTTGGCACCCAGATTGTATTCATAAACCACATAATAATAAAACCCTCAGATAGCTGCACTGGTTTTCCCGCATTTGGTTTTTTTGGGGACATTGGTCCAAAAACAACAATGTCACTTGTGTGCTTGTTTTGTTTCCTTTAGTTGATGATCTGTAATGTGTTGAGCATGTACTTGTATTTATTTCCAGTGTTTACATGGTAAATGACTTGTTAATTAACAGAACAAGTAGGTAGGAATAAATCAGAAAGTACATGAAGGTTTTCTAACGGGTTAGACTTAGAAATTCCAACATCTCCAAGATCAAGGCAAGCACCTTTTGTTACTGCTATACAGTGAACTGGATCAGCTACTATAGGAGCTAGGATCAACTTCTTCCTTCCTTGTTGTTCCCTTCAAGTTGTACTTGCATCAAGGGTAACTACTAATCAAGTTTATACTCAACAACTTGCTCTTCCTCCTACAATTTTGGTTAGCCCTGTAAGTCTGCAATTTCACTGTGAATGTCTGCACATATGTTCAATGAGATGCTCACCTAGCCTTCCTCTTCCTTCGTTCTTCTTGGAGATTAGTCTTACATAGCAAGATCCTTCTCCTTGACCTTAAAACGAACTTCTTTGATGCCTTGTAGGGATTGTTCTTATAGCCCCAACTTAACGAGAAACAGGTCTGCAATTTATTTGAACTCAGTCCACACGCGAGAGAGAAATAGGGCTCTTTTAGCCCTCCTATACCTTCGCTCTCCTTGTGGTTTGCTTCCAAATAATTCTGCCCTTCAAACAACCTCAAGATCGAACCCTTTACTCAACAAGATGACCATGCAAGTGGATACCCTAGCTCGGACCTGTTGTCGCACGTGTGGACAGTCTTCAAGGTAATTCGGATGGCAGGACAAACTTCTTCTTCTCTAGACTGTGGCTCCTTATTTTGACCCTTGACTTCGCATCTTTTCCTTCTTGAGAGTAGACCGAATTTGATGATTGAGTGAGTCCGAATTGGAGAGGGGTAGGCTCTTTATATAGCCTACACAAGTGACTTTTAGGACAACATCTAGGCCACCTTGATACTTGCTTTAAGCCAACATGTTAGGAGCCTCCAAGCCAACTTATAATCTGACTTGAAGCCGGCTTGTATTATCACTTTGGAAGTCTTCTTGATGCTAAATTGCTGGTCCTTTAGCCTTGCATTTGGAGGAGTCATTTAACATGGTTTTGCCCTTGATCTTGGAGACACAAACTCATCTTTTTACATACAATTTACAAGTGTAATATTTACATCAATGACACAAACCTATCACCTAGCCTAGAGCTCACAATGGGAGCTACTACACAATTTTGAGCATGAAACCCATGACTCAAATTTACAAAATATTTTGCTAGATACAATATACATCATTTACATTGGAATGTGTTATTATGAAGACCAAACCTAGTTACACTTTCTTCAACACATTAGACTTCTGGCCAACCTTGACAATTTGCATGTGTGAGAATTAAATTCAAAATCTCACTTCTGCTCATCCAAACAAGATGATCTTTAGATCAATCTTGCACCTCTCGGAAAAAGGAATCCAATAAAATATCATCTCCATCATATGAGCTGTCTAAGGTGGAGTTTGGCCCTAGTTGCCAATTTTAACACTTGTGATATTCTTATATTCTTATTAACTTTCTTATGTTCTTCTTTTATCTTTGTTTTATCAAGCAATTATCAAAATCAAAACATGAAGATTAGGGACACCAGATGTAGGCGGACAGCTAGGGCTAAAACACTTATATAGGGGAAAACCCAGTCAAGAACTCCTCCTTCAGTTATTCCAATTGAGATAGACCAAGACTCTAGATCAACAGACCTTCCTCCTCCACCAAGTTAGCCTTTCAAGATGATATGGTAGTCTCTTCTTATCCAGCAACTCCAACTCAACAACAGTCTAGAAATTCAACTTCCCAGTTGCAGAATTTCGTCCTCCCAGTTACTACAGAATTTTGGCCCCTTTGGAGCAACTGCATAACTTCAGACGTGTGGAAAAAGAGAGAGAATTTCGACTTCTTATGCTTTTGAGAGACCTCCTTCTCCTTCACTGTGCTTTTCTTCTTCTTCCTTAGAATTTCACTCTTTCTTAGCATAGAAACTCCAAATCGAACTTGTTGTGAGTGAGTGACAAATGAGGTCGAGTTGTTGCCTTTATATAGTGATTCTGCTGCCCAGTGTTAGGCTGACTTGATGGAGGAGGCCTAGAAGACTTACTTTAATATAAAATAAATTTCTTTCTTGACAAATAATTCCCAAGAAGGGTTTCTTACAATATGACATGGACAAGGACACTTGACAAAAACCCTAGAAACCTTCAATGGAGGATTTGACCTAAAAACAATTGACCCAGTCATGAAACCCATGCTTTAATAACTCAATTTTAATAATAATAATTTTTTTTTTTGACAAATACATTATAATGTGACTTGAATATAATTATGAAGACCAAACCTAGTTACATTCTTCAACACTCCATCTTAACTTGGGAGGTATTCATAATTACAACTATATAGAGGTACATGGAAGATCTCCAAAATGAATTACGAAGAGTTCTGGCACACTTAGTGCCTCAAACTAGATACCTAACTAGGGTTATCTATCTGGTGGGAATAAGATGGACTCAAGCTTTCAGCGAGTCTAGTTACTATCAGGCTTACTTGCTAACCATCAAACCTGGGATCTAGGTGCTTATCCAAGGTCAGATCTCCATGACCAAGGCCACCCTCCCTCTTCGGGATCTAGGCATCAACACATAGGCCGACAAGATGTCACCCCAAGCATCCACCATTAGATGCTTCAACTCTACCTAATAAACTAGATATATCCATTTATCCAAGCATGATTCCCAAGTGTTTGACATTCTTATAGAGAGATTTCCTGTACAAACACAAACCCCATTTAAAAATAAACTTTCAAACATACAAACAAGTAAACGCAAACCTTCATATGCTGTTTGTATCATCAAGTTATCCATATATACAATTTTGTCGAAAGCTTTCTTCTTCTTCTTTCATTTCTTTAGTAGCACCAAACAACATCCGTAGTTCTTTCTCAAGTCTTTTTCATGAACATTCATCTGTAGTTCTTTTGCTTAACTCAACTGGGGAGATGTATCAGGGTCCCTTTGAACTTAGGGAGCTCAATTACTTTCTTCTTCTATAACATTATAGAACATTTTACTGGTTCATTCCTTCTTACGGTTTCAAAGTCATGCTTACATGAACCTCTTCATCATCTTGAAGATTGTGTACCTGCAAGCCCTTAAATAGCAAGTACAACCAAATACAAATATATGGAAACATGAAGTTAACTATACCAAAAATCAAGTCATTATAATGGAAGCATGATGCCTAAACCTCGTTAGGTTCATAATCAACAAGAGAAACATACTTCAACCTTAGGATAAACCCTAGATCATATTATTAAGACTTAAAGCAACTCAATCAAGCTATCAAACTCTTACTCTTACAAACCCTGGATTCCACCTTTGTGACACAAAGCCTTAGATATTAGCAATTTAATCAAATAACAATTCTACTATGCATGCTAGATTCTACTAGGGTTTGTTGCAAACCGTAGATATCAAAACTAAAAACCAAAACATATTAATAATTAAGCACTAAAATATCATTTTTTATGAGGGTTTTGTTACAAACCCTAGATTTCACAAACTAAAACATGAGTAACAACAAATAGGTCAGCATACTCCCACATACATATCTAGGATTTTATAATCATGCACTAACAAATCACAACAATATCTACTAGGTAAACCCAAGACATAGACATCGACAACTTAAAGTTAAATATACAACAATTTGGACCAAACTAGGGTTTTGATTTGACAAATGAATATGTACCCAAGGTTTCATTCCTAGGATTTTACTATGACTAATCAAAGGTTTAGCTTATAAACCCTAATTTACCAAACCCTAAAGATCTAGGGTTATAGTACATTAGCAACAAACCCTAAAGAACTAGGGTTTCTATTATAACAATACCAAAAACTCTAAACATCAAGAAAATAGGATTTCTAGACTTCATCATCAACCCTAAGTAGACTAGGGTTTCATAATCAATATTGACACACCCTTAGGTTAGGGTTTTATAGAGAACCTTTTAGGGTTCCATAAGAATTATAATGTAATGAGGGTAGATTTAATCTAATGATTAATCACCCTAACAAGAATCTCTTATGATTCAAAACCCTAGGCATAACAATGTTAGTAATGTAAAGCAAATTTAAAAAGAGAAAGAACATAACTTTTTCATGAATAGAACCTTATAACAACTTAAGACATACCTTGATATGTCCTATAACAAACCTGGTAGGACTTCACTTCTTGATGGACTTCCAGAACAACTTTCATTCTTCAAGTTTATCCTTCGAGGTCTCCTCCATAGTCTTTGTGCATTCTGCAAGCTTTTCTTGCCTAGGAAAGTCATGAAGAACAAGTTATTAGCATATAATACAAACAAACCTTAATGTGAGGAAGAAACTAAATATGAAAAGATGAAACAAGGAACAATATACTTATCTTTTGGTAAATGATGGAGGCTCCCTCTTAATCCAATCTTTGAGGGATACCTACAACTTATAAAAATAATTCAAAAATGTCTTAACACAACATGTTAGACCTACAATTTTTAGAAATCAAAACATAAAGGAAATTCAAAACTTAGAATAGAAGACCAAGGGAGGATATGTGAAAGGGAGGACTTAGTAGTATAAGTCCTTGACTTTCGATTCTTCTTCAGTCTTGTTCTTCTTAGATGGAGCTTCATCGGTGACATTTGCTTGATCCCTATCTCTCTTTTTATTTCTTGGATTCTCAGGACAATGGCTCCTGTAATCACCCATCTTGTGGTAGTTGTAACATTCAACTTTGGATAGGTCCATTTTCTTCTTTGGTCCTTTGAACTTCTTGAAGGTTCCCTTCTTCTTGTGATGAGCAGAATAGGCGTTCGAGGTGTTTTCTTCTTCGTCCTCCTTTTTGTTGTTTAACAACGATATTCTAGCTTCCTTTTGACTACATGCATTCCACATTTGTTCAAATGTTGGAGTATCCTTCCAATTGTTGAGTCCTGATGCAAAGGCACTCCAAGATTTTAGTAGTCCTAGAAGGGCAGTAATTATGAGCTCCTTTTCTGGGACAACTTTATCTATTGCTTGGAGTTCATCTTTGATTCTAGATATCTTTATAAAATATGATGAAACATTATCATCATTTGTCATCTTAACAATTCTTAGTTCATTCTTGAGGCTTGCTATTTGTGTTATAGCTCTGATACCACTTGTTATAGATCTGATCTGAAAATATAAGATAATAGAAACAAACCCAAGAATAATAAGATCTAAATATGGAAATTCTTCTTTATTGATTCAAACCCTTAAGGTAGGGAAACACCATACATTCACTCCTTAAGGAAGGAAAACAATCCACAAGCCATATGCCTGTTCATACAATAATCCTTGACACTATTCCTTGACCTCTCTCCATGTGGAGTCTCTAGCCTCTATATAGGCCTCATACATACCATACCATGGGTCATTACCATGGTTCTCTCATATCATCAACTAATACCATGGGCCCTTTACATTATTACTAACTACTTGTGGTCTCTTACATGATATGGGTTAACCACTTTATTTATTACTATGGCCCATCTCATTATTACATTATTACCTTGGGTACCTCCCTTGGTACCCCATATTATCCCCCCTAGGTATATAACATTCCACCCCCCTTAGCATGTTTCGTCCCCGAAACATGGGAAGAACACAAATAATAAGATCTACTCAAAAGAGTAGTTCACTGGTACCATGCACGTGCATCTAGCCATCCAAGAGAAAGGTGAACCCTTGATTTCGCTGGTGCCTCGCTCGCTTGAGATGGAAGTTGACGGTGGTAGCTCTTCTGTGTTGATGTATAGTAGGTGGATCTTCGCTCCTCTCTATCTGTCCTGCGGGGGTTGTTGTCCGTGTGGCTAATTGGTTGCCATCTTGATGGTTGTCTTGCGGGGTGATGTGGGTGATGATATGTTGAAGTTTTAACCCACGATGGCTTTTTCTTTAATTCACCCTGCTGTGGTGCCTGTTGTGGTGTCTTCTCTTCTAATATGACTTCAACCATTGAGCCCTCATCTGATGTACCTGTAACCTTTTCTGCTTCAACCTCTGTTTGTGTTTGATTGTTTATCATAACTGGCTCATCATCTAATATGTCAGACCCTGGAACATCTTCTGCTTCAGCTTTCGTGGACTTTACCTGTTTATTGATGGAAATATCCTGTAATGTAATTTTCTTCTTTTTATACCAGAGCTTCAGGAATTTCTTCTGCACATTAATATTGATAGTACCCACCTCTTCCATCCAAGGGTATCCCAAAACAACATCCACATTAGCCATATCTGAAGCATAAAAATTAGAATGCAATACATACTTGTCCATAGAAATCTTCAAATATTTATAAACTTGAACATCCTCATTATCAATCTGTGCAGTTTCAATGTGTTTTGCTGGAACTTGCAATCTTTTTGCCAAATTAACATTGATAAAATTATGCTTGCAACTAGGATTTATAGAAACCATGATCTTCTCCTTTTGAATCAATCCATGAACCTGTAATAAGGATATACCAGTAGGAAATAGCCCCACATGTTTCTCCTTATCTTGTTTTCTGGCATGAGACCATCTGTCTAAAAGTAATTTTTCAAATTCTTCATCGGGCAGGTTGGAACACTTCTTTTGGTTAAGTAATCCCCACCATGTGGCCGCCTCATCTCTAAATTGCTGCACTACCCACCATTTCCAACGGTTGTTCCATAACCACTTCTGTTTTTTTATGTATTCTTCAATAGTAGGACCATTATCTTTTCCTGTAAATAATAGAACCTTG
The DNA here is from genome assembly GCA_031772625.1 of Pinus tabuliformis. NCBI lineage: Eukaryota > Viridiplantae > Streptophyta > Pinopsida > Pinales > Pinaceae > Pinus > Pinus tabuliformis. Next base: position 438,491,952 of record CM062820.1, on the reverse strand, counting down.
CTAGAAGCCATAAAGAGGGTTTTGAAAAAAATGGTGAAAATTTGAATTTGTCACAATTCCGTCAATATTGCTCAGAATCCCTATTATGACCTGTTTTCAGAAATGGAACAATCATTCTGCATCTGCCCATGTGATAGAAATCTTGATCCAGGCACTTGAAATTTCAGATCTGTGCTGCAACTCTCCTGCCGTCACCAAAATTTCTGCAAAAAGAGCTGATTTTAAATCAGCGATATCTCCCTCATCCGGACTCCGATTCGATTGATTTTTTTTTTTGAAATTGAGTGTTTTTTCACACAGAATCCAGATCTACAATTAGATTTTGCAGATCTTGCACCAAGACGTCCAGATCTGTGCCGCAACTTCGCTGCCCCGAAAAATTGTCTGCAACCCCACTGATTTTTAAATCAGCGATATCTCCTTCATCCGGACTCCGATTCAACCGATTTTTTTTTTGAAATCGGCTATTTTTCACAAATAATCCAGATCTGCAATTAGATTTAGCAGATCTTGCACCAAAACGTACATATCTGATCTGCAAACTTCGCCGCCCCCGAAATCCTGCAAAAAATAATAAAAAAAAATTTCTCCACTATTTGCCCAAGAAAGTGCTCTGATACCACTTGTTATAGCTCTGATACCACTTGTTATAGATCTGATCTGAAAATATAAGATAATAGAAACAAACCCAAGAATAATAGGATCTAAATATGGAAATTCTTCTTTATTGATTCAAACCCTTAAGGTAGGGCAACACCATACATTCACTCCTTAAGGAAGGAGAACACTCTACAAGCCATATGCCTGTTCATACAATAATCCTTGACACTATTCCTTGACCTCTCTCCATGTGGAGTCTCTAGCCTCTATATAGGCCTCATACATACAATACCATGGGTCATTACCATGGTTCCCTCATACCATCAACTAATACCATGGGCCCATTACATTATTACTAACTACTTGTGGTCCCTTACATGATATGGGTTAACCACTTTATTTATTACTATGGCCCATCTCATTATTACATTATTACTTTGGGTACCTCCCTTGGTACCCCATATTATCCCCCCTAGGTATATAACAATTTGACCAATGTTCTTGATTGTGAATAACTTGGAGAGGGCCTCATACATTTCTTGCACAAAATTTATGTTGGATATGTATGGAATTAGGTTATCCTTAACTCCATCCACTATGAGGTTCATAGCTAATATTTTTGTTTCTCTGAACTTTGCTTTCTCTGCGTTACTTGACTCATTTGTAGGCTTCTTAATTTTTTCTTGAACTAGATCCAAAACTTTGTTCTTCTCGAGAATAAGGTCTATCCTCTTTTTCCAGGTCCTATTGTTGGAGGCTCCTTCTAATTTGTTTTCTCCCTTCATTGAGTTTGACATGGTTTCTATAGATAGTAGGCATGTCTCCTTATGTGATCCCTTTTTAATGACATTTTTCTTGATCTCCTTTTTCCTCAATAGATCCTTTAACCTGCCTTTTTCTTCCTTCTTTACCTTAGCTCTGATACCATGTTAGAAAATCAAAAAGGTAGAGGAATTTTCTTATGTTGATAATTACTTGTGATATTCTTAGTGTTCCACGGGGCCACATCCTCTAACGTGGGGACACGCCCCGACGCTCCCCCACACTCTGGGGATGGGGAAACTCCTAGGGAAACCTTTCCCCCACGACCCCATTTTGTGGAAACTCCGAGAGGACATTTTTCTGGCGATGAAACACGACTTCTTTGTAGGGGGGATGCAAGGGGCACGCATATGCATCCCACACACATTTTTTGTCTAATAATTTTTATAAAACATTAAAAAAATTACAAATTTATATATACAAAAAAAAATAAAATGAAACTATATTAAAACTTAAAATTTGTTAAAACTTACAAAAAATATTTAAGAATAAATAAGTAAAGCAAATTATATTAAAATTTAAACTTAAAAATATTTAATAACAATAACAAAAATAAAAAACTTAAAGTATATTAAAACTTAAAACTTATTATTTATTAATATTATTTAGTATTTTTGGAGAAATTTAGATGTATTTCACCACTTAGTGCTTTCTATGTATACTTTTAGTTTAGTATTCTATGACTATTTTAGACTTCAACATAATGTCATTGTCATTGTCATATGATGAATTTACTTTTTATCGTTTTTTAAAATTTGAAGTGCATTGCATAATTTCAATTGTCAAATGATTAATTTATTAATTTAATTTATATGTACCTTACATCATGCCAAATGATGAATTTAGATGGTGTTGTAGCAATTTTTGATTTTGGTATGTTAGCTTAAAAAATATATTTTGAAAAAATGTTAAGTTAGGGTATGGACAAAAAGAATAAAGAGACAAAAAAATGTTAGGGATATTTTGATGAATAAGTCAGTATCAAATAAAATGTTAGAATAGATGCCCTAAAAAAGGAAGGCACAAAAAAATAAAATGTTAGATTAGAAAGAAAAGAAAAAATAATAAATTCTGAAAGTGTTGCAAATCTAAATGCCACTACTCTTAGTCATTTTTATTTTTGCAAATAAAAGTTGTGTGCACATTGTTTAAATGCCACACTAGTTCATACAATCCAATTGTACAATTTAATCATGATTGGATTAGATTTAAATTGTTTGTTGATAGGTAGCAAATAAAATTGGCTCAACAGTTTAATATGAGCCAATGGAAGCAATAAGGGATAGAAGTGGATTAAACATTAAAAGGAAACTGTTGAGTTGCTAGTCCAAATGCACTCGGGTGACTAAGATTGTAAAAATATTAGGAAAGTTAAGGGTAGGTAGAGAAATGAAATGAAATTGGAGCATGATAGGATTTTTATCCTAAGTTAGAACATTGGATACATGTGCATATAACGAATGGTTTAAATTAACCATTATTTGCTAAATCTCAATGTTATGTTGTAATATTTACACTTTATCCATTCATTCGCCGAGAAGCCCCACACCTGTCACATTCATTATAACTTTTTGACCCCACCATCACTTTCCGCCTAACTTCGTTAAACTTCATTCATTTTCTTTCCATCCCGAGCATCTCTCTCCGATCCAGCGACCCTTATTGCTCCTTGGCCCTCCCTTTCCGTCCGAACGCTATTAGTGTGGTGGGGGGCGTCCGAAGTCGGCAGTTTTGGAAACCGCCCTCTGAAACTGCCAACCCACGCTCCTAGTTATTTGGGACTTAAAATCCCAAACCGCTTACCACCCGAACTTACTCCCGAATGCGGTTTTCGGTCCACTCTGTCACCTCCGCTCCCACGTCACTTCCTCTATCCAATTAGCTTCCGCCTTTTTGTCCGTTATCCATTTAATTTGCCATCTCTTCAAATAAATATTCCATAGATTTGTTTCTCAACCCCGTTGATAAATTAATACCAATTGAGTTGTTGATTAAAGGACCTGCTCCATTTTTATGCCTTATAAACCTGTTCTTTCATAATAAATGGTTACATAGTGCATTCTCGTAACTCAATTGATCATTGGATACTTGTAGCTTGCAGCGAAAACGACAAATTTACCATTCAACCGAATTTTCCATTCTGTTCATAAGCAAGTCAGCATCCAAGTCCACTTAATCTGTTTTCAGTTATATTGTTATTCTGTTATCACTGTGTTTAAGCCCAATTCTTCCCATTTCTGTCACTTTCAGCTTGGAATTCAATTAACAGAATGCCTTCTAAGGGGAAGGAAGTTGCAGAAATTCCAAATCCTCTCATTCATCCATAAGTTGACTTCCATCAAACTCCCCTGGTTGACAAAGACTGTAAAATCCACGAGTCTTTGTCCGAATTTGATTTGTTTGAGATATATTGCTGGGTGGAGGACCAATTAGTTGATCAAATGGATGAAATAGGACATTGGGACTCCCACCTTCCTTAGATACACATAGCACCTGAATTTGTTAGAAAATGTCATGCATCTTATGACCCCACTCAAAGAGCTATTATCTAAGCTATAGGAGAAATCATGTGCTCCATAAATGCTCAGTTCATTGAATAGATGTTGTAGGCCCCAACTATTGTGCCAACCCATCATTTTTCTCATGAAAGCCTAACAGAAGCCTATCAAAAGCTAGATTTCACTAAAAGGGCTCAAACTCTAGAAATTTTCCTAGCTGTAGATAATCCTTTGCCTAAGAGGAACCCTCCCTATGATTCATCTATATTCCCAGACAGAACCAAGAAAATTACCACCATTCTCTCTTATCTTCTTGGTTACTATTTTGATCAACATGTAGATGAAGCCATCATTGGTTTCTTGTCTATATTTTCTGTTGGTTCCAAACCCACTGTTCGTTTTAACTTTAGTCAATTTCTAGCTGAGATCATTCATGAACAATTTGTCCAGTTCAATACTGAAGAGGTATTCACGTATGCTTCAATACTTGTATATCTTTTATCTATTTTCAGGGATACAAGTTTCCATTCACTTTGCAGAAGCTAGATGAAGAAGGTAACCAACAATCAGTGATCTTTTGGACTTCTATGGGAATGAAGGAGAAAGAAGAATTTTCATATAAACAATTCATAGAATTGTTTGTTCATCCAGCCATTAATCTTATGAGCAACACTCCAGAACCAAGAGTTAATGATGAAATTGTAAAAGTTTTACAGTTAGTTGATCAAGCCACAACAGGATATTGGTATCTTTACCAAAATTATACAGAGATCAGAGTCTTTGGCTGTGAACCTCCACCTTATAAGCTGCCTAAGTACCTCCCTATGAGAATTTTTGCATTAGAATACATTAGGCAGAGGCTTAGTGCAGATGAAGTACATTTTGTGGCTGCAAAGAAAATCACAGTTTAAGCTAAAGGCTTAGGTTGGTCCATTCATCTGTAACACTAGAGCAGTAGGAGAAGAAGCAGACATGTTACTGAAGGAGATGAAGTTTGTCCTCAGCTTCACTTGGTTTTATGACCCAATGGGAGTGATTTCTAGACTCAGAGTTGAAAATAAGTTTGCTCCATATCATCACATAGCCAGGCTTGAAATTGAGCAATACAAAAATCAGTCAGAATGGAAGCAGAACACCCTTCAAGAAGCTGAAGAACAGGTAGTTTCTACTTAATATTTACAAACTCCACTTGCACAGGAAAAGACAACCAAACGAGGAAGGGAAGAACAATCATCCCCTACAACTGAAGCATCAAGTCAAGGTTTTAGAATTGTACATAGAAAGAAGAGACCTAGGCTCTCTTTGAAGGACAATGCAACTATTGAGTCACTGAAAACAACATTTGATGGACTTGGAGAAACATCTCTTTTCACACAATCTGGTGGACAATCTACTCAGTCTCCCACTCATTCCACCACATCCCAGGAACAACAGGTGATTCAGATCAGTGAAGGCAGTCAGAAGGATAAAGAAGATGACATTTTTCATGTTTTTAGTGAAATTAAGAAGAAGAATGAGGAATTAAAATTGAATACTTATACTCAATTCTAGAAACATTCTTCCAGTTCTCAAGATAGACTTCTTTCAGTCTTTGACTCTGAGAAAGGTAAAATGCAAATGGCTTTCTTACAAGCTCAGATTCCACAGCCCAGGACTCCTGCACATTACCAGAAGCAAACCTCCTTTGAGTTTAATGTTAAAGATGTACATCCAATTGACCAAATTGAGATGCACAAACAGACTGGCCAAATGATTTCTTCAACTTTAACTAACACTGCTATGAGTCTATCAAAGTTGCAGGTCACCTTGGCTAATACACAGTCACAACTCAAGATGGAAAAAGTTTCCTCATTGGCAAAGGACACCAAGATCAAATCTTTGGAAGATCTGGTGCTGAAGATGGGATATGATCCCTCCAATATAAATGCTGCAGAAGAACTTGTCAGGAAGAAAAATGCTGAGGTTTCAGCATTAAGGAAGTAGCTCAAATTGCCAGCTTCAGAGGACCCGATGACTAAAGAGATTGAAGAAACTGAGACTCAGAAATCTGACATGATGAAGCTCATCATGGAACAAAATCTGCAAATAAAACAGATGGAGGAGCAAATGGAGAAACTTGTCAAAGAGAAAGAGGACGCTGTAAAAAAGGTCCATATTCCAATGGATGTACTTCCTCTTGCAACAGTCCCTATAACTGGAGTTTCTACCTCAGGCACAATAGCAACCACAGGTACTGTAGAAGGAGCTGAACAACGTGCTGAAGTCGTTCAAAACCTGTCTATTCAGACAGAGGAAATCAAGAAATTGCAGGATGAGATGAAGGCACTACAACACATGAAAACAATTGCAGACAACTCACATGCAGTTGAGTTGCAAAGGGCAAGAGGTCAAATTGAGATATTGCAGAAAGAAGTCAAAGACTCTTACCTTGGAAATACACTGGGTTTGGTAAAGGAGATTTTATGGGGAGATATTACTGAATCAATCAAAGATATCTGGCCTTATATCAGAATAATCTTTGATTAGAAAGATTTGTTGGAAAAAGCTCAGGAAGCTATTGAAACTATCTCAAAGGAACTTGAGGACATGCCAGAAATAGCCACTGAAATAATCAAGTTTCTCAATTCTAAAGACAGCTATGAGCTAGAAGAATTAGGTATTGATGACAGGACAACAACCATACTGGAAGTGAAGAAGATTATTACAAAGAAAAATCTCACTCTTCAGTTGGAGGAAAAGTGCAGCAATGTTAATGTCATAGTTCAATGTTTTTTTAGCAGGTTGGAACCCTTGACCAACAAGGGTTTGCCCTCTATATTTGTGATAAATGATAAGTTGGTGCCTATTGAAGACTATGTCTGCAAGCTTACAGAAGTTAGGGCCATTGCAGTTTCAGTTTCAAACATAAAAGGGACAACAACACCAAGGCTTGTGCTGAATGCACTCAGAGATACCTTTTTCATCCTAAATGAAATCAGACATATATTTTTAGTAAAACCCACTTTTACTAAATATACAGAAATGGATGAGGTTTATAGAAGGGTAACTAAGTTATCTATCCCAAACAAGAAACACTAGGAACAATTAACCGATTTGCTTGACTGAAAGAATGATCAACAACATTTAGCATTCTCAGGAACAGTCATCAACAACTCAGCAACATTTAGAATTTTGTGAAACAGTTATCAACAGTTCAACACCAAAATAGTGACAGATTGACTATCAGTTCATTTTCCTGATTTTGTATTAAGCTATTTTTGTAAATTTGTTTCAGATATTTTATTACCTCTAAAACTGTATAAATAACTCTCTTTCATGATTTATTAAGGGTGGCACCCTTGAAGAAACATTTATAAGCACTAAATGTACTCAGTTTTTTCTGAATCATTAATAGCAAAGCAAAGGATTCTGAATTTTCATTCATATAGTGTCGTATTACTTGTAAGTTTTTCTAGTTTTCATTCACCGTGTTTTCTTCATATTCTTAAGTTTTACAAAGATAACTAGGTAGGAGTAGTTGTGTCTCAATTGCTCCTATAAGCTTTCTGAAGTGATCATCTTTAAAGAGAATGAATTATAAGAAACTATTTGTTTAAGTAATTCCCTCTAAATCATAAAATCATCAGTATCTTTGTAATCTTGGGCATATTTTGTCAAACTTTCTGAACATTGTTTGAAGGTTTTCTTACTTATGCTTATTTAATTTTCTATTTGAAAACTGTAATATTCTTATCATCTTTCTGTTTCTACTTATCGCTAGACAAGGTAAATCACTATGTGGATTTTAATAGCAGCGCTTTGTTTAAATATTAGTATTATTCAAAAAGGTTAGGCATCACTGTTTTAAATCTGTTTCATACATTGGTCCTCCAAAATTAAAACAAAACCCTCCAAAACAAAAATCTTAGATGCCCTGGCATGATAGCTGACCATTATCATCTCAGAGATACAACATATGGAACATTGCATAATGTCAAATTATGGTTTCAATTTAGTAATTTACTTTTAGATTTACAATGCAAAAATGTTAAATGATAATTCATAAATGATAATAATCTAATATGTAATGATGATCATATTTTGTCTTTAGATGTACATTTCATAATTATTAAGATTTTTTATTTAGTTATTGACATACTTTTGGGATTTTATTTTTATTTTTATATATTAAATTTTTAATAATTTTTAATTTTATAATTTGCATCACTCTGACGTCCCCCCTTTTCCCCAAAAATTCCCTAAATTTTGGGGTTGCTTATATATGTCCCCCTTGTGTGTATCCTCGCTCTGTGTTTCCCCACCCCGGAAACTCAGTGGAACATTGGATATTCTTATATTCTTATTAACTTTTTTATGTTCTTCTTTTATCTTTGTTTCATCAAAGCAGTTATCAAAATCAAAACATGAAGATCAAGGACACCAGATGTAGGCAGACAACCAGGGCTAAAACCCCTATATAGGGGAAAATCCAGTCAAGAACTCTTCTTTCAGTAATTCAAATTGAGATGGACCAAGACCCTAGACCAACAGGCCTTCTTCCTCCACCAAGTCAGCCTTCCAAGATGATATAGTAGTCCCTTTTTATCCAACAACTCATGCCCAACAACAATCCAGGAATTCGATTTCCCAGTTGCAGAATTTCAACCACTAGTAGCAGAATTTCGGCCTTCCAGGTACTCCAAGATTTCAGCCCCTTTCCAGCAACTGTATAACTTCACACGTGTGGAAAAAAAAGAGAGAATTTCGACTTATTATGCTTGTGAGAGGCCTCCTCCTTCACTATCCTTTTCTTCTTCTTCCTTAGAATTTCACACTTTTTCTTAGCACAGAAACTGTAGATCGAACTTGCTGTGAGTGAGTGACAAATGAGGTTGAGTTGCTGCCTTTATATAGTGATTCTATTGCCCAGTTTTAGGCCAACATGTCCAGTTTTGAGGCTGACTTGATGGAGGAGGCCTAGAAGACTTATTTTAATATAAAATAAATTTATTTCTTGACAAATAGTTCCCAAAAAGGGTTTCCTTCAATATGACATGGACAAGGACACTTGAAAAAAACCCTAGAAGCCTTCAATGGAGGCTTTGACCGAAAAACAATTGACCTAAACATGAAACCCATGCTTTAATAAGTACATTTTAATAATATAAAATTCCTTTTTTCTTCCTTTTGACAAATACATTATATTTTGACTTGAATACAATTATGAAGACCGAACCTAGTGACATTCTTCAACAATCCCTCTTAACTAGGGAGGTATTCATAATTACAACTATATAGAGGTACATGGAAGATCTCCAAAATGAACTAGGAAGAGTTCTGGCATACTCAGTGCCTCGAACTAGATACTTGACCAGGGTTATCCATCTGGGTGAGACTAAGATGGACTCAAGCTTTCAGCGAGTCTAGGTACCATCAAACTTACTTGCCAACCATCAACCCAAGGATCTAGGTGCGTATCCAAGGTTGGAGCTCCATGACCAATGCCACCCTCTCACTTTGGGATCTAAACATCAACACATAGCCCGACTAGATGTCCCTCCCAAGCTTCTGCCATTAGATGCTTCAACTCTCCCAAGTGTTCTACCTTCTTATGGAGAGATTTACCTATACAAACACAAACCCCATTTAAAAATAACCTTTCAAACATACAAACAAGTAAACGCAAACCTTCGAGGTCCTTTATCATTCAAATGTAGCTTGTATCATCAAGTAATGCATATATACAATTTTGTTGGAAGCTTTCTTCTTTTTCTTTCATTTCTTCAGCAGCACCAAAATACATCCTTAGTACTTTCTCAAGTCTTTTTCACGAACATTCATTTGTAGTTCTTTTGCTTAACTTACTGTCATAATGTGCCCTCCCTCTCAATTGGGGAAATGTACCCTTTATTCTATCTAGGCTCCCTTTGAATGTAGGGAGATCAACTACTTTCTTCTTATATAACATTAGAAGACCTTTTATGGCTTCATTCCTTCTTATGGTTTCAAAGTCATGCTTATATGAACCTCTTCATCATCTTGAAGATTGTGTACCTGCAAATCCTTTAATAGCAAGTACAACCAAATACAAATATACAGAAGCATGAAGTTAACTATACGAAAAACCAGGTCATTATAATGGAAGCATTAAAACATTTAAACTTTATACATCTGATACCTGAGCCTAGTTAGGTTCATAATCAGAAGAGAAGTATACTTCAACCTTAGGATAAACCCTAGATCATATTATTAAGACTTAAAGCAAGTCAATCAAGATATTAAACTCTTACTCTTGCAAACCTTAGATTCCACCTTTGTGACACAAAGCCTTAGATATTAGCAATTTAATCAAATAACAATTCATCTATGCATGTTAGATTCTATTAGGGTTTGTTGCAAACCCTAGATATCAAAACTAAAACATTTTAATAATTAAGTCCTAGAATATCAATATTTATGAGGGTTTTTTTACAAACCTTAGATTTCACAAACTAAAGCATGACTAACAACAAATAGGTCAACATACTCGCATATACATATCTAAGATTTTATAATCATGTACTAAGAAATCACAACAATATCTACTAGGTAAACCCAAGACACAAACATCAATATATTAAAGTTAGATATACAACAATTTTGACCAGACTAGGGTTTTGATTTGACAAATGAATATGTACCTAGGGTTTCATTCATAGGATTTTACTATGACTAATCAAAGGTTTAGCTCACAAACCCTAAATATCTAGGGTTATAGTACATTAGCAACAAACCCTAAATAACTAGGGTTTCTATTATAGCAATACCGAAAACTCTAAACATTAAGAAAATATGATTTCTAGACTTCATCAGCGACCCTAAGTAGACTAGGGTTTCATAATCAATATTGACACACCCTATAGAACCTTTTAGGGTTCCATAAGAATTGTAATGTAATGAGGGTAGATTTAATCTAATGATTAATCACTCTAACAAGAATCTCTTACGATTGAAAACCTTAGGCATAATGATGTTAGTAATGTAAAGCAAATTTAAAAAGAGAAAGAACATACCTTTTTCATGAATAGAACCTTACAACAATGATTTAAGACATACCTTGAGATGTTCTATAACAAACCTGGTAGGACTTCAATTCTTGATGGACTTCCAGAACTTCTTTCATGCTTCAAGTTTATCCTTTGAGGTCTCCTCCATAGCCTTTGTGCATTCTGCAAGCTTTTCCTACCAAGGAAAGTCATGAAGAACAAGTTATTAGCATATAATACAAATAAACCTTAATGTGAGGAAGAAACTAAATATGAAAAGATGAAACAAGGAACAAGGTACTTATCCTATGGTAAATTATGGAGGCTCCCTCTTAATCCAACCTTTGAGGGATACCTACAACTTATAAAAATAATTCAAAAATGTCTTAACACAACATGTTAGACCTACAACTTTTAGAAATAAAAACATAAAGGAAATTCAGAACTTAGAATAGAAGACTAAGGAAGGATATGTGAAAGGGAGGAATTAGTAGTATAATTCCTTGAGTTTCAAATCTTCTTCGGTCTTGTTCTTCTTAGATGGCGCTTCATCGGTGACATTTTCTTTATTCCTATCTCTCTTCTTATTTCTTGGATTCTTAGGACAATGGCTCCTGTAATCACCCATCTTGTGGCAGTTGTAACATTCGAATTTGGATAGGTCCACTTTGTTCCTTGGTCCTTTGAATTTCTTGAAGGTTCCCTTCTTCTTGTGATGAGCAGAATAGGCATTTGAGGTGTTTTCTTTTTCATCCTCCTTGTTGTTTACTAACGATATTCTAGCTTCTTCTTGACTTCATGCATTCCACATTTGTTCAAGTGTTGGAGTATCCTTCCAATTGTTGAGTCCTGTTACAAAGGCACTCCAAGATTTTGGTAGTCCTAGAAGGGTAGTATTTATGAGCTCCTTTTCTGGGAAAAGTTTATCTATTGCTCGTAGTTCATCTTTGATTCTAGATATCCTTATAAAATATGATGAAACGGTATCATCATTTGTCATTTTAATATATCTTAGTTCATTTTTGAGGCTTGCTATTTGACCAATGTTCTTGATTGTGAATAAGTTGGAGAGGGCCTCATACATTTCTTGGGCAGAATTTATGTTGGATATGTATGGACTTAGGTTATCCTTAACTCCATCCACTATAAGGTTAATAGCTAATATTTTTGTTTCTCTGAACTTTTCTTTCTCTGCTTCTCTTGACTCATTTGTAGGCTTCTTAATTTTCCCTTGAACTAGATCCAAACTTTGTTCTTCTCGAGAATGAGGTCTATCTTCTTTTTCCAGGCCCTATAGTTGGAGGATCCTTCTAGTTTGTTTTCTGCCTTCATTGAGTTTGACATGGTTCCTGTAGATAGTAGGCTTGTCTCCTTATGTGATCCCCTTTTAATGACCTTTTTCTTGATCTCCTTTTTCGTCAATAGATCCTTTAACTTGCCTTTTTATTCCTTATTTACCTTAGCCCCGCTACCGTGTTAGAAAATCAGAAAGGCAGAAAGATTTTCTTATGTTGATAATTACTTGTGATATTCATATGTTCTTATTAACGTTCTTCTTTTATCTTTGTTTCATCAAAGCAATTATCAAAATCAAAACATGGAGATCAGGGACACCAGATGTAGGTGGACAGCCAGGAATAAAACCCCTATATAGGGGAAAACCCCGTCAAGAATTCTTCCTTCAGTAATTCAAATTGAGATGGACCAAGACCATAGACCAACAAACCTTCCTCCTCCACCAAGTCAGCCTTCTAGGATGATATAGTAGTCTCTTCTTATCCAACAGCTCCAACCCATCAACAATCCAAAAATTCGACTTCCTAGTTGCAGAATTTCGACCCCCAACACCAGATTTTCAGCCTCACAATTACTATAGAATTTTGGCCCATTTCTAGGAATTGCACAGCTTCAGACGTGTGGAAAAAGAGAGAGAATTTCGACTTCTTATGCTTGTGAGGGACCTCCTTCTCCTTTGTTGTCCTTTTCTTCTTCTTCCTTAGAGTTTCACACTTCTTCTTAGCCCAAAAACTCCAGATCAAACTTATTGTGAGTGATTGACAAATGAGGTCGAGTTGCTGCCTTTATGTAGTGATTTTACTACCCAATTTTAGGTCGACTTGTCCAATTTTGAGGCATACTTAATGGAGGAGGCCTAGAAGACTTATTTTAATATAAAATAAATTTCTTTCTTGACAAATAATTCCCAATAAGGGTTTCTTTCAATATGACATGGACAAGGACACTTGACAAAAACCCTAGAAGCCTTCAATGGAGGCTTTGACCTAAAACCAATTGACCCACGCATGAAACCCATGCTTTAATAAGTCAATTTTAATAATAATAAAATTTCTTTTTCTTTCTTTTGACAAATACATTATATTGTGACTTGCATATAATTATGTGTTGGAAAATGTAACTAGGTTCGGTCTTCATTAATGTATTTGAGTCATTATGAAATGTACTTGTCAAAAGAATAAAGAAAATAATTTTTACTATTGTATCAACGACTTATTAAAGCATGGGTTTCATGCTTGGGTCATCATTATATTAGTCAAAGTCATCATACACTGATTTTTATAGATGGACCATGCAAAATTCTGAATCATGATCACAAGTGAAGTTCTCTCTCTTTGCCGGCTCCTTTATTGAACCAAATTCTACTCTTAGGTTGCTTAATCATGGCCAAAGAGCCTTTGAAAGGGCACACCAATTTCTTGAGAAGGCATAATACTCTAACGTATATGTGTTATGTTGGCAGAAGGGGTGATGCATTCATTTGATGAGGCTCAAACTATATCCTCATTCTTAATAGAGTTTCCACTCATGCGATCTTTACATTTTTTTTGTTCATGGGTGGAAAGAAAGGAAGGAGGGTCCATTGTAATTCTATGGAAAGGAACATTGCTAATAACTTCTAGAGTCTTGTCATGAACCAAATCTTCCAATGATGAAGATTGCATAGTATTGAAGGCACTCATTGGTTATTTCCCTTGTTGCTTTTGACGCTGGTGGTGTTGTTGGTCTTGGGTTCATAGGGTCACAATGATGAAGATTGCCTTGATAAGGTGCACAAACTATCCCTTTGTTGCTTGGGACTTTACATCATATGGGAGTGCTAGATTTTGTTGTAAAATTAACCATTCCTTCTACTTAGAGCACTTTTCGGAACTATAGAATGGCATCATAGTCTGACCTCCTTACATGTAAACGTTGGATGCATTCACTAAGGATCCTACTAGGACAACTCCAAGTTGGTTCTCATAGATTCCGGATAGTAACAAACCACCATATACCACAATCAGATAGGATCTGTCAAATGTGCCATCTAAAGGAGCCAGAGACAGAGCCACATCTTACTTTTAGGTGCCCCCTATACTATGAGATCAAAGGAAACTATTAGTGCTTGTATCGAGATTCGAGAGGGATGCTTAGTGTTGATTTCTGGTAGCATTGGATGTGCTCTAAGTCTCAAATTTTGCAGGGAGGCTTGGGCACATGTATTCCAAAGAACCCAAAAGCGTTTTGGGAAATTCCACCCGAAGACAGTTTTATTAAAATAATTAATTATTTTTAATGGGTCCTGTTAACCACTACGTGTCAACGACCCATAGCAGTACATCCCCTTTTTTCGCAAAAGGAATAGCGCTTGATCGACATGTCCGTGCCATTCGACTATCATCATCAGCATGATCATGTTATATTGTAAACCCTTTCTGCATGTGTAAATTGTAAATAATCTCAGCGGATTTGTGTCGTGTATGTAATTTCTTAGGTAAACCTAATTTTTTGATGAAGATCTACATTCTGGAAGGTTTTTTGTCTCATCGACCCATGATCGGCAAAGTTTTCCTTCAGCCTTACCCCAAATCCGGAATGGATTTTTTCACTAGAATGTTAGGTGAGTCCTAGTGTGCTAGATCAAGTCTAGGTTAAAGTGATTTGGGAATAATCCTAACTATTTGGTTAGGCTATTTTATTACAAATTGCTTGATTTGCTAAATTATATCTGTGTCGCAGAACTGGGTAGTCTGTGAGGGTTTTGTTCAAATGGGTTTCCCCCCTTGAGATGTAAAAATGTAAAAATCATGATGTAAAATGTCTTGAGGGTTAGAAATAATTTATCCCCTCATAAGTCCTAGGTCCTAGGTAAATTTAAATTTTCCAGAGGTAAATTCGTGGGTCCTTTAAAAAATTAAATCTTAACTGGTCCAGGGACTAAGGTTAGTTGATTATTTTGCTAAATTTTATGTCTTAGGTCCCTGGGGTTAAGTCAAAGTCAAAGTTTTGAGGAAATAAATGCAAAATTTTAATTTTTAAATATATTAAAATGCATTTAATTGAAAAATTCGAAATTTCCTCAATATTTAAAATTTCGACGGATGAGATTAAAAGACAATTTGATCCTCATCAACGGTCAAGATCACTTTGACAATGATCACTCGAACTAGCCGTTGGGAAATTTATCATTAAATAGGGGGTCAGTTGTCAGTTGAGATCATTTGATCTGAGAGTCGTGTGCTAAGGAAAGCTCTCTTGTAATATTTTTTCATGTGCAAATAAAAAAAGACTTTGGGGTTAATCTCTATTGGTGTTACTCTTCGGAAAACTGCTGTAAGATGTTTTATTTTCTTGCATAGATTTACTGTCAACCATTGATGTTAGCTTATTGAAGAGTGATTTAGACACAGGTATCTTGCCTGATCACTAGGGTTTGAATGATAGTTTAATTTTTGAAATTAATGGTAGGTATCTCCATTAGATTTGAATTTCATTGTCGTTTTCTCTCTCTATGTTAATGGTTGAATTAAGCTGTGCAGGAAATCCTTGGTTTTGAGATTACCGGGCGTTCGGGGAAGTTTTCAGTTGGACCAGCCAACTCCTAGATAGCATTTTCTGAGGAGCCCAACTGGTTTTGATCCTCGGCTTATCATTAGAACTTTTGTTGTGGATGCATGAAGGTTTTTTTGAAGCACCTCATCTTAGATTTAAAATTAAAAAAAAAAATATATGTGTGGCATAATGACAGATCTGGCTGCTTAGAGCCTTTAAACTGTGAATACTGTAATTATTTAGATGTTTTTTGGTTTTTTAGTTTAATCCTTGCATATATTATTTCTGGGTGTTTTGTTTTGTCATTGCAGGTTGCAGAGCTGAAGAAGAGATTTTTGTTTGAAGCCAGATCTAGGCCCTGGAGGGTAAGATCTGGCCTCAGAGTCAGCTCTTGCAGGGGTTTTCTGGAAAAGGTTTCTGAAGAAATTCGAGGTTTTCCAAGCCATTTGTCTGCTGGGGTTTCATTTTCGCAGGAAAATTTCGAATTTTTTTTTAAGGGTGTATGCTGCCCTGGGCCTGCAACAGGCTCCCCATCAATTTCTCACGCACTACTCACGCTGTCTTCCTACCTGCGTACTCTCCTTCCCTCCACGCAACCTTCACACTGTCAAATGCAGCTCTCTTCAACGCCTTCAGCCCATAGTCTCCTTCCAATCGTTGCACCATCGAACCCTCTCCACGCAGCTTCAAATTGCTCTTCCATCTCGAAACCCACAGCTCCATCCCCTTGCTATCGACCATACCTGCAAAACAGACTCGTCCAGCACCTCCAAATCTCTCCACGCAGTCAATGCTCAATCCGTCATTCCCCTCCCCTCTCTGCGTATTCATCCAAGCCTGCTCCTCAACTTGCAAAACGAATTAGCAAACCCCCATTGCCGTAGTCATTTCTTTCGCCCGCTCCTCTGCCAGCCTTCACGCTCCATCTTTTCCCTTTGCCTTGAACCTTCACGCAGCAACCTGCTCCAAATCATCACGCAACTACACGTTATCTTCATCTCCACGCTGCCCGTTCGAACTATCCTTGCAATAACATCTATTCCATTCAACACACCCCACGGCTCCCAGTCCTCATCCACCTGTGTGCTGCCAAGAAGTCCTCGATGTCACCATCCTCCTTGCCCCTTCCGTCGATTTTTTTTTACCTGCACGCAAGTAGCAGTGAAAACAATACGCTCATACATTAGTATACGTTCAGTTTAGGAATTCACATTTCAATTTTTTTTATTAAGTTAGGTTTCATGGTTTAAGCTTAGGGTTAATTCCTTTTCATATTTTTTGATTAGGCATAAAGCTGCATAAAGTTCAATTTAGTGTCATCTTTATTATTTTTTTTTTGATTTAAAATCAGTAAAATTTGAAGTTAGATCTTTATCTGATTTAGATTTAGATTTAGGTTTTGTTTAGATTTAGAGTTAGATTTTGTTAGGTTTTAGTTTTAGATATATTCGATTTTAGTTTTGTTTCATTTTGATTTTAAATTTTAAATAATAAAAAATAAAAATAAACTAAAAACTTTGATTTAAGTTTTATTTTTATTTTTTTTACTTTCACCTTTTTACAATAATTTTTCATTAAAAAAAATAAACATTTAAAAAAATCCTAAAAATCCAAATCATTAAAAAGTCTAAAAATTTATCAAAATCCTAAACATTTAAAAAATCATAAAAATATTTTAAACTTTGGTGACTAAGGATTTTGAAATAAAATAAAAAGGGTTTGTGCTTTAGTGATAAGAAAATTTAAATGTGGCCTATGGCCCATTAAATTTTTTATTTTAGGCCCTTTTCTTTTTTTCGTTACATATTGAAAATTGTTCTGGGTAACTTGTTTTATTGATGGTTAATTCAAATATTGAAGGCACTGGTCTAAATTTTTTTCTATCTTGTGGTCGTGTCTTGTTTACTTTGGCGTTTAATCTATCAATCTGATTCATCAAGTTATCCATCATTAAGATCTCCTAGAGTCTGTTTTTCACAGGCTATCTTCATCTATTCACCTAGGGACTACCCCCCTTGACTTACCTAGGAGAGAGTCTAAACGGAGTAAGGATCAAGAGTGACAACCCTTACTCTAAACGTTGTTGCCGCCTAGACACTCTATGCGACAACAGGTCCCTAGGTCTAAACTTAGGAAATTAAAATAATTAATGGGTATTAATCTAACTGTGGGTGTAACTTCTAGAATAAGACGAGGATCAAGCATAAATGATCTTAGCCATTGTTTAGCTTCTAATCTGGGCCGTTGAATGTCAACGAGAAGATTATTTAGGGAGGCTTGAGGGTCATTTGGAAGACACACACAGAGAGAGTTCAGAAGATTGAATTTATGAAGCAGAGCAGTTGCCGGTGAGAAATTCGAAGTGAGCTTTTGCAGTGAGGGGCAGGGATAGTATTTGAAGGGAAATCTTTCCCAGTTGGAGAATACTAAGCAGAGAAGGCAGAATGGAGATCCAGCAGTAGCAGCGCAGAGGTAGAGGGGTTGACGCAGAGCTATGTAGGCCCACGCAAAGGCAACATACGCTGACGTTGAGGCAGCGTAGAAGTCGAGAGGAAGTTTGAAAATTTGTTGAAGGAATCGATTTCAGAAGCTGGGAGCCGGGGTGTGAGACTAGGAGGCAGAAATCGAAGTTCCTAGGCAACAAATCGATTAGTAGGAGGAGTGATGCAGTCCCTAGAGGGTTTGATGGTGGGCTGATGCAGACACTGCGTAGAGGTAGCCAGGGGCAGTGATTCAGGGGCTGGATTAGCCAAAACTTCCAGTGATAGTGTGAGGTAATCTCATAGATCTCTTTGTCAGTGATATTCTCTGTAACTGGATTGTCGGGAAGGCATCTAGAAGTTGTGTTCAGAAATTACTACTACATAATAATAAAACCCTCAGATCTGCTGCACTGGTTTCCTGAATTGGGTTTTTTCGGGGACATTTGTCCAAAAATAACTGTGTCACTTGTGTTGTATCTTTTCATGTTCAATTTCTTGTTTCAGCATATTATTTTTAATTAAGTGAAGGCTGCAGTAGTATTTACTTCGATATTTACCATAAAACATAGTAAATAACTAGTATGGACTAACAAGTAGGAGAAGTAACATCAGTCTGCTGCAGTAGGGATTTCAGGTTTAGGAATTTTCACATGGTATTAGAGTTGCAGGTGAAACAAGAGAACAGTGCTGGAAGAGCCTAGCGCTGAAGGAGGAAGGGAGTTCGAAATTCCTGCAGAGGCAGTAATTCGAATCCCCTGAGAGTTTGCGCAGTTAGGATAGGAGGGAAAGATTATTGTGGTAAATCTCTCTCGGAGTGAGTAGACAGAGAGGTAGGATTTCCAGATTGAGATTTGTCAGTGGCAGAGGGGGAAGCGCAGCAGAAGCTTCAACGAAGAGGGTTTTTTCTGGTGGGACACAGTTTTCTGTAGGTAGTTGCTGGGTAGAAAGTCGCCAGAGGGAAGAGAGAGACACAATTGAGGGAATTCTTCCTCAGAGGATTCCCAGCTAAGGGGTCTGAATTCTCATTAGCTCCAGAAGGGGTAGATCTACAAGCTCCAGAAGGGAGTGCGTAGGCCAGTCTAGTGCTGCGTAGAGGAGAGAGGAGGCTATTCGACTTTTTCAATTGGTAGAGATGGCAACCAGTGGACTGAGAGATCAGGATAGGTTGGATGGGGCATCCAACTATGTGATCTGGAAGGCAAGGATGTCATGCCTTCTGGATGAGCATTTTCTCAAAGTCTACGTCGACGGCGTGGTGGTTGAGCCCGCGGATCCAAATCTGCTCAATAAGTACAAGGGAGAAATGGCGAAGACAAAAAGAATGCTCCTCGATGAAGTGAATGATCATATAGTCTGTCACATAGCTGGCAGAAACACTGCCAAGGAGATGTGGGATGCATTGTTGACGCTGTATCAAGGATCTTCCGAGCAACGGAAGATGTACTTGGAGCAAAAGATGAGATCTACGTAGATGCAGAAGGGGGAGTGCAAATATCCATTCCTCACGAAGCTTTAGGAGACCTGGGATGAGTTAGTAGTTGTGGGGTCTACACCTCAAGGTTCCGAGATGGTGAGACTGGCCCTAAACTTAGTCTCAGAAGAGTGGCAAGTCTTTGTCCAGAGCATCCTGGGCAGGGCAACTTTGCCAGACTGGGATAGTATGTGGGCAACTCTCAAGTAGGAAGAGCTGAGGAGAGATCTATTCAAGTGTAAGCTTGATGGAAGCAGCATCAGTTGGTAGAAGCCTAAGGAGGAGGAAGAGAATGCAACCCTTGCATCCAAGGGGCAGCAGGAGCAACATAAGCGAAAGGAGGACGTCTCGAAGATCAAATGCTTTAGGTGTGGTGAAATGGGTCACTACGCAACTCAGTGTCCCTGAGGAAGAAAGACAAAGATGAGAAGCACGATCCAAAGGCTACACCCGTGAAGATCGAAGAAGAAGAGTTTTCCATGACAACCGAGATACCTCCAAGAGGGA
The DNA here is from genome assembly GCA_031772625.1 of Pinus tabuliformis. NCBI lineage: Eukaryota > Viridiplantae > Streptophyta > Pinopsida > Pinales > Pinaceae > Pinus > Pinus tabuliformis. The sequence goes on along the minus strand of CM062820.1, from coordinate 438,471,737 downwards.
GGTGGGATGATTTAGAGTTGTAGTTCGAAAGAGCTATGGATGGGCAGGATCCTTGAGGAGCCCACCTCTCAGATCAATTCCTTGCTATAGGAGCCCAGATCAGAAGTAGCAGGATGAACTAGTGTCAGTTGATGCAAAGGAGTGTTGGAGCGACATATGCAGTGGCTAGAACACCAAGTCTAAGTAGTGTAGTGCAGAGTTGCAGCAATGCAAGGAGGCACGGTGCAGTAGCAGCAGCATCGCAGTGGCTTCAGAGGGATAGCGTGGGACTAGCAGCAGTCAGATCTTCAACATCGAGATGCATCCATTTTGAACACTTGTTCAGATTTTGGTATGCTTTTAAGTTGCAGTGCAGATGAAGTGTTAGTAGTGGCAGTGTTAGTAGCAGCACAAATGCAACACTTGGGAGGGAGTTGTAGTATGTATGCAGTGTTGACAGTGGCAGTGTCAGCATCATTACAGTTGTAGCAGCAGCGTAGTAGTCGGTGGACAGCATGTCAGACATCAACAACACAGAGGAAGATGTCATGAAGTCGGGGTGATGGTTCAGTGGGAGGCATTGCTAGAGCACATTCCTTGCTAAGAGGGAGTGTTGATTTCTGGTAGCATTGGATGTGCTCTAAGTCTCAAATTTTGCAGGGAGGCTTGGGAACATGTATTCCAAAGAACCCAGAAAGCGTTTTGGGAAATTCCACCCGGAGACAGTTTTATTAAAATAATTAATTATTTTTAATGGGTCCCTAAGTCTAAACTTAGGAAATTAAAATAATTAACAGGTATTAATCTAACTGTGGGTGTAACTTCTAGAAGAAGACGAGGATCAAGCAGAAATGATCTTAGCCATTGATTAGCTTCTAATCTAAGCCATTGAATGTTAATGAGAAGATTATTTAAGGAGGCTTGAGGGTCATTTGGAAGACACACACAAAGAGAATTCAGAAGATCGAATTTCTGAAGCAGAGTAGCTGTCGGTGAGAAATTTGAAGTGAGCTTTTGCAGTGAGGGGCAGGGATAGTATCCGAAGGGAAATCTTTCTCGGTTGGAGAATACTCAGCAGAGAAGGCAGAGGGAGATCCAGCAGTGGCAACGCAGAGCTAGAGGGGCTGGTGTAGAGCTACGTAGGCCCACGCAGAGGCAGCGTAGGCTGATGCTGAGGCAACGCAAAAGCCGAGAGGAAGTTTGAAAATTTGTTGAAGGAATCGATTTCAGAAGCTGGGGGTCGGGGTGTGAGATCGGGAGGCAGAAATCGAAGTTCCTGGGCAGCAAATCGGTTAGCAGGAGGAGTGACACAGTCCCTAGAGGGTTTGACGTTGGGTTGACGCAGACACTGCGCAAAGGCAGCCAAGGGCAGTCATTCAGGGGCTGGATCAGCCAGAACTTCCAGTGATAGTGTGAGGTAATTTCACATATCTCTTTGTCAGTGATATTCTCTGTAACTGGATTGCCAGGAAGGCATCTAGAAGTTGTATTCAGAAATTACCACTGCATAATAATAAAACCCTCAGATCTGCTGCATCGGTTTTCCCGAATTGGGTTTTTCCAGGGATATTTCTTCAAAAATAACTGTGTCACTTGTGTTGTATCTTTTCTTGTTCAGTTTCTTGTTTCGGCATATTATTTTTAATTTAGTGAAGGCTGCAGTAGTATTTACTTCGATATTTACTGTAGAACATAGTAAATAACTTGTATGGATTAACAAGTAGGAGAAGTAACATCAGTTTGCTGCAGTAGGGATTCCATGTTTAGGAATTTTCACACTTAGCTCTCTTCATTAGGGACATTTTTAGCCACAAATCTCAGTTCCTGCACAATATGCCCCTCCTTGAGATGACTAGGATGATAACCTCATTCTTTCAAGTGGATTAGTCAGAATTAGAACCATAAATGACGGGCAAAAGTTTACGGTGTACTAGACAGTAGAAGCATGAGATCTCAGATCTCTTCTCTTTCTCCCCCTTCGGGAAGTCGATGAATTCCTCCAAGACTAGTTCGATGATGCTGAACTGTACAACAATTCTCATGTTGTTTTGTGCCACGGTCTTTTATATGCATGTCATAGTAGCACTACCGCTTGTATCTTTCTTTCTTTATGTTATTTTCAGCATTTTCTAGGAGCTATGCTTGCACTCCCACATTGTATTCATATTGATTGTCCTCTTCTTCAGACCCATTGACCTACTTTCGTGGTTTGTTGGACATTAATAAAATTATCTTATCTTATTTTGTGCTTCTCTATGACCCTAGTTTATTGTTCTATGATTCCATGTATTCAATTTCTCGGTTATTTTTTGACTTGTGCACACCCTTGTGGTTCTTTATGGCCATAGATTATTGTTCTATGCATTCCATGTAAGTCAGTTGTGTTTAGTGTATAATTACAGTCAAGTAGTCAAACTCATGTTTTGCAAAAATTACAGGATAAAGGTTATGTATCAGTAGCATTTAAGTTGTAATTTTATCTGTTATTTTCAGTTTAAAGTGAAATGTTGTTTTTCTTTAGGAGCCATTTGACATCTAGTTGAGGGTGACTAACAATGTCAGGTCTGTTGTCCAATTTAAGTAGTTGGAGAGCTTCAGAATTTGTAAATCTTTAGGCAAATGTCTGACATTCTAAATTCATTTTTATGGCATCGAAGGTTAAAGGTTGAAACATAAGTTACATAACTTTTAGCTTTTTATGGAAGTCTAATTTATGAATCAGTTCTTTAAGCTGAACATCAGGTATTCAATTTGAAGAGAGTTTTTTTATTTCAATTAGGTAAATAAAGCACTGAATTCATTGTGAGTGTGAACCAGTAAATCTATTATACTTTGTTGCTGCTTTCATTTGACTTGAAGAACATTTTTAATTAATTTTACATTCAAGACTGGTGAAATTATCATATCCTTTTCTCATTTGTAGGTTTCAAGTTTGGTGCTGATCGATGCAAGTGCATATGCAGAGGGTACTGGAAACATGGCAAAATTCCCAAAATTTCTAGCATATGCTGGGGTGAGATGGTCAGTTAGTAGTGTTAATTTGTTTTGGTATATTTTGTCTGGTTAAATGAGACCTGTAGTGAAAAATATTGGGTGTTTAGGCCTGTGACAATAAATCCACACAAATCTTGCAGGTAATTTGATTGCAGGTCATAAATAATGGTTTCAATTCTTGTTTTAGCTGTATTTAGTATTTATCTATTTGATTCTCTATGTGACCTCTATCTGTATTGATTGCCATGCCAATTCCATATATATAAATCAAAATACATAAACACTTTAGAGGGACAGAAAATGGTTTGTATCTATAATCCAGGAAGCAGAGAAAAAGGAAGCAAGAAAGAAACTATATTACCATCCAAGGATGACCAAAAGAAGTTAATGGGACCACAAAGCACGTGGTGTGTAAACAGTTATACAGCATGCGGGTGTATACAATTACTCTGATCTAGCTACTCAAAGCATCAAGGTTATATATGTAAATGCGCTACAAATGTGCAGCACAAAAGTGTGTTCTATGTAGCTATCAATAGTCAAGGTTCCTTTACCCCACGTGTTACTATTAAGTGTGCCAAAACTTGCCTATGAGTGTCAAATATAAAGGTTCTGTAGCAATGGGTGTCTTTTGCACATTCTTGGGTGCATTTTGAGTGATACTTCAAAAAGATGGAGTACATCTCCATTTAACACAGTCAGACATTGAACGTTTATATCTAATGTTCACTGCCAATATTATTATTGTTTATTACCTGCTTTCTAAGTCGGTTTATAATATTTACCTCAAAGTTAACATGCACCATCTATACATACTAAAATCCTCCGATGTGCTAAATGTCACTAATAACTTTGCCTTGTTGTGTAGCAACTTATTTGATATCTTTTTTTGAAAACTTTTAGTTCAGAAGTGCAATGTTTTTGTCACTGACATCTTTTTGTCTGGCAGGTTTCTTTACTGAAGAGTATTCCATTGCGATCATATGCTAATCTTTTGGCTTTCCATAGCATATCCACTGCCAGAATAATAGATTCGATGAATGTAAGTAACTGTGAGTGTATGATGGAGAAATTGTCTTTCTTTTAATTCCACTTTCTTTTCCTTTGTAACATCAAAAACAAATGATAGCTGCTTTTGTGATCTTATCAATATGAATAGCATGATACACAACTTTAAATATCTAATTTTTAAGATATCTAGTGTTATGAAGTATGAACCTTGTGCAGTGATTGATAAATTCACCCTCACAATAAATTCAGTGCTTATTCACCTATTTGAAATAAAATAACTCTCTTCAAATTGCATAGTGATGTTCCGGCTTAAATAACTGATTGATAAATTAGTCTTCCATAAAAATCTAAAAGAAGTTATGTTTCTTTCAACCCTTAACCTTTAATGCCTTAAAAAGGTAACATCTAGCATGCATAGTGTACCAGAAGCAACATTTGCTTGCAATTGATTCGGACTCATTTCTTTACACCAAAGCTTCATTTTACATTTTATAGCGCATCTGGTTGTGTTGTTTCACATATGATATAACCCATAACATATATAATAACTCCTGGTTGTCTTATTTGTTGTGAAGAGGTCAAGTGTTTGTTAGTTACTCAAAACATAAGTTTTGAGATTCTCATATGCCATGTTTACAGTATACTCCAAGATTTTTGACCTCTTGTTGCTGACTAGATCAGTAGCTTTCCAGCACCTTTGTGTGAACAATTAGAGTTCAAGAGAGATTGAATCTTTTTTGTCTTATAAAATTTCTGCCTTTCCATATTTCAAGTAGACTCAATTTATCGTAGAAGCATCCCTTAGTACAACCTGAGAATTATCACTAGTATTAGTTAGAAACATGTACACACCAAGGGTTGATATAATTAACATTGAGCAGCTACAGGCCGATTTTTTTGGCACTTGGTGCTTCCCTAGGGCTTCACATGTATAATTCAAGCACAAAGTGGGAATTGACCTTCTTGAGGTTTTTGCTTTAGTTTCAAGAGGTTTTGAGATGCAGAGGTGAAATACCCATGTTTGTATGTTGATGAAGGCATTTTATAGTTGATTAATGTACCACGAGTTTGGTGTTTCAAGATCAATGAGTTGTTACCCATGGTGGGCTTTTCCAACATTTGTGCAGATTTTTACAGTGTTCCATGGGATACGTCCCATAGGGTTGGGGCCCATGGTTATGCCCCTTTGTTCCCCGCTTCCTTGCAAAGGAGTTGCCTAGTGAAATGTTTCACCATGCCCCTTTTTGCAAAACTCCATGAAACCTAACTTGGAATATTCTTCGATTTGTGGGACGTGTTTTGCAAAATGGGGAGCTTGTGGGCTTCCCCTCCTGAAAAGTGATACACATTTCACAAAAAGGGGGCTTGTGGGTGCCCTCCCTCAATTTTTTTTCCAAAAAGCATAAAAAGTTAAAAAAAGCAAAAAGTAAACTACTAAACTTAGTTCACCTTTATTTATACGTCTCTCTTATTTGACATTTACAAGTCTTTTAGCATTTGGCTTTGAGATATGAATGAGCTGCACATAGCATTCGTTACTCATAAGAGGCGAGTGACTCTAACTCAAATATTAACACTCCCATTGATGGCTTTCATGCCGTTGTACAGTAGATGGATGTATAGGACCAATCAATGGTATTGATTCCTTCGTGCTCTTTTGATGTCGATTTGTGTTCACTGTTAATTTTTGGCTGTAACTTTTGACTTTCAATATTGATGACCAAGTCCTTCACTTGTCACCCTACTATTTTTGAAAAATTTTAATTTACTATTTCAAACTTCTGTATCTAATATACTTAGTACTTTTCTAATACAAATCAATGTATTTCATTTGTTATAAGTTATAAATTTTTGATGTGCATGTATCACTGATTCAATGTGAAGTATGATAATATTGCTGGTGAATGAATCGTGTTTGTCATTTTCACATTTCAACTTTGTATTTACATTGCACAATGATGAATTTACATGGGATGAATTTTTATTGTTGGAGTTTTTTCTTTTTGTTGTTCTCTTCAATTTAGAGATGGCCCCTCCTATGCTAGGGACCTCGATGTCTCTCCAAACCCTATTAATTCCTCTAAAATTTGGGAGGTGTCTCCACACATCCCCAGTGTGCATTCCCCGCTCTCATGCTCCCATGTCTTGGAAACTTGGGGGAACATTGGATTCTCTTGTTTTTAGCTTTATAGCTGCAATCCAATTCTCTCTCTCTCTCTCTCTCTCTCTATATATATATATATATATATGTAAAATTGGCAACTAGAGCCAAATTCCACTTTGGACAGTTCTTTTGATGGAAATTATTATTGCATTGAATTCCTCTTTTTGAGAGGACCAAAATCGACCTAAACATCATCAAATTTGGACAAACAAAAGTGTGTTTTTGAATTTATGCCCACATGTGCAAATTATCAAGGTTGACCATATCTTCATGTAGGTTCATGAAGCCCAAGCGTCATGTCTCTTTGCCTTCAACGATTTGTATAAATAGAGGCACCCTCAATCCTCATTTCACACATAAACATGCTTGAATATATGACTGAGGCAGCTGAGTTCTTGAAGGAGGACGAAGGATTGTTTGTTTCTGGTTTATCTTTTGCATCAGGGCTGAGATTCTCCAAGATGGACAGCCACAGGCCATAAGGAAAAGTCTGGACAGTTTTGTATGGGCAATTTATCCTTGCAGGTCCAAGTTCAAGAGTAGAAAGGCATGCCGAGTTAGTGCAATTGTTTCTAGGCTAGTCTGTGGTTAACTTAAGGGAGAAATTCTCTCCTTGTGAGGCTGCAACTCTGATCTATTACATCAGGTAGGGCCGCAGGTCTGTAGTAGCCTAGATGAAGGGGGCTGAGATGCCTAATCTGGGTACAGACCAGCCCTAAGGGAAACACCTTGCATGTCAAGTACAACCGCGGTTAAGAGGAGGAGTTTATTGGTGCAGTTAGAAGGGATAACAGTGATCCGTAAGCAGCCCTAACCAGACCAACCCTCTTCAGCAGTATGTCTCTAGTTCATGCCAGGATTGCAGTTTTGAGTGGATCATTTATTTGTCTAAGGTGATGTTAGATCTTCAAATTGGCAAGTCAGTATTGACTTTGAATCAGTGTTGTGAAAATCGCGTCCAGGATTAAATTGGCGAGGGTCTGAAATTGGAAAAAATCGTAAAAATCAGGATAAAAATCAGCAAAATTAAAAAAAAAATACAAAAAAAATACAAAAGAAAAAACAAAAATCAAGATTAAATTGTGGTTTTTTCAAAATGAAAAAACCACTGATTTAATTGGCCGATTTAATCATTTCAGTAAAAAAATCGCGATTTTCGCAACGCTGCTTTGAATCATTGTATTCTATCTCTCTCTCTCTGCTGAACATTTGATAATTGATAATAAGAAGATTTGTTCAAGGGTTTTCCCCATCTTGGGGTTTTTCCTTGGCTCGAGCCATATTCTTGTGTTCTTCTGTCTTGGCTTGTCTTCAACATTTATCGTTTATGTTCTTTCATCAGTTACTGTCATATGATAATGATTAATGTCATTGCTAATGGACTAATGGGCAAATGGATTAATGAAGTAACTGACCTAAGCAAAGAACATGTTAAAACTTAACATGGTATCAGAGCTCAGGTGAGGACAAGCCCAAGCATGAGAGAATGCAATCACTAAGAAGCATTTGAGGAATTTCTTGATTTAATTTAAGTCTTCAGCCCTCTGTGGTAGGGCAAGTCCGAGTTCAAGAATGACAAATCTGTAATATTTTCTTAAGGCCTTTTACAAGCCCTAATCAATGAATATGGGCACCAATCTAAGAGCAACTCGAGCATTGTGGGCAGAGGTTGGAAGTCAACATGGTATGTACCAATATTCATAAGGTGTGTTTTGATCAGTGTGGAAAAAGTCTGCAAAAAATCGCGATTTAATCCGAAAAATGCGATTTTTTAAACTAAATGATTTAATCCCCTGACTTTTTGGTGACTTTTTCAGAAAGGAAAAAATCTTGATTTAATCATTATACTCCCGATTAAATTGGGAGTCGACCCAAAAAGTCGGCCTCCCTCCCAGGCTGCGGATAAAGAGGCTGCAAAGGCGAAAATGATATAATTTTCTGTTGTTTAATCTTAAGGAAGAGAGTGGAATCTTTCAAACATAGCCCTAGAAATTTGATGATAATGTTGTGCTGTGCAATTTGTTTTGTTGTTGAATCTTAATTTTTAGCATTATAGTTGGTTGGTGTTACTGAGAAAATTAATTTCTTAGTTGCTATATTCTGTTGAATGTTGAAACATATACGACGATTATTGGTTTGCTCTTGTTGGATGTTATGTCTGCAAAACAATAGGGATCTATATGAGATGTGCAAAAAAATACAGAGAAGAGACATTAGCCAGAGGCTAAGCTGTCAGAAGGCTGCTATAAGAAACTGAGAAGACTATGAAAAAGAAGTGCATACCTAGCTCAACGAGCATGATTGTGAGACATAAGAGCAAGAGGACAAGGAGTATCCAGAGCAAGCAAGGAAGTGTAAATAGCTGAAGAACATTCCCAAGAATCAACACTGTTATGATCATATTTTTTGTGGATAATGTTGAAAAACATTGGTGATAAAATGCACTTAGAATGCAGACTGCAAGAGTGTAACATGCTTTTAGTGATCGAATTCACATGTAAAGAATAACATTGTAGTAAAACACTGAAAACACCTCTAAACTGTGACTTCGACTCTAGATGAAAAAAAAAATATTTAAAAAATGAACAATTTTGTGTTTTTTTAATTTTGCCGACTTTTTCAAAAAACTCCCGACTTTAACGAGTTTTTCAACTTTTGGACCCTTGCCGAATTAATCCCGACTTCGACTTTTTCCACATTGGTTTTGATTGATATCAAGATATTTTCGGCTTGCTAGGAGGATTATTTTGTAGACCTAACCAATCAAGCTTTAGATTGTATCATCATTAATTTCGGAGAAATATCTGAGACTTTATCTGTGAACTTATGGAAGAATTTTTGTGCTAAGTTTGGTAATGAATGTTGACCTTCAGCAATAAGAGTTTTTAAACAGACAGTATGGATTCCATCTACAATTGTCAAGTCAGTATATGTCCTTGATACAATGAAGGGTTTCTGATGTATCATTGACATTATACTGTAGCAGTAAGGATCAGGTACAACCATGAGGATTTTATTTTAATCAGTACATCAGTAAGGGTTTCTAAAGGATAGAAGTACAAGGACTTTGATATTAAAAACTTGTGTTGAACATCATCCTTTGCATCAAAATAAGGGCATCTGTAGTTGCCTCTTATGTGAAATCAACCTTGTACCTCAGTTGACTGCTCTGGCATCTATTCAAGCCTCTGATTGATTAAGGGACAAAGGTCTTCAAGGTTAAGGATCCATTTTCATCAATTTAGGCAGAAGTATTAGTTCTTAAAGTGAATACTGAAGTATGTGTTACTGCTCAAACTAGCAGGAGTCATAAAAGGGGATCCTTGAAGGACTACCACTAGGTCAAGGGCAACAATGGAGCAATAGCCCACTGTCACCTCGACTAAGACTCCCTACTCTTTACGACCTTTCACCGATGGGAGGAGACCCATTATAACAAGGATCACAAATTTGAATGGATCAATGATAGGATGAGAGGTGATCCTAAAAACCCATTCATAAGAGAGGCTCAAATATATGGCTTGCTTGCCTTGAAAGTAAGATGAAAGGCTCTCTAGGAAGGGCTTAGGGGGATTCTAAGAGCTATGGTTTGAGTATATGATTTGTTAAGGAGATTCTTAGCTCCTAAAATCCTTGTGGCAACTTGGCTTCGAAGTGGTCTTTGTGAAATTGGCTTCAATAAGTTGCGGTGGTCCCACAAAGATCTTTAATTGAAATTGTGATTTATTCTCTGTTAGAAAGTGTTAATGCATGATTTAAAAACACTATTAAATACATAAGCATTGAGAACTAAATAATAATGTTGCATCAAATTAGAACAACAAACCATGAGAAGAGAAGTGAGACAAGAGATTATTAATGGATTTCGGCTATCTCAAAGCCTACATCTCTGGGCCCAGTCTTCAATGGGGAGGCCTTTATATTAGAAATTCAAAGCCAAAAAAATACATCAAAGTTACATCAACAAGATCCTGGCTGGTCCAGTTGTGTTCTGTTCGATCTCAGAAATCCGACGCAACTGACGGCGCTGAAAAAGACCTCTTACAACTCCCAGAATAAACCTGCAAAGTTCTGCCTCCAAATCTCCAAAGCTGCACTAAAACTCTTCTTTGCTGCACAAAATGTCAGAACTCTCATATTTATTTCCATGGCATAACATTACCATATATATAATGTTTTGGTAACCTATTATATCTCTCCATAACCATATTACATTATTAATCCTTATCGTTCCAAAACAATATAACATTAATCTCACCCTATCCTTATTCGAACAAACCTAAACCCAAACCATATGCGTATAATATATAACATAACAAATCTCATATTATGGGCAGTCAATAGAGCCGCGGACCCGTGGCTGGCGACGGTTTACAACTCCAGCGGTTCTGTCATGTGAGCACGATGATAGAACCCTTTGCAGTCTCGGTGGAGCGGTGGATCCGCAATAGACCTCAACCCGTGGCATTTCGTAATCTTTTGCATGTGAACATATCCCTTTGCGGTTTCGTTGACTACGTACCATAAAATATATTCAACCATATGTAATGGATCTTTTCGCGTGATGAAACTTTAATAACGTTAACCATTGCTGTGTCAATGTTCAACCCACTATGCGTTTAATCTTGTGTAAACTTTAGTAACGTTTAACCATTTTGAAATATACGTTCACACTTTAATATTAATCCACCACCATATGTTTAATATATAGTTTGCAATATATGGTTAGGTAATATATTTTGTTTGCCATGGTTTTTAAACTTAGGTTTTTTTTAATTTATATATAATGCACCATGTTTTTAATATATGGTTTATATATATTAGTTTTAGTTTTTATATAATCCATTTTAATGCACCATAATAAAAATCACTTTTAAATCCATTCAACCTATTATTTCACCTTGCAACCAAATTGAAGACATTACCACTGTAATGAAGCTGGAGATATGCCACTGAGCTGAACTTGTACTTTTGCCATGTGTCGAGCAGTAAAACACTGTTTCATCACAAACTTCAACAAGCATTTTCTCCTTCATCTGGAGGTCAAATGCGCTCGGTCAAGTTGTGTTGGAGTCATTTCTGCAAGCTCTACGCAACGACGCTACTCCCACTTGAATCTGGTAACTTTTAATTTTAGGCTTTTTCTAGATCCTTGATCAATTTCGGATCATGCAGGACCACACGGGACCAAGCGGACCGGAGATTAGGTCAAGGGAATGGGGTTGAGCAACCAATGATGTGCTTTACCTAATCAGGTTGGAAAATGTTGATTTGGGGTAGCATCGGATGTGCTCTAAGCCTCAAATTTTGCAGGGAGGCTTGGGCACAGGTATTCCAAGGAACCTAGAAAGCGTTTTGGGAAATTCCACCCAGAAGTGATTTTATTAAAATAATTAATATTTTTAATGGGGTTCCTAAGTCTAAACTTAGGAAAATTAAAATATTAATGGTATTAATTTAATCAGGGGTGAAACTTCTAGAAAAAACCACAGATCAAGCCAAAACGATCCGAGCCTTTGATTAAGATGTAATCTAGGCCGTTGGTTGTTCAACAGGAAGATATAAGAAGGGGCTTGAGGGTCATTTGGAAAACACATAGAGAGATTGAGAAAATCGATTTTCTGAAGTGAGAAGTTCTCAGGAGGAAAAATCGATTGAGGAGATCTCTTGCAGTAGAGGGGCAGGGATAGTTGGGTTGAAAGATCTTCTCTAGGACCTCGAATACTTAGCAGAGAGGCAAAGATACACCAGTAGAGGCAGCACAAACCCAAGGAGGACTGATGCTGGGCCAAGAGGGCCCACGCAGTGCTTGACGCAGTGCCAGAAGGGCTAGCGCAGAGGAAGAGCTGTCCTCTTATAGAAATCCAAAACTTGTCGGGGAGCAGACGGATCAGCCGGGAAGGTTGACGTCAGAGCTCCAGGAGGCAGTGAGACCCAAAGCAGAGCTGACACAGAGCCTTAAAGAGCTCCACGCAGGCCCACGCAGTTACTGTGAAGGGGCAGAGCAACTGTAGCCAGGGATAGTCAATTCAGTTGTCGGATCAGAGGGATTTGCGGGTGAAGTGAGGTAATCTCACTAAGTTTTCTGTCAGTGTCTTTTTCTCTGTAACTGGATTGCGGAAGGGCATCTAGAGTTGTATTCAGAACTACTACTTAATAATAACAGACCCTCAGAGCTGCTGCACCGGTTTTCCCGCATTGGGTTTTTCCGAGGACTATTTTTACAAAAATAACTGTGTCCTATGTGTTGTATTTTTCTTTCTTGCTCAATATTTTGTTTCCGCATATATGTAAATTAAGTGAAGGTTGTAGATGTATTTGCTTCGATATTTACCGTAGAGCACAGTAAATAACTTGCATGATTTAATCAAGTAGGAGAAGTAACATCAATTTGCTGCAGTAGGGATTCCGACTTAGGAATTTTCACATGGTATCAGAGCAGTGAAGGTGAGACAAGAAGAGAAAAACCAGAAACCCCAGTGCTGTGCAGAAGTGGAAATAGGCAGCAAGTCGAAACCTCGAGGGTTTGTGCACTTCTAGCTGGAGGGTCGAAAAGTTGAGGGATTCTCTCTCCCAGTGAGTTGACGGAGAGAAAGAGCTTCCAATACGAATTTTGTCGTGGCAGAGGGAATACCGCTGAGTCTCAGCGTGAGGAGCAGTTGGTGGACACAGATTTTTCAATGGGCAGCTTAGCCGGGTTGAAAAGACATCAGAAGAAAGAAGCAACAGAGCATAGTGAGGGAATACTTCCTCAGTGATCTCTTGTCGAGGAAATCAACATTTCTCAATTGCTGAGTAGTAGAGGAGGAGCAACTTACCAACTCCATCAGGGAGTGCATAAGTCAGCCTTGGAGCTACGCAGTAGGGAGAAAGAGGACACTGTTCGACAATTTTTAGAAGAGATGGCAACCAGTGGATTAAGGGATTAGGACAGGTTGGACTGGGCTTCCAACTATGCCATATGGAAGGCTAGGATGACCTTCGTGCTAGATGAGCATGCCCTCAAGATGTACGTTGATAATGTGGTGGTTGAACCTGCGGATGAAGATCCGCTAAAAAAGTATGAGGCTGAGATGGCTAAGGTGAAGAGGATGATCCTGGATGGAGTCAAGGATCACGTGGTGTGCCACGTTGCAAGCAACGGGACCACTAAGGAAATGTGGGATGCTTTGGCCACATTGTATTAGGGATCTTCCGAGCAGCGGAAGATGTACTTAGAGCAAAAGTTGAGATCTGCTGAGATGCAGAAGGGGGAACATGTGGATCCATTCCTCACGAAACTGAAGGAGACCCGTGATGAGATGTCTGCTGCGGGACATACCCCTTAGGACTCGGAGTTAGTGAGACTGGCTCTGAACTCCGTCTCAGATGATTGGCAAATCTTTGTCCAGAGCAGCATTGCCAAATTGGGATGAGATGTGGGCAACTCTAAAACAAGAAGAGTTGATGAGAGACTTTCTCAAGGTCAAACTTGACGGGAGCAGCATCAACAGTGGGTCGAAGCCCAAAGTTAAGGAGGATAACGCAACCCTTGCATCGAAGGGACAACAGTGGCAACAAAGACGAAAAAAGGACGTCTCCAAAGTGAAGTGCTTCAGATGTGGCGAAATGGGCCACTATGCATCGCAATGTCCTTTGAAGAAAAAGGACAAGGATGAGAAGCATGATCCGAAGGTTGCAACTGCTAAGATCGACAAGGAAGAGTTCGCCATGAAAGCCGAGATATCTCAAGGAGGGAGGTGGGATGATATAGCACTGTAGTCGGGAGGACTGCAGATGGGTAGGATCCTTGATGAGCCCACCTCTTGGATCGTCACCTTGCTACGAGAGCCCATGATCAGTAGCGGGATGGTGGAGTTTTAGTTGGTGCCATGGAGTGTTGATTTGACAGATGCAGTGGCTAGGAGAGCCAGACACTGAGCAACGCAGAGCAGAGAGGAAAAAGTGCAAGGAGGCACAGTGCAGAGCTTCAACAACGCAGTGGCTTTAGAGGTAGAATGGGACTAGTAGTAATCAGGATTTCAGCATCGAGGAGTATCCACTGGATACTTGTCTAGTTTTGGGTGTTTTCAGTTGCTTCGCTCAGCAACTGAGTTGCAGTACGGATATAGTGTTAGCAGTGGCAATGCTAGCAGCATAGTAGATGTAGCATTTGAGAGGGAGCTGCAGTACAGATGTAGCATTGGCAGTGGCAGTGTCAAAGGCAACAATACAGTAGCAACAACAATGCAGTGGTTGATAAATAGTACGTCGGACATCAACAATGCAGAGACGATGCTTCAGAGTTAGAGCAGTATGTAGAGAGGCAGTGTATTGCTAGAGCACATTCCTCGCTAAGAGGGAGTGTTGATTTGGGGTAGCATTGGATGTGCTCTAAGCCTCAAATTTTGTAGGGAGGCTTGGGCACAGGTATTCCAAAGAACCCAAAAAGCGTTTTGGGAAATTCCACCCAGAAGTGATTTTATTAAAATAATTAATATTTTTAATGGGGTTCCTAAGTCTAAACTTAGGAAAATTAAAATATTAATGGGTATTAATCTAATCAGGGGTGAAACTTCTAGAAAAAGCCATGGATCAAGCCAAAACGATCTGAGCCTTTGATTAAGATGTAATCTAGGCCGTTGGTTGTCCAACAGGAAGATATAAGAAGGGGCTTGAGGGTCATTTGGAAAACACACAGAGAGATTGAGAAAATCGATTTTCTGAAGTGAGAAGTTCTCAAGAGGAAAAATCGATTGAGGAGATCTCTTGCAGCAGAGGGGTAGGGATAGTTGGGTTGGAGGATCTTCTTTAGAACCCCGAATACTCATTAGAGAGGCAAAGATACATCAGTGGAGGCAATGCAGACCCAGGGAGGACAAACGCTGGGCTAGGAGGACCCACGCAGTGCCAAAGGGCCAGCGCAAAGGACAAGTTTTCCTCCTGTAGAAATCCGAAACTTTCCGGGGAGCAGCTGGATCAGTCGGCAAGGTTGATGTCAGAGCTCCAGGAGGCAGTGAGACCCAGCGCAGAGCTGACACAGAGCCTCAGAGAGATCCACGCAGTTACTGCAAAGGGGAAACGCAGTTGTAGCCGGGGATAGTCAGGTCAGTTGCCGGATCAGAGGGATTTGCTGGGTGAAGTGTGGTAATCTCACTAGGTTTTTTGCCAGTGTCTTTTTCTCTGTAACTGATCCGGATTTAAACAGGGACGCAAAAAATTACAGAGATAACCATAAACACAGATATACAGCATAAATAATACTTCATTTCATTAATGTAAAATACTGAAATATGCTTACAAACAGTAATGGAAATAAACCAGCTAGGGCGATGGTAGCTTATCTCTGAGAAGAGATGTGGCGGCTACATGCCTCTGAACTGTGTTACAATGAGGCTCGAAGGCCTATTTATTGTTGAGAAACAATGGAAAACTCTAAACATCCAGAAACCTAGCCCTAGAAGATGAAACGCCAAACTGTGGGCCTCGTTTGGGTAAATTGGTACATCAACTTCTCGGGGTTGTAACTTTGGCATACGATTTCCGTTTGACGCGTACAATATCTCGTTAGAAAGATCTACCCGAGAACTACAACTTTGGGAAGAGCAACATCGGTCCTTGGACCCATGTTGCTCCTAGTTTTCACAAAAAACATCGTTTAGGGCCTCAAAACGGCTCCAGAAGTTCAGGACCCGAAAAACTGCTAAAAATAGTAAATTGTGCTACAATTAAGGAAATTGAAAATTTGAAAGGAACAATGGTGGCGGTCCAAGTGGACTTGGTGGGTGCCACCAATATCCACCTGGATCATTCCTCCCCCCTTAGGAAGCAGTGGTCCCCATTGCGTTGAGTTCCTCCATGAGATGAGGAAACTTTTGCTGAACATGGTCCCTGGTGAGCCACTTGCCCTGGTGAAGGAGTTGGCCTGCTTTGACAACTCAATATAGTTGGATATTCTGCTGGCGAGTGTGCTTGATCTGTGTCCATTATCCGATCACTTGCAGCTTGTTCCATGCAATCTGGATTTAACTCTGTGGGTGTGAGCTGTTCTGCAATGTTGGATGTGTCTAGTAATGGTGGAAAGTATGGCCAAAGGCGGTCCACATTGAACACTTGGCGCAGGCTAAGGAATGGGGGAATGTGAGCTCAAATACATTGTCTCCCACAGCCTTGGTAATGGTGTAAGGACCATATCGGAGTGGTCTGAGTTTCCGATAGGCTCCGGTAAGGCGTTCCTTTTGCAAATGCAACCAGACTTTGTCACCCACCTGAAACTTGTGTGGCACCCGATGTTGATCATGTCGCTGCTTGTACTTGGTATTTGATTTCTCCAGAATGTCATGGACCTATTGGTGAATATGTTGGATGTGCTCAATGAAGCTATTTGCCTTATTTGTTTCAGAATGGACATGAACCGAATCCGCATGAGTAGTTGAAAATGGCATGGCCACATCAATGGGAGATAGTGGCTGGAATGCCAAGCCCACCTAAAAAGGGCTATGGCCAGTCGAGCTGTGGAGAGCCTGGTTGTAGCTGTGCTGAATGTAGGGGAGGCTCTCGTCCCATGTGCGTGGATGATTTGAGTTGTACATGCACAGAATGTGTACAATCATCCTATTGACAACCTCTGTTTGGCCATCAGTTTGAGGATGGAAGGCTGTGGACTTAGTGAGTTTGGTGTCCAGCATCGACCACAGACTGGACCAAAATGTACTGAGGAATCTGCTATCCTGATCTGAGATGATAGATTGTGGGATCCCAAAGTGTACCCACACTCGTTCAAAGAAGAGTTTAGTAGTGGCTTCAGCTATGATATTCTTCTTGCAGGCCGCCATAATGGCCATCTTCAAGAACCTGTTGGCGACCACAAAAACACAGTCGTTTCCATGCTTAGTGGAAGGAAGGCCTGACATGTAATCCATGGAGATGGATTCCCAAGGTCGACTAGGGGTAGGCAATGGGGTATAGAGGCCTTGCTTCTTGATGGTTGGTTTGGCAATGGCACAGGCAATGCATGATCTGATGTACTTCCCGACATCCTGTCACAGATTCGGCCAATAGAAATACTTCTGTAGTACTGCCACTGTTTTCTCAACCTCGAAATGCCCAGCAGCCCGACTGTAGTGTGCTTCCCAAATCATCTTGGCACGCTCGCTTGAAGGAACACAAAGGTGACCCAGGTGGCATAATATGGCATCCTGGAGGTGAAAATTTGGAGCATGCCAACCCTCCAAGAGTGTTTGGTATGTGTGGCCGAATTCTGGGTCACTTTTGTAGAGAAGTGGCCAATCAGAAGTCTCGTGCCCATAAGAGTTGAGCATGGTGGTTAGTGCCATGATCGGTGATCGGCTGAGGCAATCTGCAACATTATTGGTGCTACCCTTCTTATACTTGATATTCAAATGGAACTATTGCAGGTATGTGGACCACTTCTGATGGCGATCATTCTCCAATTTCCCTTGGGTCTCTATGAACTGGAGGTGTCGGTGGTCTGTGTGGATGACCGTTTCCTTCCCCAAAATGTAATGTTTCCATTGTCGGCAGGCTTGCACAGTGGAATACATCTCTTTGTCATAAGTGGGATACTTTCAGACGAGGTGATCTTTCAACTCTGTGAATGCCTTCCGTTGAGATTCAGACCAAAAGAATTTTGCTTTCGCTCCTCCCTTGGTGACTTGACTCAAGGGCCAAGTGATATGAGAAAATCCCAACACGAACCTGCGATAGAAGTTGGCCAGACCTAGAAAGTTGCGGAGCTCTGTTAGAGTGGTTGGAGAGGGCCAATCCCGAATGACTTGGATCTTGGATGGATCCACA
Organism: Pinus tabuliformis; assembly: GCA_031772625.1. Taxonomy (NCBI): domain Eukaryota; kingdom Viridiplantae; phylum Streptophyta; class Pinopsida; order Pinales; family Pinaceae; genus Pinus; species Pinus tabuliformis. The sequence goes on along the minus strand of CM062820.1, from coordinate 438,453,793 downwards.
TGCACCCCATATTCATCAATAATGTATCCCAGATACTGAACCTGGGTCATGCTAAAAGTGCATTTCTCCAAATTGGCACATAGCTTGTGTTGCCGCAGTGTTTGGAGAACCTGTCGGATGTGGTGGAGGTGTTCTTCCCAACTCTGGCTGAAGATCAGGATGTCATCCAAGTATACCACTATGAATGAGTTGGTGAATGGCCGCAAGATGTCATCCATTAGCCTCATGAAGGTTGCAGGAGCATTCGTCAATCCGAAAGGCATAACCAACCATTTGAAAAGGCCCTCCTTGGCTTTGAAGGCAGTCTTCCACACATCGGAGGGTTCGATTGGTACCTAGTGATATCCCGACTTCAAATTGATCTTGCTGAAATATTTTGTGCCCTTCAGTTGGTCCAAGAGGTCATCAATCCATGGGATCGGGTACCTATTACGGACAGTGATCTTGTTCAGCGCCCAATAGTCAATACAGAGTCTCCAAGTCCCATCCTTCTTCTCTACCAACATGATCGGGCTCCCATAGGGCGATGAACTCAGACGGATGTGACCTTTCTGCAGCAACTCCTAAATCTACCTCTTGATTTCATCGTTCTCCAGAATGGAGCGTCGATAGATTGGTCGATTTGGCAGCAGTGCACCTGGGGTTAGATCAATGGAGTGCTTGACGTGACAGTGCAGAGGAACCCCTGCGAGGGAGGTGAAGATGTCCTCATACTCCTCCACGACCTTGTCCATCTGTAGTTATCGTGTGGAGGGGCCTTGTCTGGAGGTCGTGGCCACCGTCTTCTTCTTTCCTTGAGGGCGTATCATCAGGAAAACAAATTTCCTGGTTTTGGAAATGAGCTTATTTCATTGATTTGCAGTAACCAAGGAGATGGCTATAGGCGGTGCTACCTCCGGTATCTTGTACAACTTATTTCCCAAAGTAATAATAACAGCTCAAGGCTTGATTCATACACAACATGTCGCTTCCATAAGTATGGTTGTCCTAATAATACATCACAAACTTCAAGGGGAGCAATGTCACACAATACCTCATCCGTGAAGGGCTTGATGTTGTATGGAAGGCGACACTGCTGGCTCACGCGAAGATCCCGTCCTTGGTGAAGCCACCCGATGGTGTACGGTTGTGGATGTGCTGTGGTTGGTAAGCCCAGCCGCTTCACGACCTCTGCCGAAATGAGGTTCTTTTGGCTCCCGTTGTTGACAATGAACTGTAGCGGGGATCCCTTTACCCACATCTGGGAGTGGAAGAGACGCTCCTCCTCCTCTGGATCTTCGGGTTCCTCCTTTTGGATCTTCGTATTGGCAACGGTGGCGTTGGGCTACGCATCAATAATCTGCTTCCCTTTGTCATTCCCCTTGTTGGGTTCTGACTCAGAGTCGGAACATGCATCTGATTCTGAAACCTTTAGCTCAGCCACCAGTGACTGCTTGGCTTAACACTCACTTGTGTTGTGAGTGGAGTTCTTATGGAACTCACACCATTTTCCCATGTCCTTTTTCGACTTCGCGACGCTGTTCTTTTCTTGCTGCTTTGGTGGTTTGTCTTAGGTTGCCCCGCCTTGGCTTTGTCCTTTGTTCTGCGGTTTAGGGGCACTCTTCCCTTGCTTCGGATTCGCAGATCCAAAGTCTCGCTTCTTCTATTTAAACTTCTGCTCGACCTTGACGACATATCGGTATGCTGTGTCAAGCGAGGAGATGTTCAGGAATTCTATTTCTTCCTGGATGTACTTGTGCAGGCAGCCGCGGTATTTGAGTATCAAATGCTGTTCTGAATCCTTGATACCCAACTTTGTGCGAAGGGTATGGAAAAGATTGGTAAACTCCGGCACGTCTTGGTCCCTTCCCTGCCGCAACGTGGTCCACTTTATGTATTGATCCTCCTAGCTTCCGACAGGGTAGTACTGCTCCTTGATGGCATCCCGGAATGAATTCCACGTGGGTGCGGCTGAAAATAGTGAGTTGGTATCTTCATCCTTCTACTCGCAGTAGGTTATCCACCAGTTCTTGATGTGGGGGGTTGCTTTGAGAGGAGTGAAAACAATCTTTTTCCGACTCGGAAATTCATGAACAGAAAAATAACCCTCTAGCAGATTTAACCATTTATCTACGGCATCTGCGTCTATCTGACCCTCGAATATGTGGATTTCAAAATTAACTTGTACCTTAAAGGGTGTGGCGTTTCCAGAGTAGCTGCTGGAAGCCGATGTGTCGTCTCTGGGTAGCCGCTTAAGGATCTGGGCAAAGCTGTCCATCATTGCATTCCTTTGTCGCTCGAGGGCTTCTTCGAGCAAGATTTTGATAGGATCTCCTGCCCCCTCGTCTTTCTTCTCATCTGCTATGGGAGGCCGTCAGGATTTGCGAGGCTGGTCTTGCAAAGGTTCGACCAGTTCAAGCCCTAACTCCTTATATCTCGACTTCGTTGGGGACATGCAAAGAAAAACAGAGAAAAAGCAGACCGCTTTGATACCACTGATCCGGATTTAAATAGGAACGCAGCAAATTACAGACATAACCATAAACATAGATATGCAGTGGAAATAATACTTCATTTCATTAATGTAAAACATTGAAATATGCTTACAAACAGTAATGGAAATAAACCAGCTAGGGCGATGGTAGCTTATCTCTGAGAAGAGATGTGGTGGCTACATGCCTCTGAATTGTGTTACAATGAGGCTCGAAGGCCTATTTATTGTTGAGAAACAATGGAAAACCCTAAACATCCAAAAACCTAACCCTAAAAGATGAAACGCCAAACTGTGGGCCCCGTTTGGATAAATTGGTGCATCAACTTCCCTGGGTCGTAACTTTGGCATACGATCTCTGTTTGACGCGTACAATATATCGTTAGAAAGATCTATCCGAGAACTACAACTTTGGGAAGAGTAACATTGGTCCATGGACCCATGTTGTTCTTAGTTTTCCCAAAAAACGTCATTTAGGGCCTCAAAACGGCTTCGGAAGTTCAGGACCCGAAAAACTGCTAAAAATAGTAAATTGTGCTACAATTAAGGAAACTGAAAAGTTGAAAGGAACAATGGTGGGGGTCCAAGTGGACTTGGTGGGTGGCCACCAATATCCACCTGGATCAGTAACTGGATTGCTGGAAGGGCATCCAGAGTTGTATTCAGAACTACTGCTTAATAATAACAAACCCTTAGAGCTGCTGCATTGGTTTTCTCGCATTGGGTTTTCCCGAGGACTATTTGTCCAAAAATAATTGTCTTGTGTTGTATTTATCTTTCTTGCTCAGTATTTTGTTTTCGCGTATATGTAAATTAAGTGAAGGTTGCAGATGTATTTGCTTTGATATTTACCGTAGAGCACCGTAAATAACTTGCATGATTTAATCAAGTAGGAGAAGTAACATCAGTTTGTTGTAGTAGGGATTCTGGCTTAGGAATTTTCACAGAGAAGGGGATCAAGGAAGGAATTTTCAATGAAAGGTAATGTAATGATCCCAGTGAGGTTTGTAGCCAAGGGAAACCTAGGGCAAGGAATGGTCCTCGAGCTAGGCCTTGCAATATCTTGAGATCCCACCGTCATATTTGCTTGAAATTTGGAGGGCCTCTAGAGAAAACTCCAACACAATTGTGGACCAAAAAGCGAAGTATTTAGATGGATATATTGTGAGATAAGTGATGCCTATGTGACCTAATGGGATAGGCGTAGAAAAGAAGAGGGAGGAGAAGAAATAAGGTTTAAGGTGATCACCTTATGGTGTAGCAGTGCCTAATTGTTATGAATATAATTATGTAAAAGAATTGAATATAAATAATAAATAATAATCATAATAATATGTAATTAAATAATAATTAGTTAAACAAAGAGGCATGTCTCTACAGACATGACTCTTCATGAAAGGGTACTTCCTGACTATATATACAGTGCCCTCACTCCCAATTGTAACATATTCTCATTCATACTTCTTTATATATATATATATATTCATGTATCTTAATGGAGATCTACATATTCCAATTCTTTTGGAGTACTTAACTTCAGGTGCGAACTTTGTTCGTTCCACTAATCCTTTGGGGAGATTTGGAGTCAAGAGTAATTATGACTATGGACATTGAATTTTCTATGTCAAGGAGGCCTCAAAGACAATTTCACATAGCATTAGGGCAGTAGCAAAAGCAGCTTCAAGAACTTTAGACTTCGTTTTGCAAAATTGATGGCTTATCAAGATGAATTTCAAAGAAGAAGCATCTCTAGGAACATTCATTTATCCCTGAGCTGCCAAAAATTAACACTCACTCTCAGCTAGGGAGAAATTTTCGATTGCATCATGAATCTCATCTCAAAAATCTCGTCATCGTCATCAAGGAACCAAGTCATATCTCGTCTTTACTCATCTTTGCTCATCTACTAAACACTCTCGAATCTAAAGAAGAAGAATCATCATAGGGGAGCTCAAGCTACCACCCTATATCCGAGGACAATAGGTAGGATACAACTTCCATGAGGTAAGAATCACAACTATCCTATTGTCTGTTGATCTTCCCACATTGACCCTCAAGAGTCAAGTGGTAGAACACCTGCATCCATTACCTTGGGGGAGTTACACACTTACCATGCGAGGTAAGGATCATACACACACAAGGCACTTGGGGGAGAGACACACTTACCATGAGAGGTAAGGATCAAACACGCCCAAGTCTCCTTACCCATTACCCAAATGGGTGGTAATCTTGACAAGCCCTTCTTGTGGGTAGGATGCATACTGGGGTATACTCGGTAGGTGAAGATGCACACTTATTGTGAGGTAAGGATCAAACACAACCCTACAATGACAATAGAGGAGATACACACTTACCATGAGGTAAGGATCAAATACACCTATTGCCCATGAGTTCCCTCAACCCCAAAATATCTCTGGCTCGATTCCTCTCCCGGGGAGCCCAGAGTCCAGACAAGGGGGAAGAGCATAGCTTAGTGTCCTCGATTAGCCAGGACCCTTACTTGGGAGGGTCACATGCATTAGTCCAAGCTGCTATTTGAAGACCAAGAACTTCCCTTTTAGCAAAGCCTTGGTAAGAATATCTGCTATCTCCTCATTTGTTGAAATGTGATGGAGTCTCACAGCTCCTCTCTACATCATATCTCAAATGTAGTCATATCTAATTTCAATATGCTTGGACTTGTCGTGGAACATGGGATTCCTTGCTAGACGAATCCCACTCTTGTTGTCGCAATATATAACTATCATATCCAATACTTGCTGAAGAAAAGGTAACTAGGTTTGATTTTCATTATGACGCTGAATGATAATTTTATGAAGAAAATTGTTATTCCTTGCATCATGGGTTTCATGAGCAAGATGTGTTTACCATAGATAAAAGACTTCTTCTTGATGTCTTTAGGATTCTTATGTTTCATCATAAATATTATAAGAGTCATAAGGTCAAAGATCAAAGAGAATGCTCCAAGATAAGTGTCACTATCTTCATGCAGAAACTCACTCTACAAACTGCAATATATCTCCTTGGAATGTCAGCTCAGATTTGAAAACTCTCCTATTGGCTTGAAGCATTATCAGTGACTTGTATATATACATGGGTAACGAGGAATCAAGAAACATAAGTCTTCGGATCACAAGTCTTCAAATATACAAGGAAGGGTCTCAACATATATCTCAAATACACAGTGAGGGATAGAGCTTCGATGTTTATCTCAGAAGCTCATAGCTCGAAGGATGAAGTCTCGACATATACCACAAGAAATGGGACATATCTCAAAAGTGGAGTCTCAGTATGTATCTAGTCTCGGCATATATATCTCAGGAATCTCAATATATATAGTCTCGACATATATATCTCATAAATCTCGATGTATATAGTCTCGACATATATATATCAGAAGTCTCGCCTCGACATATGTCTTAAAAGTCTCGATGAAGCATCAAAGTATATCTCAAAGCCTTAGTATTTATCTCAGAGCATTGAAGAAGTTTCGGAACTACTCTTGATAGATATATTTCAGGGTCTCGGTTCAACTATATGTGAAAGGATTTCTGAAAGCCTATAAGAATACGAAGATACATAAGTCAAGAGAGTATTCTTAGGACATTCTTCGAAAGGACACTCACTATAATGCATACACTATATGACTTATATGACTACGCATTGGTATACATAGTAACAAGCAGTGACATATCTTATCTTTGGTGATATGGACTGTGGCAAATTGAGAAGAGAAAGTATCGAAGACAATGACAAGACAATGAAAGGCATAAGGAGAAGGAGAATAATGATGACAGTGAATCAAGCAGTGCAGAAGTTAGTGACAAATATCTTGGAGGTAACTTTGAATCTACTTTTTTAAGAGTCTTGGTATTCAACATCTAAATATCTATAAGAAGAGATTCAAGGGTTTTCCTCTCTAAGAGAGAGAGGTTTTGGCCTTGGCAGCGAGCCAACTTTTGTGTTCTTGTTCTTTGTTTTTGGTAGCAATTTGATGAAGTAAACACACACTAATTATAAGAAGAAGAAGATCAAGCTAATAAAGGGAAATTGCAAAAGTACTTCACAAGTTGTTATCAAGTCTAGAAGAATCCTAATATTTGTAATTGCCCGTCATTCTTCAACAGCACCTGCTCAAACAACTCTCCCAAGAGCTTCCTCAACCATATAGCCTCACAACTCTCCATGTTGGTAGCAATATACTTAGCCTCGAAAGTACTAAGGGAAATGAACTTCTGCTTCCTGCTCATTCAAGATATCATGGCAGATCCAAGACTAAAACAACATCCTAAAGTGCTTTTCCTATCAATAACATTTATGGCCCAGTCAGCATCAGTGTATCCATGTAGCTTCACATCTCCAGAAGTATATCTCAGACGAAGATTAATTGTCCCATGCAAATATCTCAGCACATGGTTGGAAACAATCCAGTGTGCATGAAGAGTCTCAGTCATGAATTGACTCAAAGTATCCATTGCAAAACATATGTCTAGACGAGAGTTCACAAGGAACATCAATGCTCCATTTAGTTGTCGTTACTTGGAGGGATTCGCCAAGTCAGGTCTTGTAGCATATCCGCATATCTTCTTGAAGTTCATCTCCATTGGTGTGGCCATGGACTTGCATTATACTATTCCAAATCTTTCCAACAATTTCACAACCTATTTTCTTTGAGAAAGGAAAATCTCTTTGGGCTTCTTCCACACTTCTAATCCCAAGAAGTAATGCATCAATCCAAGGTCTTTCATTTCAAACTTAGAGGCTAGATCCCTCTTTCACTCTAGCATCAGAGGCTCACTACCTGTTAAGAATAAATCATCAACATATAAAACCAAAAAGAGAGGTATACCTTGGACCACTTTGAAGTAAAGGTTCAAGTGAGCATTGCTTCTTGTGAATCCAAGCTTCACCAAGTAGCTATCTATATAAGCATACCGGGCTCTGGGGGCTTGCTTCAAATCATATAGTGCCTTCTTCAGCCTGCAAACATGTGTCTTCCTATCTTGTACTTCAAATCCCAGTGGTTGTTCAATGAATACTTCTTTCTGTAGTATGCCATGAAGAAATGCAGTCTTTACATCCATCTAGTGAAGGGTTCATCCTTGATTAGCAACAAGGGAAACAATAGATATAATAGTAGTATAGTGGGCAATAGGTGCAAATATATCATCATAGTCTTCTCCCTCTTTCTGGGAGAAACCTCTAGCCACGAACCTCGCCTCATATTTTTCAATACTTCCCTCAGTTCCATGCTTGACCTTGTATAACCACTTTGAAGTCACAATAAACTTTTCTTTTGGTCTCGGAACAACATCCCACACATCATTCCTCATAATTGATTGATACTCTTTGGCCATGGCATCCTTCCAAAACCACTCTTTCAGTGCTTGTTCAAAAGTGGGAGGCTCAGCCTGTATGATGGTGCTCATAGCTACAACATACCCCTGGTATCAAGATGGTTTCTTGCTTTCTCTAAAGGTTCCTTTGGAAACAACATGTCTCTCAACATCCTGTAACATATCATGAATCCAAAGGGTCTCTTCCTTGCAGGGCTATCACATGGAGGAGGATCCAAGGGGTCCATAGGCTCCATTCGGTCATCAAAAACATCTTTCTCTGGCTCGGGCATAGTAGGGCCATCTAGAAGGTCCACATCATCCTCCTTCTTCTTAACAAGAGGAGGAGGAATATCCCTTGCTTTTCCAAGGGAAGCATCTTAATTGAAAGTCACATCCATGCTAAACTCAACATTCCTCTGACTAGGCACGTATATTCTAAAAGCTTTAGAATTATCACAATATCCAACAAACGTACCTTTCTTTCTAGTGGCTTCCAACTTGTTCCTCTTGTCCTTTGGCACATGAAAATACACGGCGCAACCAAATATCCTCAGATGTCCAACATCGGGCTTCACATTTGTGAAAACTTCTTCGGGAGTCTTGTCACCCAGGCCTTGATGAGAAATCCTGTTTTGAACATCGACCGCTGTAGGAGTGGCTTCTCCCCAAAGGAACTTCGGTAGCTTTTGATCATGCAACTTGGCTCGAGCAGCTTCCATGATGGTCCTGTTCTTTCTTTCAGCCACAACATTCTGCTCGGGATTGTAAGGTACAACGATCTCCTTCTTGATTCCAACTTTCTTACAAAAATCAAGAAACTCATTAGTATGAAAATTTCACAATGAAATTTTATTGTAGCAACTGGAATTAATTCTTCTAACTGCAAAATTAATTATCCAGTTTATTGCTACGACAACAACGAATTAATCACACTGCAATTGTCACAAATAAAACACCGTGGCAAATAAAAATGTTGGAAATTGAGAAATGCTAGCACACACAAGAATATCACCGTTGTTTTTTGGACAAAAGTCACCGGAAAAACCTAATGTGGGAAAACCGATTGCTGCAGCTGAGGGTTTATATTGTTATTTGCAGTAGAAAATCCGAGTACAATAAATTGGATGCCAAACTAGCAATCCAATCAGAGAGAATCACTGGAAAAATTATTGTGAAGATTTTTCCTCACTCCACAGTTGATTTTAGCTCCAGAAACTTGCCCCTCAACAATTCACACTTCCTTCTACGTTAGCCTCTACGCAGTGCTTGCACAGTCCTTGCTGCCACTGCCTCTGGAAACTCTTGAAATCTGTAGCTCTACTTCTCTCTGGTTTTGGAATTGATTCACTAGCCATTTTGATCAAAATCCCAACCGCCAACTACTGAATCGACTGCTTCTCCAGTTAGATCGAACTGCACTATTGCTATTGCCTACGCAGTCCTTACGCAGATCCTTTGCGCGAATTTGCACTCCCTCAATCTAACTCTTTGGAACTAGAAAATATTTCTTTAGATACTGCTGACCTCTCTTGCCACTTGCTACTAACCTATTAGCTTGACCTCCACTACTAAATCACTCCCGCTACTGGGAATTCAACCTACATGGGAAACTGAGTACTGCACTTGTATATCCTCCATCTACCCATCGACCTCTTCTTATAACCTCAAGTTAGAACTCCAATGGCCACGATTAAAACTTAATTGATGGTTGAGATCATTTCCATGTTGATCCGTGTGAGTTTCTAAAAGATTCACACCCTTCTCAATTAATTCCTATTAATTAACCACTTTTCCTAAGTTAAACTTTGGAAATTTTTAATTATGGTCAATTAATTTAATTGAGCCATCTTTTAGGTGGAGTTTCCAGAAACAATTTCTGGCTTTTGGAGAACTCCTATGTTTTAGCCTCTCCACAAGGTTTCGAGACTAGAACACCATCTGATTCTACAAAAACTAACACTCCCTCTTAGCGAGGAAGGTGTTCTCTCCAACTCTAGTACTGCATTGTTGCTACAACACCCTGTTTCTGTAACATCCTCAATACACGCTACTGATGTCTGGCCACTGTGACTACTTGTCACTGCCCACCAATCACTGCGCAACTTTGATGCTGCATCTGTGCTGCTATCAACACTGCTGTACAATCTGTACTACTGCCAACTCTACATCTGCATTGCAACTCCCTCTCAACTGTTGCTGCTGCTACTGCAACTATAGCAACTGAGAAGCATCCAAAATACTGTCCTTGCTACTGAAACAGATTCTCCACCATACCCATCTGTTCTTTGAAATAGACGGACTTAGCTCTCCCTAGAACTTTCGTGAGTATATCTCCAACTTTCTCATCTGTGGAAACATATTGTAGCTAGATCGCTCCATCTTGCACACAATCTTTGATGAAATGACATTGAATATTTATGTGTTTCCACCTTTCATGAAACACTGGATTCTCAGAGAGCTTGATGCAACTCTGATTATCACAGTAGATGTTGGTCGCCTCCATCCTTTGCCTCAACTAGCTTACCAACAACTTTCGAAGCCATATAGCTTTAAAGGTAGCTGTGCTTGTTGCCATATACTTTGCCTCTGCAGAGCTCATTGCTATTGACATATGCTTCCTACTGCACCAAGAAATCATTGCTGATCCAACATTGAAGAAAGACACAAACGTACTTTTCCTGTCCATTGAATTGCTTGCCCAATCTGCATTCATGAACCCAGATAGTTAGACGTCGTCCCCTTGGGTATATTTCAATCCATATTCTATTGTGCCACACACATACCTCAAAATGTGCCTCGTTGTTGTCCAATGTACCCTCTCCGGTTCCACCATAAACTGACTAGGGGTACTGACTGCGAAGTAGATATCTAACCTAGTGTTGACCAGATACATGAGAGAACCGATGAGTTGTTTATACAAGGTGGGGTCAACATCCTTGTCATCTGATGCATCTCTTTTCTTCCACTTGGGTGATTATGGGTTTACAATCTTGCAGTTTGAATCTCTTTAGAATATTTGTAACATATCTTCCTTGGCCAAGGAAGATCTCCCTGCCCTTCGACCACACTTCCAATCCTAGGAAATTGTGCATCAACCCAAATCCCATTGAGAAATCTAGGGAAACTAGATTAGATGATTTCTCTTACTTTGATAACTATTTGTGATGTATTATTATTATTAGTGTTTTCTATCATCAAACAACTACCAATTCATAAAGAACAACTAGACAATAGGACGCAAGATGTAGGTGATCATCCAGGGCCAAAACCTCTCCAACTGAGAGGAAAACCCATTAGAATTCTTCTCTTCTTATAGAACTTCAATTGACGAATTCCAAGACCTATAACCCTTGACCAAGACCCTCCAAGACCAAGTCAACTTTTTCCTTCTTGAACGACTTCCAACAACAAACTTCAACCTTCCAACAACTTCTCCAACAACTTCGACCCCAACAACAATTTCTGCAACTTTGACCTTGATGCAGCTTCAACAACTTCAACCTAGCAACTTCACAGCTTCGACCTAGAAGCAACTTCACAGCTTTGACCTTGCAACTAAACAGCTTCGACCTTGCAGCTTCACAACTTCGATGTAGCTTCACGACTTAGACCTCGCACCTTCACAGCTTCGATGCAAATTCACAACTTCGATGCAGCTTCAAAATTTTGTCTTGCCAAGTAACTGTAGAAACCCTAGCAAAAGAGAGAGAGAGGGGCCCAAAACTTCGAACTTGTTCTTCTTCTCCTTCTTCGTCCTTTTCTAGCTGATATCTTTTGGAGATCGAACTTGCTTGAGTGAGTGTGCAAATGATATCGAATTCCTTCTTATTTATAGGCTTGTGAGGGGTACGAATTGCTATCTTGAGGCCGACTTGTCCCTTCATGTAGGCTGACTTGATCTTTGTGCCATGACGAGGTCTTGGATGGTGTTTTGACTCTATTTTGAGTCAATAAATTTTTCTTTACAATATGTAACATGCCCAAATGGGTCTTCAATACATGACAATGAATCAATACCCTTTATGAAAAACCTAGAAGCACTCAATGGGTGCTTAACCTAAAACTAAATTTCCCTTGAGCATGAAACCCATGCCTCAAGAACACAAATAATAAATTTATTTTTCTCTTTTCATTAAATACATAAAATCACGATTAAATATGCCATTATGAAGATCGAACCTAGTTACATATTTCAACAAATCCTTCATATCAAACTCTACTCCTAGGTTCCTTTTGCAGTCCTCTATGAGCCCTAATGACCTTGTCAAGAAGAGATCATCCACACACAACACTAAGATTAGTGGCTCATCTTCTACCATCAAATAGTAAAGGTTGGAATCTTTGTCCCTCTTGATGAATCCCATTTGTTGCAAGTAGTTGTCAATCCAATCATGCCATGCCCTGTGAGCCTGTTTGAGCCTGTGTAGAGCTTTCTTCAGTCTACATAAATGAGTGCGCCTCTCATGAGTCTCGAAGCCCTCTGGCTGTTTTATGTACACCTCCTCCTCTATCACCCTAGTCAAGAATGTTGCCTTGATGTCCATCTAGTGAAACTGCCACCCCATTTGAGCTGCTAGGGATACAAATGTTGAGAAATCAATCCTAGTATAACTAGGGTTAGGTTTATCTTTCTTGATAATTACTTTTGAATTATGTTGGATTCTTTTACTTATTTGTTATATTATCTTTCATCAAGCAATTACCAAATTATGTGTGTATGAAGATCACAAAAGCACAAGACACAAGATGTAGCCACTCTACCGAGAAAAACCCCTATCTAGGGGAAAACCCAGTCAAAAATCTCTTCCTTCAATAGTTTTCTTAAGACTCTTCAACCTCGACACAGACCTCCTCCAACCACCAAGTCAACCTCCTCTTCCAACAACTTTGACCCAGAATTTCGACCTTGAAGCAGCAACACTTCGACCCAGCAGATGGCAGCGACAGTTTCGACTAGACAAGGAAAACTTCAATCTCCCAGAGGAATCCAAACGAGAGAGAGAGAGAGCCCAAAACTTCGATTTTCTCTTTTCCTTCCTCTTTCTCCAACTTCGCACTTCTTTCAGCCTCCTTTCCTTCTTCGCACTTTTCCAGCTCTTTCTTCTGGATATCGAACTTATGAGTGAGTGAGAGAGTGTTCCAAATGAATTCAATCTCCTTGTATATATAGGCTTGAGGTGACGTTGAATTGCCCTGTTTGAGGCCGACTTGATCTCCTTGAGGTTGACTTGGTGTGGAGGTGTCAAATACCTAATTTGACTCAATAATAAATCTTTTTACATGATTCAAAAGCCCAAGAAGGGTCTCTTTAAATGGACAATGACTCTAATGACTCAAAATAAATCCTAGAAGTCCTGAATGGGGACTTTGACCTAAAACATGATGTCCCAAGCATGAAACCCATGTGTTAATAAGTCATTGCGATAATAATAAAAAAAATCTTTTTCATTCTTTTGACAAGTACATTAAATGATGACTCAATTACATTTATTAAGACTGAACCTAGTTATATTTTTCAACACTCCCTCTTAACTAGAGAGGTATTCATAATAACATATACAAGTACAAGGAAGATCTCAAACCATATGAACTATGAAGAGTTTAGGCACCGTAATGCCATGGACTATATTCTTGACCAGGGCAATCTATCCAAGGTCCTCCAACAATTTAGGCACTCACGATGCCATGGACTAGATTCCTAACCAGGGCAATCTATTCGGGTGGGATTAAGATGGACTAAAGCTTTCAGCCAGTCTAGGTACCATCAGGCTTATTTGCTAACCATCAACGTAGGGATCCAGGTGCGTATCTGAGGTCAGAGCTCCATGATGAACACTACCCTCCCTACTTCGGGATCCAGACATCAACACATAGTGTTGGCCAGATGTCCTCCCAGGGAATGTGTCTCACACACAACGCCTCAACAAATCTCTTCCAAACTTTTATCATCATCAACAAGATCAAAAATATCAACTAAATCAAGCATGCTCCTAAGATATTCAAACTTCTTATTAGGAAGAGACTTTGTTAGTATATCAGCTACTTGATTGCCTGTTAAGACATGCTGTAGCTTAATGATCCCATCCTGCACCAAGTTTTTAATGTAGTGGAACTTATTGTTGATATGCTTCGACCTAGCATGAAACACGAGATCTCTAGACATTTTGATTCAACTTTGATTATCACAGTAGGATCCAAAGGCTTCTCAAACAAATATGTCAGAAGCTTCCTCAACCATACAACCTCCTTTCCTACTTCACATGTAGCCACATACTCTGCTTCAACACTACTTAAAGCAACGAGATCTTGCTTTCTACTCATCCATGAGATCATGCCAGATCCCAAGCTAAAGCATCCACCTGTAGTGCTTCTTCCATTGGTCTCACTTCCACCCCAATCAGAATCTGTGAAGCCAATTAGCTTGACTTCCTTGTTATTGTACTTTAAGCAATGATGTATAGTGCCATGAAGATATCTCAATATATGCTTGGAAACTATCCAGTGATCATGACGAGGCTCCAATTGAAACTGACTAAAAATGTTCACAACAAAGCATATATCCGGCCTAGTATTTAATAGATACATCAGAGAACACACCAACTGACAATAGGAGGTAGGATCTACGAGACTTGAGTTAGAGTTGCTCATATTTTTTAGATTGGTGATCATAGGAGCAGTCATGGGCTTGGAATCCATCATCCCAAATTTCTCCAACAACTTGATGATATACTTTTCTTGCCCCAAATATATCTCCCCAATCTTTTTCCATACTTCTAGACCTAGGTAATAATGCATCAGTCCTAGATCCTTCATCTCAAATCCGGTTGCTAGCATCTTCTTGCATTCTTGTATCCTTTGTTCCACACCTATAATGAATAGATCATCCACATATAGTAGAATAATGACTGGCTCATTATCCACAACCTTGATGTAGAGATTTGGATCAACATAACTCTTCACGAACCCAATTCTTAGAAGGTATGCATCCATTCTTGCATACCATGCCCTAGGAGCTTGCTTCAAACCATATAAGGCCTTTTGGAGTCTACATACATGAGTGTCTTTGCTATTTACTTCAAATCTTTCGGGTTGCTCAATGTATACTTCCTCATCGATGGTCCCATTCAGAAATGTTGTTTTCACATCCATTTGATGGATATTCCATCCCATTGTAGCAGCCAATGTAACAAAAGATCTAATGGTAGTATATCTTGTTGTGTATGTAAAGGTTTCTTCATAATCTATGTCTTCCTTTTGAGAGAAATCCCTTGCAACAAATGTAGCTTTGCATTGGTCTATACTTCCATCAACAACGTGCTTGATCTTGTAGATCCATTTGGAGGTGACAACCAATTTGTCACTAGGTCTAGGAACGATTTCCCAAACCTCATTCTTCATGATGGATTGATATTCTTCCTGCATTGCCTTCTTTGATACTTCTTGATGAACAACTTCTTCAAATGTAGATCGTACAACTTCAGTCAGTTTTGTCATATATGCAGCATATCCAAAGTAACTTTTCAGCCTTTTTTTCTTTAAAGGTTTCTTTTGTAGCTCCATGTCCTTTAGCATCTTCAAGTTTTTAACCAATTTGGCCTCTTCATTATGTTCGATATGATCACAAGTTGAATAGGCTCACTTGGTCCTTTTTCTTCTTCTTGAATTGTAGATGGTTTGTCATGCTGTACTTTTTCTTCTTCGAATATAGGTAGATCTTCGTTATCGGAATCAATAGGAATGCCCTTGGATCTTTTGTAGGCATGATTTTCATCAAATATAATGTCTCTGCTTACTTCAATATGTCTTCCTTGCTTGATGTAGATTCTATATGCCTTTGAGGAGAGATTATAGCCAACAAAAAACCCTTTGATGCTTGTAGAATCTAACTTCTTTCGTTTGTCCTTTGGAATGTGGATATAGGCAGGACTCTCAAAGCTCCAGAGATGGTCCACACTTGGCTTCTTCCATGTGAATGCTTCCTCAAGTGTCATATTTCCAAGAATTCTATGAGGACTTCTATATTGAATATATATTGCTGCCATTGCTGCTTCTCCCCATATAAATTTTGGTAAGTCTTGATCAAAGGAGCATTGTTCGTATACCTTCTTAAATTGTCCTATTCTTTCTTTTGTCCGCTTCATTTTGTTCGGGATAGTAGGGAACAATAAGTTCTCTCTTAATTCCCGCTTCTTTACAATATGCAATCAGTTCTTTAGAAGTGTATTCCCCACTATTGTCGGATCTCAAAGTATTTATTTTTCATTCGGTTAGGGTTTCCAATTCAGATCTAAACTCTTGGAATTTTTCAAACACTTCATCCTTTTTCTTGAGAAGGTAGAGCCATGTCTTTCTATAGTGATCATCAATGAATGTCACATAGTAAAGATGACCTCCAAGTGATTTGTCAAACATAGGCCCACACACATCATAATGAAGGAGGTCTAATAATTCTTTACACCTTGTTTCACTATTTGAAAATGGTTTTCTTGTATGTTTACCCAAAGAGAATCCCTTGCAAACTCCTTCACGATCTTCTTTGATATCGGGGATGCCATGAACTAGTTGATTAAGAATGGGAATGACCTTGTTGTTGAAAAGTAACTAGGTTCAGTCTTCATAATGACATGTGTAATTGTGATTTTATGTAATTGATGAAAAGAAGAAAAATAAAATTATTATTATGCTTGTATCATGGGTTTCATGAGCAAGGAATTTTATTTTTAGTGATGACTCCTATTACTCCTGCCACCTACACCTACCTACAAGTCAGTGAGAAAAAGCCTTTAACCCCACAAGGCATGGTTGGTGACAGGGAACTAAGAGTAGGGGCTATCACACTAAATCCCTTCTCTCTTCGTTTAAGCTATCTCTTAGGTTAGCTATGGGGGGTGGTCCCTAAATGGAAAACTAAGTTAAAGAAATGTGAGGTTCTAGGAGAGGTGTTAAAGTGAAAGTGGATTACTTTTAATTATGAGCAATAAAAATCACTAACATAATAAAACCATATAAGTAGTGCCTTAAGATAAATTGCTCAACAGGAATGAAAGATACATTTGCTCAAAAACAAAAGTAGAATGCTTTCAATAATGAAAGTAAATCAATTCTGAAATGGAAATAGAGATGTTAGCACGATAATTGATACAAGATATAAAATGCTTTCAAAATATAATCAAAGCCTAAATCAAAGCATATAGAGATATCTTGCAAAAGGAAAAACAACTAGTGTTCTACTTGCAAAAGAAAAATGCAACAATGCTTGCCAACATAAAATATTCAACAATGACAAATAAAATGGACAATTGCAAGTGAAATCACAAGATGTATTAGCATGAGATGCACCTATACTATATTTGAATGCAATTGGTCCTGATTATTTTTAATCTAAAATGCCTAGTCTAAGTGATAAGTCCTCATCTTGAGCTCTTACCAAAGGGTAAAAATTGGGGTGACTATAAGAAAGAGGGGGCGAGAGCACGATGGTGTGATTAAAGATACCCGTCCTTTGAGTCTTATGAGCCAGCGGGTGCCTTTGTTCATACAAGGAGACAAACCACCTTCATAACTGTAGGGTCACATGCTTGTACCTTACTTCGTAATAGATGGAAGAACTTTCCAAGAAAGCCTTTTTCCATATACTTTCTATCAACCAAGCTTATGCTTGGAGGTTGATTTTAGTGATGATGCAACTATACCAAAATGCTTCATATGGTATGCAAATAAGTTTTCCAAATAGAGATTTGCAATGCATTCAATATAATGGAAATAGTGCTCAAAGTAAATTGCAAAATGTAAACTCAATTGGAAAAGGAAATTAGCTTGCACATGAATTAAATAAGATTACTAATTGCTTTGCTTCAAGAAAATGGAAAGGTGCTCAAAAAGATAATTTGGATAGTTTTCTCAAAATAGTGCAAGATGCATAAAATTTCTAGAACATATAAGATTGTAAGTTACTCAAAATAATTGCTTTGACAAATGATAAACAAATAACCAACTAAAGCAATGAATCTTGAAATTTATGTGCTTGCAAAATGAGCAAATAACTTGAATAAAAGAGCATGTAAACAATGAGCCTATTGTGAGGCCAACATGAAGCAAATGGTTAAACTTTGCTACTTGAAATTAAATGCCTTGCATAAAATAAATTGCTTTAAAAAGTAAGATTTGGAATTGTACTTGAAAGCTAAACTTGAAATGACAAAGCATGAAAATAAGTAACAAAAGACAAATTCAGAAAATTAGCTTGTGAAGGTGATGTTGTGTTAATTTTAAGGCATGCAAGATGAAAAACTTTTAAAACAAGCTCAAAATCAAACCACCCACATGTTCCTCCTTTTACAAAAAAAGGGGAAAATGATAACTTGGGTGAAAACCCAAGCTCCCACAAAAAACTAGGCTTTTATTAGATGTTATAAGATGAGAAAGGTTGGCCTCCAAATGTGAATGAAATGTTGCACAAAACAAGGAGCCAATCCTCCTCAAAATCCCACGGCCTTGCCAAGTAGCAACCCTCTTTTATATCCACGACCTCCTCAAAAATATCAACTTTGAAAGGGTAGTGAGGTCCTACAAGGAAAAATGTTAGAGTTTGTGTGATCCTTCCTTGATGCTCGTCACCAACACTCTAACTATAGGTTGGAAGATCAAGAAACAAGTTATTGTAGAAATAATATGAAAACAAATTAAATAGAAATACAAATAATATACAAGAAACCCAATCAAGTGATAGGAGTGAACCCCATCACTTGGTTTAGTTTAGAAAAAATTTCAAATAGCTAATATGAATCAATGAAGCATTATGTCAAAGATTTAAAATAAAATAATTGCTTGAATACAAGCTATGCCCAAACAAATTTCTGCTAGACACTTTTCGTAAGATAAACTAAGTGAATCCAAATAACAAATGAGAGTTCTTTTGAATGGTGCTCCAAAAGTGGTTTGGTCTCCCAAAGACTTCCTCTCACACTTGATCCAACAAAAATTCTTTTACAATACTCAAATCAAACATTAGTCCATATAGATTTAGATAAACAAACAATGAATTGAAACTTCTAGAAATTCATTTGAAAATAAACTAGAACTTTCAAACTCTAGAGCCTATTTTCAAATCAAATGCTAATACAAGATAACTTTGCACTAGCAAGTTTACAAGAATATATGGGAAATGAAATAATTCAAAACATAGAAATATTATACCAATAACTTACAATGCATCATGCTCCAAAGGAAGAACACCTATGAATGGACCCCCAAAGTCTTTTTATTGATATTCTTGAAAAGTGTACAAAGTAGCAGCGCTTCCGCAAGCACAAGAGCTAGTAGACAATTGATACAATATGAGAGCCCATGGCTCTATTATATAGAGAGTTGGGAGCAAATCCCAATGTAGAGTGATTAAACAAGTGGCATGAGGTGACAATCGCAAAGAGAAATTCGAATTTGTTGAATGGAATTCCAATGCCAAGTGTAAAAATCGATTTCTAGCAAGTGGACATCATTTTCTTTTTCCCTTATGTGCCAAATTCGAATTTTATGATGGAATGAAAAGTGTAAATGGGTGGTAACCCATGTGGGGGCAATTTTCCACAAAAATCTCCACCAAATATTCTCTCAAGTCCTCCCAAATGTGCATTAACTTCACAAATTCGAATTTCCAGTTAAACAACTTTTTCATTTAATGTCAAAAATTCGATTTTATTTGAGCACGTCATTTTCTTGATTTTAGGAGTCCACATCACTTTAAGACTTCACTTTAACTCCATAATTTTCCACCACATTTTCATAACATTAGGCATGTGTGGATATTTGTTTTTTTCCATTAATTTAATTTATGGCCTAATTAATTGTCAGATTTCCCACTAAACTTAGGAAAAGTGGGTTTTGAGGGTTCAAAACACATTTTTAACCCCTCAAAGTGTGTCATAGTAGAAATTTGAGGTGAGAGGTGCAAATTTTATTACTTATACCCCATACAACTTCTCTAGATATCACTTATTAGATCACAAATACAATTTTTATTACAATCTCTACAGTGCGGAAAATCTAAAAAATTAAAAAATGACTACCTAGACCTAACCAAATTTCAAGATTTCTTTTTTGTGATCTAGTATGATAATATACATCAACTCGAGACACTAAGATGTGTTAGGGGTTCAACCTTCAAACCGTCAGCTCGACTTTGGGGTAAAAAGTGAGTGAAAAATCCTAGAAAATTATCCATCTCTAAAAAAAGAAAAGATAATTAACTAGATAAAAAAACACTCCATGGTGTACTCGTTTTTTGATCGAGTACCAACATCCTAGGCCTGTTGCAGACTCAAAACTCATTATTACTAGTATCACTTATTACAATTTCATGTAGGGTGTGGAATTTGGGTACAACAAAGATGATGAGAAATAGAAGTAGAGTTTAAAAACTCTTGTTGACTGATAATATCTGATGGTACAAGTGTCCTTTGGATCATACTTGGGCATTGAGTCTTCATATAATCATCATGTGCCACTCTAGTAGTCAACATTTGGCTCCATATGGGGATGTATGCTAGATATGAAGTGATAGTGCGTAAGAACTTGGAATCTGCATCCATCAACAAAAGACATATATCAACAGTATTCATTCAAATTATCATGAAATAAAATTGTTTTCGCACGAAGTGTCTAGGCATCGCGACAATGCTCGGAGTAAGGGTTGTCACTCTAATCCTTACTCACTCTGTTTAGACTCTCTCCTAGTCAAGTCAAGGGGGGTTTTCCTTAGGGGTAAATGAATGAGGATAGCTTGTAGAACACAGGCTCTAGGAGACTTAAGGATCAACAACTTGATGAATGTAAACAAGTCTTGGTTAGCTGAGATGGATAGATTAAACAATTAATATAAGTAAGACACAATCGCATGAGATAAATGATTTTAGACCAATGCCTTTGTATTCAATTAACCATAGACTACATATAAACAAGTTATCTCGAGCAATTTATAAATATTGCAAAGTGACGATCATGAACAATTAAACGTCAACGCCCAAAACTTTATCAGGAGAGAGTTTCTAGCAACTAAATCCCAGATCTTAGAAGAATTTATCTTTCTCCTATAGTCAGTATGACTTTTAAAACATTAATCGCTCTTGACAATAGAGAAATCACTACCATTAAAGTTTTACACTTAACACCAAAGACACCAAGGAACTTTAAATTTGAATTTAATTATCAAAGATTAATGTGGCAAAATTTTTTAGTGTGATTACAAAAAAATAAAAATTGAAAGGACTTTAATAAATTAAAATTTTTTAATGGGCCATAGGCGACATAAAAATTTAATTTTTTAAATGTGAACCGTAAGTCCTTTGATTTAATTCACTGGTAATTTCAAAGTCACAAATTTTCTTTTAAAATTTTAGTTTTTTAAATGTTTTTTATAATATATATATATATATATATATATATATATTTTTTTTTTTTTTTTTTTTTTTTTTAAATTTTTTGTTTAGAAAACAAAATTAAAATAAAAAGAAGAAAAACCAAAACAAAACTAAAGTCATAAAAAAAATTTAAAACAAAAGAACAAAATCAAAGCAAAAAAATAAAAAAAAGGAAATGGAGAAACCAAAAAATCAAATTTAAAATAAATCTAAGTCTAACCAAAGTTTAAAAAAATCAAATAAAGCAAAAAAATTAGAAGGAAAAAATCTAAAACCCTAATTGCATAAACATAACACAAATGAATTAAAAAAAGTCGAAAGGTTGAGTGTTTGTTTGCAGGTTTGGATGGCGGTAGAGATAGGAGTTCAACGGACAAGAGGGAACAAGGCAACAAAGAGGAATGCGACTGTGGGTTGGAAGGGATGAGGAAATAAGGCAGCAGGAGAGGAAAAGTCTATGCAAAGGGAAGAGATGCACGTAGGTGATGGCCGTGGGTTGAGGGATACACAAAAGAGAGCGAGGGAGAGAGCCTCGACGGAGCTGCAACAGGTTTGCAGGTTGAGGAGGAGAGGGAGCCATGGAAGAAGGGTTTAGACATAGGTAGAGGGAAACCGACAACAACAACAAGGGGTTTGGCAATAGAGGAGATTAGGGAGATTCGAAGGCAATAGGCAGTAGCGATGTTTGAAGGGATTGCGAGTGGGCAGTTCTGAAGGAAGAGAGGGATCCGAGCGTAGGTTTGGAGGAAACGAAAAAGAGTAGGGAGCTCAGATAACAGAGGGTTTAGGCGTTAGAGAAAGGGGTTTTCTGCAGCAAATCGAGCTGTGGGTTAAGAGGAACTGTCAACGGAAAAGTTTGAGGGTGCAAGGAGGAAGATAGGGATGAAGACTGCGGTTGGAGGGTGCTGCAAGGAAACTTGAACAACATTTTTTTGTTTTTTTTAAGAAGATAAAATGTAGTAGCAAAATGGAAAACACACAAGAAAGAGGAGCTGTGATTTTTGAGGAGCTTCAACGCAGCAAACTGAAAAACATGGTAGCCCAAAAAACCCTTAGACAATTTCCATAAAGTTAAACTAGTATACTTCTGCTTCAGATTTCCTTGAAACCTTTATAAAAATTTCCAGATTTAAAATTGTCAAACCCTCGAACTGTAAAAAATGATGTCATTGCAAAATGATATTGAGGCCAGATCTTACCCTCCAAGGCTTAGATCTGGCTTCAAACAGGAATTCTCCATCATATCTGCACTTGCTAAAACGAGAACAAAACACCTAGACGATATATACAATGATAAAATAAAAAATTCCAAAACCTAGTTAAAACTAAATAATTACAAGTTGAAGGCTCTAAGTAGCCAGATCTATCATTATGCTGCACATAAATTAAAAGATTTTTAAATTTTAAAGGTGCTAACTCGAAACCATTTGTGTATCACCAACAAAATATTATGATAAGCTCGGAGCTAATTTAGCTGGGCTCTTCTGGAAACACAGATGGGGAGTTGGTTGGTCCAGTTGAAAACTTCCCGTAACGCTCGAGGATCTACAATCAAAATTTCCCTGCAAAACTCAATCCGGCCATCAAAATAGAGCAAAAAAATAATAATAAAATTTAGACAAATAGAGATACCTGCTATTACGTTCAAAATTTAGATTATTAGTCAAACCCGGTCCCCAGCAACTGAGCAAGATGCCTGTACTCAAACCACTCTTCAGAAGCTATCATCAATGACTTTAGAAAAAATTATGCATGAAAACAACACATTTTACAGTATTCCCATGAAGAGTAACACCAGTAGAATTTAACCCCAAAGTCTTTTTTTATTATCCAGAAAAAAATATTACACAAATGCTTCTTGCTAAGCACACGACTCAAAGATCAGATGGACTTGTAAGTCCTTAATTAACCCATGAACTTCGATTTTCTTCGAATCCATGGCACATATGTTATAGTAAGGCCTAGATATCCTCAAGTTAAGTTGTTGTTAAATTTAGGTATGTTTTATGCTTAGAGCAATTTATTTCAATTTTCACAGTTAGTTCAATATCTTTTCCAAATTAGTAATCACATCAACATAATAGTAAATTGCAGATAGAACATAAACATCAATCGCAGAAGACAAGCCAAGACAAGAGGACACAAGATGTGGCGTTAGCCAGGGACAAACGCCAATGTGGGGAAACCCTTGATCAATTCTTCTTATATGTTCTTCAATAGTTTAGCAGAGAGAGATAGTATATATACAACAGAAGTCAATACTTTGACTTATTTAAATAAGAACATAGATCATCTCTAAGAAGATGATACATGAGGTAGTTGAGCTCAGTTGAAGACATGCTGCTTCAACTGATTCTCCAAGGTGACTTCATCGCCTTGCTACACTTATCATTGTGCTGCTCCTCATCATCATGCTGCACCTCACTATGCTGCACCCATCATCACTATGTTGCATCTCATCATGCTTCACTAATCATGACTGTAACCATCACTGTACTGCATCATGTACCATTGCTGTCCCATGTGCCATTGCCGCACCATGTTGCCACACTGCTGTCCCATGTGCCATTGCTGCACCATGCTTGCCACTATTGTCCCATGTGCCATTGCTGCACCATGCTTGCCACTGTTGTCCCAT
Organism: Pinus tabuliformis; assembly: GCA_031772625.1. Classification (NCBI taxonomy): domain Eukaryota; kingdom Viridiplantae; phylum Streptophyta; class Pinopsida; order Pinales; family Pinaceae; genus Pinus; species Pinus tabuliformis. The sequence goes on along the minus strand of CM062820.1, from coordinate 438,429,931 downwards.
GTGGCATGTTGCACCATGGTTCCACACTGATGCATGTGCTTGTTGCACCATGCTTGCCATTGCTGTCCCATGTGGCATGTTATACCATGTTGGCATACTGCTGTCCCAACTTGTTGCACCATGCTGCCACACTGCTGCATGTGCTTGCTGCACCATGCTGCCACACTGCTGCATGTGCTTGTTGCACCACGCTTGCCACTGCTGTCCCATGTGGCATGTTGTACCATGTTGCCATATTGCTGTCCCAATGTGCTCGCTGCACCATGCTTGCCATTGCTGTCCCATGTGGCATGCTACACCATGTTGCCACACTACTGCATGTGCTTGCTGCACCATGCTTACCACTGCTGTCCCCTAAAGGATTTGTCCACCTCAACGCAACCCTAGACTACCTCCAACTATTTGCTATGGCTTGCGGCCTAGCAACATTTTGCTGTAGATTTTGGCCTCCTCCAAATGTGCCCAAACAACCAGCGTTTTGTTCCTCTACTCGGCCTAGCAGCTTGCCTTTCAGCCCTAGAACTCGGCCTCCTGTAGCAGAATTCCTCGGCCCTCCTTCAGCAATCTGGTCACTTGAATTGGCCTACAGCTAGGGCATCATAGGCTTGCGGCTAGGGCAGGATAGACCTGCGTATGAGGCAACATGTAGGCCTCCTTCACCATGTCATATCTCCATCTTGTTAAGGCCTCCTCCATAGCTGCGTTAAAACTTCTTCCATGACTGCGTTAGAGGTAAGGGCTCCTTTAGGTCAGTGTATAGGTTCCTACCATAGCTGTGATTTGATCTCCATTAGGGCAGCGTAGAGGTCCCTTCCATGGCTGTGATCTGATCTCCATTAGGGCAGCGTAGAGGCTTCTCCTTTTGACTGCGTCAAGGTCTCATGCTAGGGCTCCTTACCTTCTGTGTTTAGGGCTTCCTCTCCTAGATTTCTCTTCCACTAAAACCCAAAGCGAGTGGAGAGAAATCAAGAGTGAAGTGTGTGTGAAATGACTCTCAAGTCATCTCTTTTTATACTAAAACGTTGAGCACATGTGGGGGTTATTAGGTTGCTGGCCGACCTTGACGAATTGTCCTATAACACAAATAAATTCATATCTTTATGAATACATATCGGAATTGGATGATCTTTAGATCAATCCTACACCTCTCGATGAGAGGGATCCAAGAAAATTATCAACGGCCATAAATAAGATGACCCACATGGAGTTTGGCCCTAGTTGCCAATTTTAACAGTTGTTCCATGACTCTCTTAGTCATCACATAAGAGGAAGCACCAGAGTCAGGCATGCAGTTGCATAATCGATAATTATTAACAAGCAAAGTTATGAAAAAAGGAGAATGCCATTTTTTATCAGATTCCATACTTTGCAAATACACGGGAGCATCGTGAGTTACATTCACGTGGGTACTGCCAATAACACTTAGTAACTTGGCCTTCTGGGAGGGGATCTTCACTATTTCGGTGACAGGAACCAAAACTTTAGAGTTATTAAACCAACCTCCTAAATCAATATTCATCCCAGAAGCTGATCCAGGGTTAAGACTTCGAGAGTTAACTTGATTATCATTTTGACTTCTTCTCTGATAGGTTAGCCCCTTGTCCTTAGCAATTTCAAGAACTCACTTAGGAGGAGGCTCCTCACTAAAAAGTTTAACCAAAACATCAGTTTCTGAACCAAAATTATTAATGCTATATGAGGATGTGAAAGGTCTGACGGGTTGACTATTTCCCTTGTCCTCTTCCCAATTTTCTTGCGATAGATAATATTCTTTACCAACCATGTTTATCTGATTGTTTGTCCCAAGCATCCCATGATGCATGATTCTCTTGATAACAGGACAAGTAGCTTCTTCATGAAACTCTTCACAGGCCCTACAGTAAGGCAGGGTATCCTCCACAAGTTTATTAGTTTCGAGAGGATTGGGAGGCCTCTACTCACTGGTTTGACCTTATTTTGTCAGTTATTTCGATTATTATTATTATTATTATTATTATTCTGACCCTTAGGTTGATGATTTTGCATTTGAGCTCTTTCCATTTGAATCAACCTAGACTGTAATGTAGTTATCTCCTTGGCGTGATCAACAATCATCCTAGCTTGATTTAACTCCATATTTTCTAACGTCTTAAGCAATTTTTGCATAGATTCTTCTTCAAATTCCTTTTCTTTTCCTTTAGTTTTTTTTAATTTAACAACAGATCTATCAAACCTAGGAATTTTAGATTTGCTAGAAGCCTTATCTTTTTCCAGCTCTTCAGCTGTGATTTGACAAGCCTTGTAGTCACCAGGCTTGGTCCTTCTTAGCTCATAAAAAGTGTCAGGATTGAAAGCAAAGAGATAATAATCGAGAAGCATTTTCTCAGATGGTTTGTAATCAATTATATTGCTTTAAGCATACCATTAAACCTTTTATTAAATTCTTCACGTCTCATTTTCTTTCCTTTTAATGACGCTAATGGCTTTTGCTAGAAATTGATCTTCTTTCTTATCACCAAATTTGTCTCTAAAAGCATTAAGGAGGGAATTAAATGAATAAATGCTATGATTGGGCCTATCCCTAAACCAATCCATAGCATCCTGCTCAAGGGTCAAGACAAAGCATTTCATTTGCACATCCTCATATTTATGAGCATGAGCGAATTTAGCCCACAAAGTCTGAAAAGCATATAAATGTTTTTTAATAGTGATTGCATTATTTCCTTGGAAAGCGGGTAACTTGTTTAGACCATTATTAGGAAGCTTATGGGGATAAACCTGGATGTTAGCAAAATTAAGAGGCTCATAGATATCCATGATGTCTGGAATGAGAGGATTCACGAAGAGCGAATGGGTGTCATAGAGAGCTTCCTGGCCGAGATTGTCAAGGAGTGTACGAAAAAAGAGCTTGTGTAATTTAGCTCTAAGAGCCCTTTCATGATCCATAGTAGGAATAGCCAAGCTGCTTGGGTTCCTCTTAGTACATGCCCTTGTAGAAGATGGAGGAAGTGGAGTTTCCACTCAGACAAAAATCTAACCTAGACAGAGAAAATGAGATGAAGACGAATGGGTGAAGATGAAAGGATCAAATGATGAGAAGAGATTGAGAGGACCAAGGACAGAGAAACTCTGTCCCTGGCAACGGTGCCAAAAAATGTTGTCGCACAAAGTGTCTAGGCATCGCGACAACACTCGGATTAAGGGCTGTCACTCTAATCCTTACTCACTCTGTTTAGACTCTCTCCTAAACAAGTCAAGGGGAGTAGTCCCTAGGGGTAAATGAATGAGGATAGCTTGTAGAACACAGGCTCTAGGAGACTTAAGGATGAACAACTTGATGAATGTAAACATGTCTTGGTTAATTGAGATGGATAGATTAAACAATTAATACAAGTAAAACACAATCACAAGAAAGAAATGATTTTAGACCAATGCCTTTGTATTCAATTAATCATAGCCTAAACAGAAACAAGTCATCTCGAGCAATTTAAAAATGTGGCAAAACGACGATCATGAACAGTTAAATGTCAACGCCCAAAACTTTATCATACAAGAGTTTCTAGCAATTAAATCTCAGATCTTAGAAGAATTTATCTTTCTCCTATAGTCAATATGATTTTTAAAACATTAATCGCACTTGACAATAGAGAAATCACTACTATTAAAATTTTACACTTAACACTAAGGACACTAAGGAACTTTAAATTTGAATTTAATTATCAAAGATTAATGTGGCAAATTTTTTTAATGTGACTAAAAAAAAATAAAAATCAAAAGAACTTTAATAAACTAAAGATTTTTAATGGGCCATAGGCCACATAAAAATTTAATTTTTAAAATGTTAACGCATAAGTCCTTTGATTTAATTCACACGCAATTTCAAAGTCACAATTATTTTATTTTATTTTATTTTTAGTTTTTTAAATGTTTTTGAATGTTTTTTTTTAGTTATTTTGTTTAGAAAACAAAATTAAAATAAAAAGAAGAAAAACCAAAACAAAACTAAAGTCATAAAAAAAAATTTAAAACAAAAGAACAAAATCAAAACGAAAAAATAAAAAAAAGGAAATGGAGAAACCAAACAATTGAATTTAAGATAAATCTAAGTCTAACCAAAGTTAAAAAAAATCTATGTTGCCAGAAAACGTGGGTTCGGAGATGGGGACGGGGATAGGGACGACATTTTTGGAAACAAGGTGCGTGGGTTCGTCGGGTAATATAATAATATTAAATTTTAATAATTAAATTTTATAAATTATAAATTTATAAATTATAATTAATAATATATATGAAATTTGAATTTGTATATTTTTTCAACTTTAAACAAGAAAACTTTAATCATTCAAACATGCACACCATTGAACATTCACATTGAAATTTCAAAATTTATCACCAAAAAACTATTCATTGTTTACATATTAATAAGAATCATGAATCATGATATATGTCCATTGTCATACTACATTCAAAATTTGCCTTAAGGCATCTTCAAACATGAACTAGGAAATTTTAAAATACTAAAATAAAAATAGCTAAAGCCTAATGAACAATGGCTTCCTCAAGCCATGTCATCAACATCCATGTCACCAACATCACTTAGATCTTCAGCTAGCATGTTCTCCAGGTAGGAATCACTCTCATCTTCAGGCTCTCGCTCATCCATAGCAATTGGAGGTAGCTCAATAAGGCCATCTGGTTGTATCTCCTCGTCCACACACACAACATCATCTATGTGTTGGTCCCATCTCTTGAAAGGACCCTCCTTGTACCCAGGGTCTTTTCGAGATATGAGACGAAGTGTGCTATGAATGTACACTAGGTTCTCTGCCTTCTTTGAGCCCAACCTATTTCTGTTCACTGAATGAATAAAGGCATACGTGCTCCAATTCCTCTCACAAGATGAAGAACTAGCTACCTGAAATATTAGGGGAAGCCCATTAAATTAATTAAAATTTTAAAAATAAAAACTAAAACTAAAATGAAAATTTAAAATTTAAAAATTAAAATTAATTTCCTATATTTAATTGAGAATTTTTCAAATTTTGAATAAGATGAGGAACTCCAAACTAAGCTACCTGTCCAAGTAACATATGGCAAATTGCTACAACTCAGGAGCATCAACACCATGAAGCCACCACCAATAAATTGGATCCTTCTTCTTGCGTCTATCTGCCAAAGATGCATGTGAACCAAAGACACCTTGGCCACCTGAAAATTGGGCAAATTGAGATTGTATGTCAGAGGCTTCTTCTGTATTACCATAAATTTTCTTGACAATGTTCAAGAATCCTTTGAACACCTCTCTATCTTGGGATGGAGGCCTCCTTCCTGTTGTGGGAGCATAGCATTTTGGATTAACTGCATAAGCTGCCATATGAAGAGGGGTGTTCAGTTTATTCCAACGCCCATGTATAAGCTCTTTCAGTTGTGGCCATAAAGTAGGATCCTTCCTATCTGTGATGGTTTGGATCCTCTCACACATGGAGTCCATGTTCTCATAAATCTCACCTAAACATGGACCATCTATGTCTACATAGCAGATTATATCACAAATTGGTTCTATAATTTCCACAACAAATTTGGCATCAACCCAAAAATTGTCATTCAAAATCAACCTCTTCACCTTCAAAGCTGCATCTGAGGTAGATAACCTCCACTGTTCCCACATGTCATTGACGACTGTGGCAGATAAAGTCTACTTTATCTCCACAAGCCGCCTAAGCAAAATTGTAGTAAGTTGCGAATCTGGTATCTGCTGGTTTAAGAAGCTCCATTTTTGCATGCTTGTGGTAAATGGCTTGTCACTGATGATAGTTGCATATAAACATTTGAATTTTGCGGCCATTTTCAATTAATGCTTGAATCCATTCAATTTTCCCAATGTCCTTCAATGCATTATTCAAAGAATGCACTGCACATGGTGTCCAAAAAATATGCCTGGGTACATCAAGGACAAAATTAAAATATTAATAAATCAAAATGTAATCAAGGACTAAAGTTAAAACAAATCAAACTTGTACTCAAAATAAAAAATGTAATTTATCATTTATGTAATTTAAATATAAGATAAATCAAACTTGAAAGTTGAAACTTGTCACTTACTTGTACTCCTTCTGAACCATTGTTCCTGCTACTTTGCACACTAGAGCTGCATCAGTAATAACTTGAACAACATTGGATGGCCCCACCTCTGCAATGGCATCACATAATTGGTCTTTTAAGAACATAGTGTTCTTTTCTTGACCAGAACAATCAATGGCCCTGAGAAAATAAGGCCCAGACATGGAAGAGGCAATGATGTTTATTAATGGACAATTCCTACAATCAGTCCATCCATCCATGACAATTGAGCATCCATCTACACTCCAAGATGCCTTTAAGGGTGCCATTGCTTTCTCAAGACGAGATTTTTCCTTGTCTATCAATACAGTTCGAAGCTTTTCATAACCAGGAGCTTTATACCCTTGAGATCCATCATTAATAGCACGAACCATTTGCTCAAAATAGGGGGAATGAGCTGCATTGAAGGGAATGCGACATGCAAGAAAAATTCTTGCTATTGCAAGATCAACTCTCTCCCTACTTTTCACATCGAACATGTCATAAAGACCACCAAGTTTAGGCTTCTTGCGTGTTTGACTGGTAGTGCTTTTTGATGCTCTAGATGACACTAACACATGCTCATCACCAACTTCAACTTCATCATCAAATGGTAATTCTTCTTCATTTGAATCATCATTTTCAGCAACATTGTGACATGGCCTAGAGATTTCTTTGCTTGCCTTACCATCAGCCTTTTGTTGCTCTCTTTGTGCACTAGGGAGTCTAGTGGGATCATTTGGGTCTCCAGTGCAAGCATCAACACCCTTCCTTGGTATCTGCATAAAATGAGCTTTAACTCTGGTATAACTCCCTTTCCATTCAAGCTGACATAAAGTGCATTTTATTGTTGCTGTCCCCCCAGCACCTTTTGGAGGTTTTTGCCTATCCACATATTTCCAAAGTGGATATTGTGGATTTGCTGAAGACATTTTTTATTTTGCAAATTTTGGAAGACAATTTGAATCTGTTTAACAAAATTCAAAGTAAAAGTTATGTTAATAGATGTTAATAATAATTATTAATGAGAGACTAAGCTATATTTTATGACAGCATAACATTCTTTTGAATCTTTTGTGTGTAACCATGACAGCTATGTGAGACAGCTCAAGGCTACTACTAAAACTGAAAGTACATACTAGGATACAACATGCATGAATGTTTATGCTACTTATAAGTTATTTCAAAAATTCAAACATAAAATAAGAATTTACATGTAACATTGTAAGATGTCTAATGCCAAAGCAGCGAGTCCAACATTTACTTAAGTAAATGCTAGACTCAGCTATTTTGGTGAAACTTGGGACAGATTTTGTCACACACATCTGACTGAGATACACTAGCCAAGTTTCCTACAAACTCAGGAGTACGCTCGAAAATCCTAAAGTATTCTCAAAGACTCAACATTTTAAACTTTATTTTATTGGGCTACCTTGTGTGTTTGGTGGGAAAGCGGTGAAATATATGCTGCCATAATTTATACTTCAAACTCAGCCATGAGGCTGAAATTTCATGGGAAATAGAACAGTGAAACCTCAAGTAAATGAGGTGAAATTTTTAAATTTATCTTAAGCACACATTCTCGAAGTTTTCACAAACCTCTAAAAATTTTATGATCAAGTATGCAACCTTTTACTTGAAAATAAATAAGAGTCATGTTGACTTTCCTCTCCTTTTTATTAAGTGGATAGAAGCTTGATTGCACCCTGAAACCTTCAATCTTGTTAATGGTTCTTATTGATCTTAGGGCTGGAAATCTAGTTTCCTTGAAGTACACTGTTTCAATGTTTATTTTATTGGGCTGCCTTGTGTGTTTGGTGGGACAGCAAAAATATATGCTGCCATAATTTATACTTCAAACTCAGCCATGAGGCTGAATAGTGAAATTTCATGGGAAATAGTCTAATAGAACAGTGAAACTTCAAGTAAATGAGGTGAAATAAAATTTTTAATTTATCTTAAGCACATGTCATATTTATCTTACCTTAACATTTAATTATTCCCTAGCATGGAAATATGGACAATCACTCACTTTAATGTAGCCACAAGCCTTAAAAAAACCACAGAATTTATGTGTAATTATAGCAATTCAATAGTCAATTTGGAACTCAAAAATTCAGAATGTGTATAACAAACAGAGCCAGAAAGGCACTCATCCCATCACATACACACAAACCAGGATACAGAACTAGGGAAAATCAGAAGACTGTATAGAACAGTATGGAATCATATGGAACAATAAAAAATAGGACAAGACAGGCACCCAACCTGAGGCATATTTAGCAAGTCATAAAACAAAAATGTGCATAGAACTCCAGGCATTGTTGAATATATTTAATGGTGCACTTAGAGCATGAACAAGCATCTACACACGTCTCTAAGACACAGAAGAGAAATGTGCATTACCATAGAATGTGCAGATAACGCAGTAGTATAGGGATTCTGGATTGCAGAAGCCTGGGGTGTAGAATCCTAATAGACCTAGAACTTACGGGAAAATATCTGATTGAATTTAGTAAAGAGTCAAGACTTATATGTTTAAGGGAGTTTAAGGGAGAATAACAAACGTAATACTAATAAGTTAATAACCGGAAAATTGAAAACGAAAACTTGAGGAGCACTGTAAGAAAATAAACTAGCGAACAAAGAGACTATACCACTGCTGTTGAAAATAAATTAGCTGAGTAAGAAAATTGAAAACGAAAACTTGAGGAGCACCGTAAAGTAGTAAATACCACTGCCGTTGAAGCTGCTCTATCCACTGCCGCTGAAGCTTCCCACTGCTGCTGAAGCTGCCCATTGCCTCCGGAAATGGTAAATGGGAACGGCTCATCCAAATGGAAAAAAGTTAAAACAAAAATGAAATCAGAAATTTCGATGTGTGGGTTCAAAGAGAGTTAAAGATTAGGTTTTTAAAAGTTTTTGACATTTGTTAAAAGTTAAAACTTAATAATAAATATCATATTAATAATTTTTAATTTTAATTTTTTTTTTTCAAATTTCAATAAAAAAAAATATTTGAAAATTAAATTTTCAAAACAGTTTTTTTAATGAAGAACCCAAAGAACTCGAAGAACCTAAAGAACCTAACCCGAAGAACCCAAGAACCTGTTAAAGGAAAAGAACCCAAATTTTTTTTTTTGAAGAACCCAGTTCTTCATGTAGGAACCCGATTCTTATGGGTTCTTCTGAGAAGAACCCGTACCCGAATCCGGTACTTAGGGACGGGAACCCGGGACGGGTTCGAGAATCCCACCCTCGGGTGCGGGAACCCGTGCAACATAGAAAAAAATCAAATAAAAAAATTAAAAGGAAAAAACATAAAACCCTAACCGCATAAACATAACACAAATGAATTTAAAAAAAAAATCGAAAGTTTGAGTGTTTGTTCGCAGGTTTGGATGGCGACAGAGATAAGAGTTCGACGGACGAGAGGGAACAAGGCAATGGAGAGGAATGCGACTGTGAGTTGGAAGGGACGAGGAAATATGGCAACGAAGGGATGGCAGAAGTTGGGATCGACGGCGGAAGGAGAGGAAGAGTCTACGCGGAGGGAAGAGATGCGTGCAGGTGATGGCCACAGGTTAAGGAATACACAAAAGAGAGCGAGGGAGGGAGCCTCGACAGAGCTGCAACAGGTTTGCAGGTCGAGAAGGAGAGGCAGCCGCGGAAGAAGGGTTTAGACGCAGGTAGAGGGAAATCGATAGCATCAGCGAGGGGCTTGGCAGCAGAGGAGATCAGGGAGATTCGAAGGCAACAGGCAGTAGCAGTGTTTGAAGGGATCCGTGGATGGGCAATGCTGGAGGAAGAGAGGGATCCAAGCACAGGTTTGGAGGAAACGAAAGAGAGCAGGGATCTTGGATAACGAAGGGTTTAGGTGTTAGAGAAAGGGGTTTTCTGTAGCAAATGGAGCCACGGGTTGAGAGGAACTGTGAGTAGAAAAGTTTGGGGGTGCAAGGAGGAGGATAGGGATGAAGACTGCGGTTGGAGGGAGCTGCAAGGAAACTCGGGCAACAAAAAAAAATATTTTTCTTAGAAGAAGGTAAAATGTAGCAGCAAAATGGAAAAAACACAAGAAATAAGAGTTGTGATTTTTGAGGAGCTTCAAGGCAACAAACTGAAAAACATGGTAGCCCGAAAAACCCTTAAACAATTTCCAGAAAGTTAAACTAATATACTTCTGCTTCAGATTTCCTTGAAACCCTTATAAAAATGTCCAGATTTAAAATTTTCAAACCCTCGAATTGTAAAAAATAATGCCCCTCCAAAATGATATTGAGGCTAGATCTTACCCTTTGGGGCTTAGATCTGGCTTCAAACAAGAATTCTCCTTCAGATCTACACCTGCCAAAATGAGAACAAAACACCTAGATGATATATACAATGATAAAATTAAAAATCCCAAAACCTAGTTAAAATACAATAATTACAAGTTGAAGGCTCTAAGTAGCTAGATCTATCATTATGCTGCACATAAATTAAAAGATTTTTAAATTTTAAAGGTGCTAACTCGAAACCCTTCGTGTATCACCAACAAAATCTTATGATAAGCCCGGAGCTAATTTAGATGGGCTCTTCAGGAGACACAGATCAGGAGTTAGCTGATCCAATTGAAAACTTCCCCTAACGCCCGAAGATCTACAATCAAAATTTCCCTGCAAAACTCAATCCAACCATCAAAATAGGGCGAGAAAATAATAATAAAATTCAGACAAATAGAGATACCTGTTATTACGTACAAAATTTAGATTATTATTCAAACCCCAGCCACTGAACAAGATACCATGTACTCAAATCAATCTTCAGAAGCTATCATCAATGACTTTAGAAAAAATTATGCATGAAAACAACACATATTACAGTATTCCCATGAAGAGTAACACCAATAGAATTTAACTCCAAAGTCTTTCTTTATTATCTAGAAAAAAGATTACACGAGTTTCTTGCTAAGCACACGACTCAGAGATCGGATGGATCAACTGACAAATGAATTCCTATTTAAAGATAAATCCTTCAGTGACTAGTTCGAGTGATCCTCGTCAAAGCAATCTCGACTGTTGATGAAGATTAAAATTACTTTTAATCTCATCCATCGAAATATTTAATTCTTGAAGAAATTCGAATTTTTCAATTAAATGCATTTTAATTAACTCAAAAATTAAATTTTTGAGTTAATTTCCCCAAAATTTTGACTTTGACTTAACCCCCAGGGATCAAAGGTTTAAAATTTATCAAAATAATTAATTTACCTTAGTCCCGGGACCTTTTAAAATTTAATTTTTTAGGACCGACGAATTTTGCCTTTGGAGAATTTAAATTCACCTAGGACCTAGAATTAATTAAATTTTTGGCTTAGGATTTAAATTAATTTTTGGTCAAAAAATTTAATTAATTAACTTATGAAGGGATAAATTATTTTTCCAACTCTCAAGACACTTTACATCATGATTTTTATATTTTTTACATCATAAGGGGGAAACCCATTTGTAATAGACCATCATGGACCACCCATTTCTACGACACAAATACAATCCAGCAGACCAAACAATCTGTAATCAAATAACCTTACCAAATAGTTAGGATTATTCCCAAATCAATTTTACATAGACTCAATCTAGAACACTAGGACTCGCCTAAGATCCTAGTGACAAAATCCATTCTAGCTTTGGGGTCAGATTGGAGGGGAAAACTCTACCGACCATCTGAGAATGAATCGCTGAGACGAAAAGCCTCCTAGAATGGAGATCAATACTAGAAAGGTAGGTTTACCCAGGTTGTTACATACATGACATGGTTCTACTGAGATTATTTACATCATATACATGCAAAATGGGTTTACATTATAACATGATGATTAGGCTGATAATGATAGCTGGACAACATGGACACATCGATCAGTTGTTATTCCTTTTGCGAAAAAAGGGGGTGTACTGGTATGGGTCGTTGACACGTAGTGGTCAACAGAAATCAAGTACAGAAATGAAGAAATGAAAATTTATTCTAAGAGCATAAATGACAATTTATTCATGAAATAAAACTAATTAAACAAAAATGACAAGGGATAAGGTTAGAAATATGATACAAAAAGATGCCCCATGGCGTCAGATGTCTTCAATGAAGTTCATGCTGAGAACATGCTTACTTTCAGACAGATCCATGGGCTGCTTTTCTGATGTGCCATGTCCAATTCTAAATATTTGAGTACTTTGATCAATCCCAACATTGTGTTGTACATGGCCATTAGATTTAACAAATCCTTTCCGCTTTTTTTTTTCTTCTTAATAGATTGTGATGTTGATGTTGAGGTGATCAAAGTAGATTTTTCTGCTTGATCTTGAAGATGCTATGAGGGAAAATTTGAAGTATCTAAGACTTCTTTGACCTGCCTTTGTCCCTTCTACTTCTGCTCTGACATGGGTGAAGAATCAATCTCATAAGTATAAACCTGATTCCCTTCAGTTTCCTTGCTATCCAAGTCTCCATCAATTAGCCTTTTTTCAATGGAGTAAATGACCTCCTCATAATGAGATGAATATTTCTTTAGTGGATTGGGAAGCTTATGATCTGTTTCTTTGTTCTTTTCCCATTTGTCACTTGACCTAAGTTGGAATTTTTGTACCTGTGATCTTTCCATTTCCTCCAACCTATTCTGAAAAGTGACCTGATTAGCCTTTGTATCACTTATTTCCTTGACATGATCTGTTTCCATGGTGTTGATTAATTGCACTTGTTTTTCTTCCATGGCGAGCAATTTGTTTTGAATAGAGGTTATATGATTAGAGTGACTGACTTCCATGGCCGTTATGGCTTGTGCATGATTTTCCTCCATGGTCTTAATGAGTTGAGCTTGGTTGAGTTTCATATCCTTAATCATTCGAGTCAACTCCTTTATGAGATCCTTATCATTCTCATTAGTTTTCGCTTTGATCTTTCTCTCATCCCCTTATTTTTCTTCAAAGGCATCAATGATTGATTCTAGAGAATCGAAACTGTTAGCAGGTAAGTCTATGAACCAATCCATAGCATCGCCATCTAATGAAAAGATGAAAAGTCTCATTTTAACGTCCTCACAATTAATATCATGGCACCATTTGCTCACACAAAGGTGGAAATTCCTAAGGTGAGTTTCAGTACTGATGGCATTGTTACCTAGAAAACTAGGCTACTCTTTAATAGCCTCAATGGCTTCATCTGGAATGAAATTTAGATTGCCTGAAATGTTAGTAAAATCACAAGGAGCGAACAAATCATTCATGATGTCATGCTCACTTGACCCTGAAAAGAGCAAATGGATACTGGAGGGAGGCTCTTGTCCAAGATTAACAAGAAATCTACAAGAAGTAAGCTTCAAGCAGAAATCCTTGCAGAAAATGTCATAAGTGGAGTCACCACTTGAACACGAATCTAACTTTAAAATCCAACATGCAAAAACCAAAAGTTAGTCGTATTTTCCAGGTACAAGAAGACTTGTCCCCAACAACGGCGCCAAAAATGTTACTCCTGTTGCCTACACCTACTTACAAGTCAGTGGGAAAACGCCTTCAAACCCACAAGGTGTGGTTGGTGGCAGGGATCTAACAGAAGGGGCTGCCACACTAAATCCCTTCTCTCTTCGTTTAAGCTATCTCCTAGGTTAGCTATTGGGGGTGGTCCCTAAATGGAAAACTAAGGTAAAGAAATGTGAGGTTCTAGGAGAGGTGTTAAAGTGAAAGTAAATTACTTTTAATTATGAGCAATAAAAATCATTAACATAATAAAACCATAAAACCAATACATTAAGATAAATTGCTCAATAGGAATGAAAGATACATTTGCTCAAAAACAAAAGTAGAATGCTTCCAATAATGAAAGCAAAGCAATTCTGAAATGGAAACAAAGATGTTAATACGATAATTGAAACAAGATATAAAATGCTTTCAAAATATAATCAAAGCCTAAATCAAAGCATATAGAGATATCTTGCAAAAAGAAAAACAACTAGTGTTCTATTTGCAAAAGGAAAATGCAACAATGCTTGCCAACATAAAATATTCAACAATGACAAGTAAAATGGACAATTGCAAGTGAAATCACAAGATTTATTAGCATGAGATGTACCTATACTAGATTTGAATGCAATTAGTCTTGGTTATTTTTAATCTAAAATGCTTAATCTAAGTGAGAAGTCCTCCTCTTGAGCTCTTACCAAAGGGTAAAAATTGGGATGACTGTAAGAAAGAGGGGGCGAGGGCACGAAGGTGTCATTAACGATACTTGTCCCCTGAGTCTTTCAAGCCAGTGTGTGCCTTTGTTCCTACAAGGGGACAAGTCACCTTCATAATTGCAGAGTTACACGCTTTTACCTTACTTTGTACTAGATGGAAGAATTTTCCAAGAAAGCCTTTTTCCCTATACTTTCTATCAACCAAGCTTATGCTTGGAGGTTAATTTTAGTGATGATGCAATTATACCAAAATTCCTAATATGGTATGCAAATAAGTTTTCCAAATAGAAATTTGCAATGCATTCAATATAATAAAAATAGTGCTCAAAGTAAATTGCAAAATGTAAACTCAATTGGAAAAGGAAATTAGCTTGCACATGAATTAAATAAGATTGCTAAATTCTTTGCTTCAAGAAAATGGAAAGGTGCTCAAAAAGATAACTTGGATAGTTGCTCAAGATAATGCAAGATACATAAGCTTCATGAACATATAAGATTGTAAGTTACTCAAAATAATTGTTTTGACAAATGATAAACAAATAACAAACTAAAACAATGAAGCTTGAAATTTATGTGCTTGCAAAATGAGAAAATAACTTGAATAAAAGAGCATGTAAACAATGAGCCTATTGTGAGGTCAACATCAAGCAAATGGTCAAACTTTGCTACTTGAAATTAGATGCCTTGCATAAAATAAATTGCTTCCAAAAGTAAGATTTAGAATTGTACTTGAAATGGCAAAGCATGAAAATAAGTTACAAAAAACAAATTCAGAAAATTAGCTTGTGAAGGTGTTGTGTTAATTTTAAGGCATGCAAGATGAAAAACTTATAAAAAAACTCAAAATCAAACCACCCACGTGTTCCTCCTTTTACAAAAAGGGGGAAAATGATGCCTTGGGTGAAAACCCAAGTTCCCACAAAAAAAACTAAGCTTTTATTAGATGTTAGAAGATGAGAAACCTTGAAGAGGTCTCAAGTAAATCTTCAAGAGGAGTCTTTACAATTAATGATACTTTTTAAGCTCTAGATTTCCTTCTTGAAACTCAAATTCAGAAAATGAAGTAAGTATAATGAGAAAACTCTCAAGATTGAAGAAGTTAAGTGTCTCTTGGTGCCCCAAGTCTTGGCCTCCAAAGGTGAATGAAATGTTGCACAAAGCAAGGAGTCAATCCTCCTCAAAAGCCCACGGCCTTGCCAAGTAGCAACCCTCTTTATCCACAATCTCCTCAAAAATATAAACTTTGAAAGGGTAGAGAGGTTGTACAAGGAAAAGTGTTAGAGTTTGTGTGATCTTTCTTTGATGCTCTTGTCACCAACACTCTACCTATGGGTTGCAAGGTCAAGAAACAAATTATTGTAGCGAGAATATGAAAACAAATTAAATAGATATACAAATAATATACAAGAAACCCAATCAAGTGATGGGAGTGAACCCCATCACTTGGTTTAGTTTAGAAAAACTCTCAAATAGCTAATATGAATCAATGAAGCATTATGCCAAAGATTTAAAATAAAATAATTGCTTCTATAAAAGCTATGTTCAAATGAATCTTTGCAAGACACTTTTCGTAAGATAAACTAAGTGAATCCAAATAACAAATGAGAGTTCCTTTAAATAGTGCTCCAAAAGTGGGTTGGTCTCCCAAAGACATCCCCTCATACTTGATCCAACAAAAATTCTTGTACAATACTCAAATCAAACGTTAGTCCATATAAATTTAGATAAACAAACAATGAATTGAAACTTCTAGTAATTCATTTGAAAATAAATTAGAACTTTCAAACTCTAGAGCTTACTTTCAAATCAAATGCTAATACAAGATAGATTTGCACTAGCAAGTTTACAAGAATATATGGAAAATGAAATAATTTAAAGATAGAAAGATTATACCAATAACTCACAATGCACTATGCTTCGAAGGAAGAACACCCATGAATGGAATCCCAAAGTCTTTCTATTCATATTCTTGAAAAGTGTACAAAGTAGTAGCGCTTCCGCAAGCACAAGAGCTAGTAGACAATCGATACAATATGAGAGCTCATGGCTTTATTTTATAAAGAGTTGGGAAAAAATCCCAATGTAGAGTGATTAAACAAGTGGCATGTGGTGACAATCCCAAAGAGAAATTTGAATTTGTTGAATGGAGCTCCAATGCCAAGTGTAAAAATCGATTTTTGGCGAGTGGACATCATTTTCTTCTTCCCTTACATGCCGAATTCGAATTTTATGATGAAATGACAAGTGTAGATTGGTGGTAATCCATGTGGGGACAAATTCCACAAAAATCTCCACCAAATATTCTCCTAAATCCTCCCAAATGTGCATTAACTTCACAAATCCCAATTTCCAAGTAAGCAACTTTCTCATTTAATGCTAAAAATTCAATTTTATTTGAGCACATGTCCTTTCCTTGATTTTAGGAGTCCATATCACCTTGGGACTTCACTTTAACTCCTCCATAATTTTCCACCTCATTTCCACAACATTTGGCATGTGTGGATATTTATTTTTCTCCATTTATTTAATTTTTGGCTTAATTAATTGTCAAATTTTCCACTAAACTTCAGAAGAGTGGGTTTCGAGGGTTCAAAACACATTTTTAACTCCTCAAAGTGTGTCATGGTAGAAAGTTGAGGGTGAGAAGTGCAAATTTTATTACTTATACTCCATACAACTTCTCTAGATATCACTTATTACATTACAAATACAATTTTTATTGTAATTTCCGTAGTGCGGAAAATCTAAAAAATTAAAAATGACTACCTAAACCTAACCAAATTCCACGAATTTTTTTGTGTGATCTAGTATGGTAATATACATCGACTTAAGACACTAAGATGTGTTAGGGCTCAACCTTCAAACCATCAACCCGACTTTGTGGTAAAAGGTGAGTGAAAAAACTTAGAAAATTATCTGCCTCTAAAAATAAAAGGGATAATTAACCAGATAAAAAAACCACTCCAAGGTGTACTCATTTGCTGATCGAGTCCCAACATCTTAGGCCTGTTACAGACTAAAAACTCATCATTACTAGTATCACTTGTTACAATTTCTCGTAGGGTGTGGAATTTGGGTACAAGAAAGATGATGAGAAATAGGAGTAGAGTTTAAAAACTCTTGTTGACTAATGATATCTAATGGTACAAGTGTCCTTTGGATCATCCTTGGGCATGGAGTCTTCATATAATCATCAGGTGCCACTCCAGTGGTCAACAACTCCCATTGAGAGCATTTAGGATTTGTCATAAAAGTCAACTTGAGTCTATGTCATGTATGAAGGACCCTTCTTGGGCATACTACATTTTATGAGTCATTAGATAAGTATAAATAGCCCTCCAAGACCAAGCAAAGCATCCTCTTCATGCCGACTTCAAAAGGAATAATGTAATTTCCCCAAAGGACATGTTGGCTCACTTATGCTCATGTCGGCTCATTTACAGAGGAAAACAATTGTTTATAGGCAGCTTAGCCTCATTTCAGAAGGCAACTTTTGGTGAAGTTTTCAATGATGGTCTGCGGTGGACAGAAGTGCGAGAAAGGGAGATAGAAGCCTCTCATAACCAGTGAAGTAAAGGACATGAAAAGCGAGGTTCTTAGGGTACTTTATGGGGTTTTTTCAAGGGCAAAAAACACTTATTCGTACTAGAAGTTTGTTATAGCAGTAAGGAAGAAAATAAGTTTGTTACAAGAACTCTGTTATAGTAGTAAGGACGACATTAGTTGCAGCAATAGGGAGTTGAAGTGTAACAAAGCCGAAAGTTAATATATTGCAGCAGTGAAGGCCGAGGAGAGGAGAAGTTAGTTGCAGTAGTGGTTCAGTCCTCCTAGGGAGTTGAAGTGGAAGAAGGCCGAAAGTCTAAAGCAAGCCAAGGTTGAAGAAGAAGTCAATAGATAAGTATAAATAGCCCTCCAAGACCAAATAAAACATCCTCCTCATGTCGACTACAAAAAGAATAATGTAAATTCCCCAAAGGACATGTCGGCTCATATATCGAGGCAAACAACTATTTATAGGCAGCTCGACCACATTTCAGAAGGCAGATTTCGGTGAAGTTTTCTGTGATGGTCTGTGGTGGACAAAAGTGTGAGAAAGGGAGATAGAAGCCTCTCGTAACCAACAAAGTGAAGGAAATGAAGAGCGAGGTTCTTAGGGTAGTTTATGGGACTGTTTCAAGGGCAAAAAACACCTATCCATACTAGAAGTTTGTTACAACAGTAAGGACAAAAATAAGTCTGTTACTAGAAGTTTGTTACAGCAATAAGGACGAAGTTTGTTGCAGCAGTAGGGAGCTGAAGTGGAAGAAGGCCGAAAGTTAATATATTGCAACAATGAAGGTCGAGGAGAGGAGAAGTCTGTTGCAATAGTGGTTCAGTCCTCTTAGGGAGTCGTAGTGGAAGAAGGCCGAAAGTCTAAAGCAAGCTAAGGTTGAAGAAGAAGTCGAGGAGGAAGGAGCATAATGTTGACTATCGTTGACTAAGGATTTTGTGTCTTGGTCTTGGAGTCGCAAATAGGTCAAGGGTCTTGGTCTTGGTATTCGTCAATTGGAATCTCTATAAGAAGAAAAATTTGTTCGGGTTTTCCTCTAAAAGAGTGAGAGGTTTTGGCCCTGGCTGATAGCCTGTATTTTGTGTCCCTTGTGTCTTTATGGTTTATGCATTGGTAGCTGTTTGATGAAGAAGAACACTAATAACCTAGGTAAAAGAAGATCCTAATCTAAAGAAGTTAAAAGCACTCACAAGCAGTTACTAATAGAAGAGAAATCACATAATTACTATGCCCTATATTTCTCAACACTTGTAGTGAAGATGCCCATATCTTCTATGCCATAGCTCAATGGGATTGATTTCCATATGAATTAGGGCTTGAGCAGGTGGTGTAATAACTCTATATAAGCTTCCTTCACGAACTCCAATAACCCTAGCTTTATCAATACTTGAATCTTTTCACCAAACAAAGACCTTTCCATCAATAAAAACAACTCTATCCCCTTTATCTTCTAAGCAAGAAATTGAAAGCAAATTCTTTTTCAAACCTGGAACATATAGTATGTTGTTGAGATGTAGTTTAGCTCCATTCTCCAGCTTCAAAGATGTTGATCCCAGGCCTCTAACAACATAGCTTTTGTTGTCTCCCAATTCCACTGCATGAGAAGATGGTTCCTTTGATAGAGTTTGAAGTTGTTTACTTTCCCCTGTCATATGCCTTGATGCTCCACTGTCAATGATCCATGCATTATCATCATTAAGTGAACCTGTAAGTGCAACTAAGAACCCTTGACTTTTGACCTTGTTGAATAAGTAGTAGAAGATCTTCTTGATCCAACTTCTTGCAGTATTGAATCCCATTCTTATCATAGAGGGAGTAATCATTTCCTTCAAGCCAACAAAGTGATCTTCAATCTTCTTTGACCTTAGCTCTGATACCATGTTGAGAAATCAATGCTAGTAGAATTAGGGTTAGATTTCTCTTTCTTGATAATTACTTGTGAATTATGTTGGCTTCTTTTACTTATTTTTTATATTATCTTTCATCAAGCAATTACCAAATTATGTGTATATGAAGATCACAAAGGCACAAGACACAAGATGTAGGCACTCTTCCAAGGCAAAACCCCTATCTAGGCATGCTTGCCCCGTGGTAAGGCTTTGGTAAGAATATCTGCAACCTGCTCATCAGTGGAAATATACTCAAGCTTCACAGCTCCCTTCTGAACATAGTCTCTGATGAAATGATATCTGATCCCGATATGCTTTGACCTGTCATGAAATACTGGATTCTCCGTGAGTTTAATGCAACTCTGATTATCACAGTAAATCACTGAAGGTCTCAACGGCTGACCAAATAAGCCAAACAACATCTTGCGAAGCCAGATAGCCTCACAACTAGCTAGACTGACTGCCATATACTCTGCTTCCGCTGAACTCAGTGCTACTGACTGCTGCTTCCGGCTGAACCATGACACTACTGCTGAACCCAACCCAAAACAACACCCTGAAGTGCTCTTCCTATCAGAAGCACAACCTGCCCAATCAGAATCAGTGTATCCTGCCAATCTCACTCCATCTCCCTGCCTGTAGTCCAGACCATAATCCACTGTCCCCTGCAAGTACCGCAAAATGTGTTTTGCAGCCACCCAGTGAACCTTCCTAGGCTCACGCATAAACTGACTCATCGTGTTGACTGCAAAACAGATATCTGGTCTAGTGTTGACCAAATACATCAAGGAACCAATCAGTTGCCTGTACAATGTGGGATCCACCAACTCGGAATCCGAAGCATGAAGCTTCTTCCAGTTGGTGATCATCGGTGTCGACATGGGTCTACAATCCTCCATGTGGAATCTGCTAAGGATGTCCACAATATACTTCCCCTGCCCCAGGAAGAAATGCCCCTCCTCCTGCCACACCTCCAAACCCAAAAAGTAATGCATCAAGCCGATGTCCTTCATCTCAAACTCCGCCGCAAGATCTCTCTTGCAGTGCTCTATGAGTCTCTCTGCACCTGTAATGATCAAGTCATCCACATACAGCACCAGAATGAGAGGCTCCTCACCAATCACAATAAAGTAAAGGTTCGGATCTGCCTCACTCTTTGTGAAACCCATCCCCTGCAAGTATGCATCTATCCTGGAGTACCAAGCTCTGGGAGCTTGCTTCAGGCCATAAAGGGCCTTCTTCAATCTGCACACATGGGACTCCTTCCCATGCACCTCAAAGCCCTGTGGCTGCTCAATGTACACCTCCTCCTGTATGAAGCCATTGAGAAATGCGGTCTTCACATCCATCTGGTGGATCTTCCAACCCATCTCTGCTGCTATCGATATAATGGAGCGGATCGAAGTATATCGAGCCACGGGAGCGAAGGTCTCCTCATAATCAACTCCCTCTACCTGGGAGAACCCTCTAGCCACAAACCTCGCTTTGAATTTCTCAATGCTGCCATCTGCAGCATGCTTTACCTTGTAAAGCCATCTGGAAGTAACCACGGATTTGCCCTCAAGCCTCGGCACCACCTCCCAAACATCATTCTTCATGATAGAAGAATACTCCTCCTGCATGGCCTCTCCCCAGACCTGCTGGCTAGCTGCCTCCTCATAGCTAGAAGGCTCAGAGTCAAGGATGCTGGTAACCATCGCCATATAGCTACAGAACCTCTCAGGTGGTCTACTCTCTCTGACCGGCCTCTTCGGCTCAGCAACAGATGTGGCATCTCTCAAGGTGTCCTGAAGCCACTTGGGCTTCCTCTTCCCTGAGCATGCTTCTCCCATAGGAGAATGAAACTCCTCCTCCTCATCACCATCAGTAGCTTGAACTCCTGACTGTCTGTCTGCTGTCCTCCTGCCTGCACCTGAACCTGTAGAAGCTGAGGTACCGTGTGAACTGTCCATCAGTGGACTCCCTAGTGAACTGCTCTGTGAACTGCTCTGCATGCTGCCCGGAGCACCACCCCTCTGGCTCGGCCAGCCACTGCTCACTGATGGACCTGACATCCTCATAGATGTACCTCCGGAT
The DNA here is from genome assembly GCA_031772625.1 of Pinus tabuliformis. Taxonomy (NCBI): domain Eukaryota; kingdom Viridiplantae; phylum Streptophyta; class Pinopsida; order Pinales; family Pinaceae; genus Pinus; species Pinus tabuliformis. The sequence goes on along the minus strand of CM062820.1, from coordinate 438,408,135 downwards.
CCTCCTGATCCCTGCCCACTGGATCCTTGCGACTGACTCAACTGCTGTTGAGGGTCTGGCTGATCCAGATACTCTAACTCCCGTGAACTCCTAAAGGCCCTGTCCTCCTCGAACTTCACATCCCGTCTGACAACAACTCTCCTCTGTGCAGGAATGTAAATCCGAAAGGCCTTTGAGGTCTCACTGTAGCCCACAAAGATACCCTTCTCTGCGGTGGGCTCTAGTTTGGTCCTCTCCTCCTTGGGTATATAGGAGTATGTAATGCATCCAAAGATATGAAGATGACCAAGATCAGGTTTCTTCCCAGAGAAAGCCTCCTCAGGAGTCATGTGCCCCAAGGCACGATGCGGACTCCTGTTCTGCAAGTAAACATCTGTGTTGCAGGCCTCTGCCCACAAGAACAATGGCAACCCCTGATCATGTATCATGGCTTTGGCAGCCCCTATGATGGATCTGTTCTTCCTCTCTGCAACTCCGTTCTGCTGGGGGTTGTAAGGAACAGTAAACTCCCTCCTAATGCCTGCCTCCGCACAATAGTCAACAAACTCTCCAAGGGTGTACTCTCCTCCATTGTCCGACCTCAAGGACTTGATCTTTCGACCTGTCTGAGTCTCCACAAGAGCTCTGAACTCCTGAAACCGCTTGAAGATCTCACTCTTGGTCTTCAAAAAATAAATCCAGGTCCTCCTGGAGTGATCATCAATGAATAACACATAGTACTCATATCCACTCAAGGAAACATGAGACATCCGACCGCTCACATCGGAATGAATCAAATCAAGTATCCCCGTCGCTCTGCTGTCACTGCTGGGAAAAGGGGATTTGGCAAACTTGCCCATCAAACAACCTCTGCAAGTATCAAAGTGATCAGTACTGAAATCTGGCACACCTATAGTGATCTCCCGCAATGTCCTCAAGGCTCCATGATACATGTGTCCCATCCTGCGGTGCCAAATCTCACACAGCTCAGAACTGCTAGCTCTGCTGTCGGTACTACTGCTCAATGCCAAAAGGGGCTGGAATGCAAACTTGTACACCTTTGCATGGCGTACACCTATCACTCTAGCTGAATCAGCTGGAGCGTCCCTGGGATACATCAACACCTGTCCTCCCCTGAGCAGTACCTCATATCCTCTGTCCTCCAAAGCTGAGACGGATATGAGGTTCTTCCTCATCCCTGGCACATAAAGAACCTCTGACACCTTCAAGGGAGGTTTGGACTCCCTCTGAAATGTCACTGCCCCCACCCCGACTGCTCTAACAACTCTGTCATCACCGAGTACTACCTCAATATCAGTGCCACTCTCTGAAAGCTCTGAGAAGTACTCCCGGACTCCTGTCATGTGACGTGAAGCCCCACTGTCCACATACCAGATACCTGAAGATGCTCCGCTAATCGAGGGAAAAGCATGCTCCCTCTGAACCTGTGTGGCAGGTGATCCTGTACTAGAGGACTCACACGTAGTGAATGCAAACTCTCGGTCAAAACGACCAGCAAAGTCCTCAATCTCTGCTGAAGCTGCTATGTCCTGGTTCTTCCCCTTCTTCTTCTTCTTCTCCGGACACACAACTGCATAGTGTCCCATCTTTTGACAATTCCAACACTTCACCTTGGAATAGTCCTTCTGTGAGTTACCCTGTTTACCTTTACCTTTGCCTTTGCCCCCACCACTGCTTGTGGAAGCCTGCTTCTTCCCTTTGCCTTTCTTGCCTCCTGCCACCAGTGCTACATCCTCATCCTGCTCAACTGGCTTGGCTGCCCCAAGCTGTCCTTTCCTGATCTCTGTCTGAATACAATCATCCCAAAACCTCTCCCATGTGGGAAGGGTTTCACGTGCACAAACCCCATCAGCAAAGTTCAACCATGAACGGGGGAGGCCATTCACTGCAATCCGCACCAACTCAGTGGGTGGAATGGCCTCTCCAATCGCTGCCAACTCATCTCTCACATTGGTAATCTTTGTGAGATATCCAGCTGCACTATCATTCCCCATCTTAATGTTCTTCAGCTTCTCCTTCAGGACCATCTTCCGGTTCTCATTGGTACTCTGGTAGAGATTGGACAATGCTGTCCACATCTCATGGGCATTGCTCTTTCCTCTCACATGAGGAATGCAATGGTCTTTGATTCCGTCTAGAATCAGCCTCTTACCCTTATTGTTCTTCTTTTTATACTCAGCCAACTGAGTAACATCAGTGGGCACAACAACAGGGTTCTGTGCGGTATGCACCATGATATCCCAGACTTCTGCCTCCTCAAAGATACTCTGCATTCTCTCCTTCCAAACACTGTAATTTGTATGCCCATCCAACCTATCCTCCACCCTCAATCCCAATGACATCCTGCTGTCCTAAAACTGAAAAATAACACTGCTGTAGTAAAGATAAAACCGCTGTTTATGAAAAAATCAGCTTGCTGGAATTTTCTGAGTGAAAAATCAGCAACTGTAATTTTTCCTTTTGCTGTCCCAAACTGCCCTTCAGCACTCAACCTCTGATACCATGTAAAAATTTCTGTTTTCCCACCCCGGTTTTCAGTTTCTCCTTATTTCTCCCATGTAGTTAAATGCCCATTCCCATAACCATACATTTAACAGACTGAAAAAAATAAATATGGCTGAAAACACAAATTCTGGAAATTTTTCAGAATGCTGGAAATTGCAGAAATAAAAATCAGCAATTAAAATCAGCCATTAAAACACATTAAAACACTGATATTTTTGGTCAACTTGACCCTGGAAAAACCCCCTACAACTCTTGGGGAAAACCAGTTTGAAAGCTCTTCTTTATTTCTGAAAATTGCCTTTTTACAGTGAGAATTATTCAGCAAAAAATCAGCAAGCAAATTTACAACTTATCTCCTTTCCCGTGCCTCACAGCAATCTGGAAATTACAGCAAATAGGACAGCAATAAATGCTGTACGGCCTCCGTTTTGTGTGCAGAAAAATCAGCAAACTGCTCCTCGATGTTTGTGCAAAAATTTGCCTTTCACTATGTGCTGAATCAGCTGTACAAATCTGCTCAACTGCTGCCTTGGAATGTGTGCCAAGCTGCTGTCTCCTTCTCCTTCCTGCTCAGAAATCTCTCTTGCTCTCTTGCTCTCCTTCTCCCAATCTGCTCATGAAATAATGAATGACCTTTTCCTCCTTTTCCTCCTTTAATATAACTCCAAGTGACTTTTGGGTGATCTCTAAATCCAATGGCTGAAATAGATTTAGATCAATGGTTGAGATTAAATGCTCATTTAAATCTCACTTTCTATTTTTTAATTCACCCCACTTTAATAAAGACCCACTTAGTCATTTATTTCCAAAGTCACTTTTCCTTTCTAATTTTTCATTGACTTTATAAAAGTCACTTTAAAATTAGACTTAATAACTTTATCACTTAAAGTCACTTTTAAATTAGATTTAACTTTATAAAATTATAAAGTCACTTTAGGAGAAAAATTAAATTCTTTTGGACACTTTTCCCTAGGCCAAAGATCAAAGCCTTAGGGAACCACCTGTCCTCCGGTACCAAATTTCAACAAAACCCAGTCAAAAATATCTTCCTTCAGTAGTTTTCTTGAGACTCTTCAACCTAGACACAATCCTACTCCAACCACCAAGTCTGCCTCCTCTTCCAGCAACTTCGACCCAGAATTTCGACCTTGAAGTAACATCACTTCGAACCAGCATATGGCAGCAACAACTTCGACTAGACAAGGAAAAGTTCGATCTCCCAGAGGAATCCAAATTAGAGAGAGAGAGATAGCCCAAAACTTTGATTTTCTCTTTTCCTTCCTCTTTCTCCAACTTCGCACTTCTTTCAGCCTCCTTTCCTTCTTCGCACTTTTTCGGCTCTTTCTTCTGGGTATCGAACTTATGAGCGAGTGAGAGAGTGCTCCAAATGAATTTGATCTCCTTGTATATAGGCTTGAGGTGAGGTCGAATTTCCTTGTTTGAGGCCGATTTGATCTCCTTGAGGCCGACTTGGTGTGGAGGTGTCAAATACCTAATTTGACTCAATAATAAATCTTTTTACATGATTCAAAATCCCAAGAAGGGTCTCTTTAAATGGACAATGACTCTAATGACTCAGAATAAATCCTAGAAGTCCTCAATGGGGACTTTGACCTAAAACATGATGACCCAAGCATGAAACCCATGCTTTAATAAGTCATTGTGATAATAATAAAAAATTTCTTTTTCATTCTATTGACAAGTACATTACATAATGACTCAGATACATTTATCAAGACCGAACCTAGTTACATTTAAAAAAAAAAAATTGATCGATTAGAAGAGTATCTGGCAACTAGGTTCAAGGTCTCCTCATATAATATCCCTTCTTTCTATGCATACACCTTTGCCATGAATCTAGCCTTGTACTTCTCCACGTTGTTGTATGTACTATACTTGATCTTGTAGATCCACCAAGAACCTACAACTGACCTGTCCTCAAGTCTCGACACCACCTCCCAAACATCATTCATTATGATAGAGTTGTACTCCTCTACAATGGCATCTACCCAAACTTGATGTTGTGCGACTTCCTGAAAGAAGGAAGGTACTGCAACCTAAGCCACCAATGCTTGGTACATGTTAGGCTGTCTGCATTCTCTCATGTTCATACTATAAGCTCCAATGAACTCCTCCACATCTCTCAGTGTTTGACAAACTTCTTTATTGGTTTGACCACCAGTGGTGGGAGGTTCAATCAACTCCTTCTCATCTTGCCGCTGTTGCTTCGTCCGTTGAGAACTCATTGGATCCCATGCACTTGAGGAAATGCTAATACTGGTCACTGTATTGGATCCCTATGACTGCCCTTTTGGCTGCCACTACCACTGGACCAATGGAGCTTCTACTGGCTCACTCTGATCTCCCACTGGCATCTCACGAGACCTCTTGAAGGCTCTTTCCTCCATGAAATTTACGTCTCGTCTCACTACGATATTCCTGCTGCAAAGAATATAGATTCTGTATGCTTTTGAGGTTTCGCTATACCTAATGAGAAACCCCTTCTTTGTAGTCTGATCCAATTTGGTACGCTTCTCACCTGAGACATGGAAATAAGATATGTCGCCAAAGATCCTGAAGTGACTTATCTCAGGCTTCTTTCTGCAAAGACCTCTTCTGGCGTTATCTTCCCCAATGCCTTATGAGGAACCGTATTCTAGATATACATTGCTGTGTTACATGCCTCTGCCCATGGAAACCTGGGTAAATCTTGGTCATATAACATCGCTTTTTCAACCCTAACTATAGATCTGTTTTTCTGCTCCGCTACCCCATTCTGCTGTGGATTATATGGAGTTTCCCACTCTCTTCTGATACCTTCCTTTGCACAAAATCTGTGAAGTCTTTATCAATATACTCTCCACCATTATCTGAGTGAAGCACCTTGATCTTCTTCCTTGTCACATTCTCCACGAGAGCCTTAAATTTCGTGAAATGATTGAAGACGTCATCCTTGATCTTCAAGAATTAGGTCCAGTTTTTCTTGGAATGGTCATTTATAAAGGTGACCAAGTATTCGGCCCCACTAAGAGCTTTAGTGGACATCGGGCCACAAATGTCTGAGTGTATAAGTCCTAACATGCCATTTGCTTTGTTGTCACTTCTTGGGAATGTTGCGTTAGCATATTTCCCAAGCACACACCCTCTGCACACATCATCGTGTTCCATGCGAAGTTCTGGAACCCCTGTTATTGTCTCTCTGATCATCTTGAGTGCTCCATGGTGTAAATGTCCCATTCTCCTATGCATAGCTCATTCAGTTCCTTCCCATTACTTTTGTCACTGCCTACTAGTGCCATTGGAGAATCGAGTTGCAACCTATACAACCTGTTGTTTCAAACTCCACTTTGTCTCACCCTCTTCCAGCTCAGGTGTTTGACAAACACCTTCCTCCCTACGAAGTGGATATCGTATCCCTTATCTTGTAGTTGGGATACTGAAATCAGGTTCATACCCAATCCTGGCTCATGCAGTACTTCTGTAGCGCTGATACTTGCTCATGACTCCCTCTGAAAGTCGATGGTACCTCTTTCCATTGGAGTACACTTCGTTTTGTTTCTCATCGTAATATGGAAGTCCATCTATTCCTCATTGTAGTTAGAGAAATATTCTCTAACCCCTATCATGTGATCTGACGCTCCACTTTCTGTATACCAGGCACCTTATAAAGCTGAGCCTGATATGAAAGCAAATTTGTCCTCCAACCTAGAAGAAAATTTTTAAGCCTCTTGAATATCAACTTTGCCCATGGCTTTTGTGAAAATTCCTAGATCTAACAATCTCAAGAATCCTACTGCAACCAACTGAATCTACTTCTCCTAGATTGTAAATTATGTTACAAACTTATTTAAGATTTCTTTGTGAAATATCGAAGCAAATTACTGAAGTAGCCTACACCAAATTAAATATGATTCTGAAACATAGGCACTGAGCAAGGAAAACCAAACACATAGCACAATTATTTTTGGACAATAGTCCCTGGAAAAGCCCAATGTGGGAAAACTAGTGCAACAACTTTGAGGGTTTATTATTATTAAGTAGTAGCAAAATCTAAATACATGACTGAATACCTCATAGGGTTATTCAGTTACATAGAGAAATACTGGCAGAATCTTTGTGAGTTTTACCTCACACAATCACTCAGAAACCCTGACTGATCCAACCCCAAATTGACTGCCCCCTGGCTTTTCTGGTTGCCTCTGCGTCAAGCTCTTTGGGTGCTGTGTCACTTCTCTCGCTGGTCGATCTGCTGCCCAGGAAATTCGATTTCTACCTCCCGGTCTCACACCCCGGATCCTGGCTTTTGAAATTCGAATTCCTTTGTAGATTTCAGACTCCTCTCTCTCCCTTTGCGCTGGTTATGTGTGGCCCTTCTGGCCCTGTGTCAAGGCTTTTGGATAACTCATTGCCACTCTTTGTTGATGTATCTTTGGCTGAGAATCTCTCTCTTCGGACGCTGCTATCCCTGCCCCTCAACTGCAAGAGATCTCCTCAATCGATTTTTCCTCCTGAGAACTTCTCACTTCAGACAATTGATTTTCTCTATCTCTCTGTGTGTTTTCTAAATGACCCTCAAGCTCCTTCTTATATCTTCCTACTGGAAAACCAATGGCCTAGATTAAAACATAATCAAAGGCTCAGATCATTTTGGTTTGATCCATGGCTTTTTTTAGAAGTTTCACCCTTGATTAGATTAATACCCATTAATATTTTAATTTTCCTAAGATTAGACTTAGGAACCCCATTAAAAATATTAATTATTTTAATAAAATCACTTCTGGGTGGAATTTCCCAAAATGCTTTCTGGGTTCTTTGGAATACCTATGACCAAGTCTCCCTACGAAATTTGAGGCTTAGAGCACATCCGATGCTACTCCAAAACAACTTTGTGGGAGAATTTTCTGAAGACAAATTTGTGTGCTATTCCTCTTCCACCCGACACTAATTTTTCTTTAGCAAACTGCTGCAAAACCCTCTGTGCCCAGATAAGAGAAAAAAATTGCTCAACGAAAATACTGATATGCTTCACCGGAATAACTTCCTAGTTTCACCACTGCCTGCTAGAACCGCTACAGGGCTCTGTGAATTTTTCTTGCCACCTGCACTAGAAAAATCGAACCCTTTTCCCAACAGTCCGAACTTGTTGGCCAAATTTTGTGCATATTTGGAAATCAAACTGCCATACTCCCTCTGAATCTGGACAATTTCTTCCTTCCGCTTCTGAGCTTCTTGTCCGGTAAAATTAGTTCTGATACCATGTGAAAATTTCATTAAATTTTATTGCAGCAACTAGAATTAATTCTTCTAACTATAAAATTAATTATGAAGTTTATTGGTATGGCAAGATCGAATTAATCACACTGCAATCTTCACGAATAAAATACTGCGTAAAATAAAAATGCTGGAAATTGAGAAATGCTAGCACACACATAAAAATGACACCACTGTTTTTTGGACAAAAGTCCCTAGAAAAACCGAATGTGGGAAAACCGGTTGCAAAAGTCGAGGGTTTACATTATTATTTGCAACACAAAATATGAGTACAATAATTTGGATGCCAAACTGGCAATCCAATATGAGAGAATCACTGGCAAAATTATTGTGAGGACTTTTCCTCATTCCACAATTGATTTAAGCTCCATAAACTGATCCATCAACAATTCGCACTTTTGCGTCAACCTCTACGCAGTGCTTGCGCAAACCTTGCTGCTATTGCCTTTGGAAAGTCCTGAAATCTACAACTCTACTCTCTGGTTATGGAACTAGTTCACTGTCCCCTCTGATCAAAATCTTGACCATCAGCTACTGAAGCGACTGCTCCCCCAGCTAGATCGAATTGCACTGCTGCTGCTGCCTACGAAATCCTTGTGCAGATCCTCTGGGAAAATTTGCACTCCCTTAATCTGACTCTTCGGAACTCGAAAATCTTCCTCTGGTTACTGCTGACCACTCCTGCCACTTGCTACTCAACCACTGGCTCGACCTCCACTGTTGAATCACTCCTGCTACTAGGAATTCGACCTACCTAGGCAACTGAGTATCTGCACTTCTATATCTTCCATCTACCCATCAACCTCTTCTTATAACCTCCAGTTGGAACTCCAACGACCATGATTAAAATTTAATCGATGGTTGAGATCACTTCCAAGTTGATTCGTGTGAGTTTCTTGAGGATTCACACCTTTCTCAATTAGTTCCTGTTAATTAACCACTTTTCCTAAGTTAGACTTAGGAAAATTTTAATAATGGTCAATAATTTAATTGAGCCATCTCTATGTGGAATTTCCAGAAACGATTTCTAGGTTTTGGAGAACTCTTTTGTTTTAGCCTCTCCACAAGGTTTGGAGACTAGAACACCATTCGATGCTACAAAAACTAACAATTAGAAGTATATTCTCCACCATTATCAGACTTGAAGACCTTGATCCTCTTCCCTACTTGATTCTCTATTAGAGCCTTGAAATCCTGGAACATATCAAATGTTTTGTCCCTGTGCTTCAAATAGAATATCCATGTCTTCTGGGAGAAGTCATCCACAAAGATTAGATAGTATAGAATCTAGATAGCGTCCCTGGGATTTTACCGGCATGGGACCACGTAGATCAAAATGGATGAGCTGTAGAATATCATTGGTCCTGCTTTTGCTGGAGGGGAATGGTCCCCTTGACTTCTTAACATTGGTACATCTTGGACATACTCCATCGTGATTAGATTGAACCTTAGGCATTCAAGAAACCATTCTTCTTTGGGAAGGGCTTCATAATGAAAATGTGCAAACCTTCGGTGCCATAGCTCATTTTGATGATTTTTGTCATGCACTAGCCTTCGCAATGGTCTTCCGTTGATTCTATAGAGTCCTTCAATTCTAGATCCCATGGTGAAAGCATCTCTCATGCAAGATTCCATGGGCCAAGTGAGGACCTTTCCTTTTATGAAGACAACTCTCATTCCTTTGTCTTCTAGGGCAGATTTAGATACTATGGTCTTCTTTAGTCCCGAAACATCCATCACATCATGAAGAAGAACGGTCTCCCCATAGTCCAAATAAAATTTGACAGAACCAAAGTCCTTCACAGGATATATGGAATTGTCTCCAAGGATGATCTTTAGATTAGTCTCCCTCTCAACTAGATTTGAGAGGACTTCCTTGTACTTAGAGAAATGTCTAGAAGCCCCACTATCTACTAACCAACTGTCACACGAATTTGGAGGAGAAGAACTAGAAAGAGAAGAAATAAGAACATATTCAGATTGAGTAGCAGCTGCATTATTTCCATACCTAGAGTTCCTTGGTCTCTTTTGAGGATGATGGCCTTCTTCTCGATCATCAGGAGCATCTCTTTTTTTCGGGCAGTCTCGGGCATATTGACTATGCTTGTGGCAGTTGACGCATTCAACTTGAGGCCTACCTTTTCTATACCTTCTCTTGGAGTCCTTGGATTTGGGAGAATACTTTCTAGTATTATATGGTCTTCCTCTTCCTTTCTCCTTTTTGTCGTGAATAACAAAGGCAAAGGGCTCTCCTTCTTCATGCCTTTGAATCCTCCCTCTAGATATCATCCTGGTTTCTTCTTGAGTGCACTTACCAACTAGCTCACCAAATGTCGGGAACTGATCACTGTTTCTTATAGTAGTAATGAAGTTTTCTCAAATAGGAGGAAGGCCTTGAAGAGTGACAAGCATTAGCTCTCTATCAGATATAGGTTCTCCAACAAGTTGAAATTGATCCCTTAGTTGGGATATCCTCATGACATAGGATTGCACAAATTCCCCTTTGTTCATCTTAATGTCCTTGAGTCGATTCTTCAAGGAGAGAATATGATTCAAATTGTTGACTTCATACATCCCAACCAACTTATCAAAGATATCTTTATATTTCTTCAATTTTCCGACATAAGTAAGCAAATGATCTTTCTAAGAATCAATAAGAATTTTCTTAGCTTTGAGCTCACCTTTCTCATGTTGAGAACTCTAGGGCATCAAGATTAGTTGATTTCTCTTCTACTGATAATTGCTTGTGAATTCTTTTTACTTATTAGATTATGATCTTCTCTTTAGTTAGATTATTATAGTGTTTTTCTTCATCAAACAACTACCAAAGCATAAACCATAAAGAGACAAGAGACATAGAATATAGGCGATCAGCCAGGGCCAAAACCTCTCCCACTTGAGAGGAAAACCCAAACAAATTCTTCTTCTTATAGAGACTTCAATTGATGAATATCAAGATCTAGACCCTTGACCTATTTACCACTCCAAGACCAAGACACAAAGCTTCCTTCTCTTCCTTGAGTCAATGATAGTCAAACTACTCGCTGCTTCTTCTTCCTCGACTATCCTTTTGATTTCAGTCCCTTGGTTCAACACTGCACTTCTCGGCCTTATTTCAAAGACCCTAACACATGTGATTTGACCAAATTTGACCCTTGATCTTCTCCGCTCTAGAAGGAGACTTGTCCCTTGGCAATACGGCTTGAGATTTTCCTTGTCTTCTCCCAAAAATTTCCCTCTTAGTATGACTATAATACCTCGACCCTCTTCTGCAATAGACAACACTGTTATCTCGCACGTGTGGAGAGTAAACCTAAAACAGATCTAAAATTTGCTCGGTTATCTTCTCTTCTCTTTTGTTTGATGGTTAGGCTTCTCTCTTGATGATTCTCGCACTTCTTCCTTGCTTCAAACCTTGACCGAATTCCTTGTGTTCAAATGGAGGTCGAGCTGCCTATTAATAGTGGTTGCCCATAAAATAAGTCGACTATTCCTTGCCCATAGGCCGACATGCCATTTGGTGTAGGTTTATTATTCCATCTTGAGGCTGACTTCTTGGAGGAGCTTGACCTTGGTCTTGGAGGGCCTTTTTACTTTTTCATTGACTCATATACAAATGTAACATGCCCAAGAAGGGTCCTTCATACATGACATTGACTCAATTTGACTTTCATGACTTGATGACAAAACTTAAAGGCTCATAATGGGAACCTTAACTTAAATAAAATTCCTTGATCATGAAACCTATGATTCAAGCATTAGAAAAATAATTTTATTTTCTACTTTACATCAATTACATAAAATCACAATTACAAATGTTATTATGAAGACTGAGCCTAGTTACAATTTTCAACACTCCCTCTTAACTAGGGAGGTATTCATAATTCATACATGGTACTTGAACATTCTCAATTTGAAGAATTCTCATAAGAAGAGCCAGATTGGTAACCCATCTTTATAGCATCATATCAACCAACATTGTCACATAGAAAATTGAGAAAATACTGGCACACACACAAAATATGACACTGTTATTTTTGGACAAAAGTCCTCGGAAAAACCGAACTTGGGAAAACCATTTGAAAATTCCAAAATTGGAACCCTGTTGCAACAATTGGTATTAATTTTTCTAACTAATAAATTAATTATTCAGTTTATGGCTACGACAACGTTGAATTAAACACACTGCAACCTTGACAAATAAAATTCTTTGGAAAATAAATAGCATTGGAATTGAGAAAATCCAGCACATACATAAAAATGACACCGTTATTTTTGGACAAATGTCCCTAGAAAAACCCAATGCAGGAAAATCGGTGCAATAGTTGAGGGTTTTATTATTAAGCAACAGTAAATTCTGAGTACAATCTATGGATTCCCAACTGGAAATCCAAACAGAGAAAAATACTGGCAGAAATATTGTGAGAATTTTTTCTCACCCCCACAGGGAATCCTGCCTCAATAAAGCCAATCGAACTGGCTTCCCAATTGCCTCTACGTGGACACTACGTCAACCTCTATGCAGGCTAGAAATATGCTGGCCTGGGAACTACCTCTGATCTACTTTTGACTGACTGCAACTGGTGTGGAATTCTCTGGCTTGGCTCTCTGGAAATTCTTCCAGCCACTAGCACCTGAAATGACCCTTCTTCCAGCTAAATTGAATTTCCCTTTAGAGGCTTCTGCATAGCTCCTGTGTCAGCCTCATTGTGGCTCTTTCTGCCTCTCTGCAATGCACTCGCTAGATCTGGAAAACTTCCTTCGGTGCATTGTCTCTGCCCCTCATTCACTGCTTCGATTTTGGGATCTTTGGTAGCTGACTGCTGCTACTCTGGAAATCGGTCAGCCAGGGAAATCGAAGTTCTGGTGATCTGGTGTGCGTTCTCCAAGTGCCCATCAACTTCCTCTTATAATCCACTGTTGGAGCACCAATGACCAAAATTAAAACTTAATCAATGTCTAGGATCATCTTGGAGTTGATCCGTGTGAGTTTCTAGATGATTCACACCTTGACTTAATTAATTTTGATTAATTAACCATATTCCTTAAGTTTAGACTCAAAAAATATTTAAAAACTGGTTAACAATCTAATTAAGTCATTTCTGAATGGAATTTCCAGAAACGATTTTTGGGTTTTGGAGATCTCATGTATTCTAGCCTCTCCACCAAATTTCGTGGCTAGAACACATTCGATGCTACAGAAACTAACAAACCAGTGCAACAACTGATGATTTTTATTATTAAGCAGCAATGAGAAATTTTTGGTACAATAAATATTGCCAAATTGGCGAATCTATCCAAGAGAAATACTGACAAAAATTATTTGAGGAATTTTACCCTCTCCAAGCAATCTCTGTACCCGACTGCCTCTAAAAAGATAGTCGTCCAACCAGCTCTATGCAAGCCCTGCATCACCCTAGGTCAATCCCTCACACGCTTTGCCTGAATCAACTACCAATCTAACCGTCTTGCCTACTGCTGACTGGGAAAATGCTTCTCCAACCCTCTGGAGAACTTTCCCGACCTCTAGAACTGAAAACATCTTGCTCTTCATAAAAGAATGTTCAATGAATTAATTCACATGGAGCAAACAGCTCAATGATAATACAAAGATATTTACAAGAATAGAAACATCAGGTTTCTATGTAGAATATCGAACAAACAGTTTCATCTAAGAAACTGCTAAAAGAATAAGAATAGAAACATCTAAAAGACTGAGCATTACTAAATAGAGATATAGAGATATATTCTAATACCCTCCCTTAATGCTCAATCTATTTACAACACCAATAGACCCGCGAAATTTTACAAATTTATCAGGACCAAGAGGCTTGGTAAAGATATCGGCGGGCTGCTCTGTGGTGGGAACATAGTGCAACTGAACTGAGCCATCTTCAACCAACTGTCGAATGTAGTGGCAGTGAGTTTCCACATGCTTTGTTCGTTCATGAAAGACAGGATTCTTGGCAAGTTTGAGCACTCCCTGATTATCACAAAACAAAGAAGTAGGCCCTGTCTGAAAAACATGCATATCTGCAAGCATACGACGAAGCCAAACTGCCTCACAGGCTGCCTTAACTGCTCCCCGATACTCTGCTTCTGTTGAGGAGAGAGCCACAACCTGTTGCTTCTTACTAGTCCAAGTAACAGCTCCAGATCCTAGACTAAACACATACCCAGCTGTAGATTTACGGTCATCAACCGAACCGGCCCAGTCAGAGTCAGTGTAGCCACTGAGAGTAGAAGTGGAGTTGTGAGTATATAAGAGGCCGTAATCAGAAGTACCACGCACATATCGTAGCACCCGCTTTGCTGCTATCCAATGATCAGCTTTAGGAGCTGACATAAAGCGAGAAATGTAGCTTACTGCAAAACTGATGTCAGGTCTGGTAGCAGTAAGATAGATGAGACTGCCCACTAATTGCCTGAATAAAGTTTCATCCACAAGAGGAGAGGATGACTGTGCTGAAAGTTTGAGCCCTGGTTCCATAGGAGTCGTGGCCGGTTTGCAATCTTGCATTCTGAACCTTTCCACAAGATTTTTGGCATACTTGGACTGAGAAAGAAAGATCTGATTTTCAGTCTGCCATACTTCAACCCCCAGACAGTAATGAAGAAGTCCCAAGTCTGTCATCTCAAAAGTTCTGCATAGATCTTGTTTGATCCCATGGATCAAATGTGCAGAGCTGCCAGTAATGATAAGATCATCCACATAGACAACTACAAACAAGATATCATCATCAGTATGCTTGATATACAGGTTTGCATCAGATGGACTCCTCTGAAAACCTTGATTTGTCAGATACTGATCAATTTTTATGTACCAAGCCCGAGGAGCTTGTTTCAATCCATAAATGGCTTTAACTAACCGACACACTTTCTGTTCTTGACCAGCAACCTTGAATCCTGGAGGCTGCGTCATGTAGACTTCTTCTTGGAGATCACCATTTAGGAACGCACTTTTTACATCCATCTGATGAACTTTCCAATTGAACTGAGCTGCTAGGGCAAGCACAAGCCTGATAGTACTCATCTTGGCTGTAGGAGCAAAAGTCTCCTCATAATCGATGCCTTCCTGCTGTGAAAATCCTCGAGCCACTAGCCGAGCTTTATACTTGTCTAAGGTTCCATCAGCTTTGTATTTGACTTTATACACCCATTTGCAGCCTATGGGTTTTTTGTCTGCGGGAAGATCAGAAAGAGCCCATGTGTGATTCTTCTGAAGACTCTGAAATTCTGCTTCCATAGCCTGTTCCCACTCAGATATACCCTTAGCTTCTGAATATGTTTGAGGCTCAAAAGTACTGTGAAGGTTAGCCATAAGAGAAAAATTGACTGAAGACTGTTGTCTGTTCTTATGCCTAGAAGTTCTACCTTCAAGGAGCTCATCATCCCGGAGATCACCTATGGTTTTAGCCCACCATTTTGGTCGAAGAGAAGAAGAGCCAATATCAGGATTAGAGGGACCAATATCAGGAGGAAGAGAAGCAGGCTCAAGAGCAATAGGGATAGCAAGAGGGGGATTAGCTTCTGGAGGAAGCTCAGATAGAGTAGTATCAAATCTTGATGCTACATCATCCCTCCCATCAGATGAACTGACTGGAAGAAGAACACTGTGAGGCGGATCCTCAGAACGCTGCTCAGAAGAAGAAGACTGAAAGAATCCTCTGTCTTCATCAAATACTACATCTCGACTGAAGCTAAGTCGACCAGTGGCTATATCTATCAGCCTGTAAGCCTTGTGATGATCACTGTATCCTGTCATCATGAGTTTCTGACTTTTGGAATCCAACTTAGATCGCTTAGCAGATGGAATCCAAACATATGCAACTGAGCCAAAAACTTTGAGATGACTGATCTTAGGCTTACGACCAGACCACACTTCTTCAGGAGTCTTCCCTTTAACAGCCTGAGTAGGGGATCGGTTAAGAAGGTAAACAGCAGTAAATACTGCTTCAGCGCAGAATTTGTTTGGAACACTCCGGTGTTGTAACATGGAACGAGCCATTTCAACAACCGTGCGATTGCGACGCTCGACAACACTGTTCTGCTGGGGAGTGTAAGGTGTGGTGAATTGACGTTTGATGCCATGAATATCACAGAAGTTGGCAAAAGCTGAGGAACAAAATTCCCCCCCATTGTCGGTCCTAAGGGTCATGATATTACAACCAGATTCTTTTTCAACTAAAGTTTTAAACTTCTGAAAGGTACTAAGAGCATCAGATTTATTTTTTAAAAAATACACCCACATCTTTCGACTGAAGTCATCTACAATAAGTAAAAAGTATTTGCAAGCAGTTATAGAAGCTGTATTCATAGGACCACAAATATCAGCATGAAGTAACTGAAGTACCTGGGATGCACGCCAAGATTCTCCATTTTTGAATGACGACCGATGTTGCTTTCCCGCTTGACAGGCGCTGCATACCCCCAACTGCTGAGTCTGAATATCAGGTAATCCTGACACAAGTCCCTCCCGAGAGAGCTGAGAGAGATACTGCATATTGAGATGCCCATATCGCTGATGCCATAAAGTACTGATGGGAGAGACACGAGCTGCTAGTGCCACTTCTGGAAAGTCACCGGTGTCAAGTAGCCTGTATAGACCATGGTCCTCGAGGCCAGTAGCAACTGTCAGACTGGTCTCCCTGTCAATGATGGAGCACTTGTGTGCACTGAACACAACATCAAGCTGAGGAGAATTCCTCATAATCTGACTGACAGAGAGCAGATTAATCTCCATACCAGGAACATAGTATACATTTAGAAATATGAGCGTGCGTCCACCAGACTGAATTTGAACTGTACCCCTGCCAGCAACAGTGTACTTTTCACCTCCACCAAATACAACTGAATCACTGAAAGGTGAAAAGTCAATAAACCAGTCACGCCTGTGAGAGAAGTGACGTGATGCACCAGAATCAATGTACCATGCAGAGGAAGGAACATGTTCTGAAGATCTTTTAGCCATAAAGGCGTAAAAGGCAGAATCTGTCTGCTCGGAATGTTCTGCAACATTCGCTGTCTGATGTGACCCTCCCTGTTTCTTTTGTTCAGCAGCAATCCTTTGCCTGCAGTCTTTCTTCATGTGACCGAACTTGTGACAGTAATTACACTGTACACTTTTCTTCCTGGTAGGATCAAAAGACTGAGATGATCCTCTCTGCTGAAAAGACTGAGAGGACTGATATTTTGCAGCAAATGCATTTTCCAAGGGCACTGATGAAGTACCACTACCAAACTGCTGTTTCCACCTATCTTGCTGCAGAAGTTTGGTACATAAATCTGAAAACTTCAGATCAACATTTGTGGTGGTAATGTTGAGTGTTTCAATGAAGTGTTCATAAGATTTTGGTAGACTCTTCAGGGTAATGACTACCATATCTTCTTCCTCCATGGTCCGACCAATGGCGTCGAGCTGATCTCGAATGTCTTTAATTTTGTTGAGATGTTCCTGTAAAGACATATGTTCATCCATCATGATGGAGAACAACTGATTTTTGAGAAAAAAAGCTCTGCTTTTATCAGATGTCTCATGCAATTCTTTCAACTGTTGCCAGATTTCAGCAGCTGTCTTGCCAGAAGGGATCTGTGGTAACTGATCATCAGCTACAGAGAGCTTGAGAAGCATAACAGCCTCTCGATTTCGATCATCAAATTTATCTTGATCGGTCCCGGCTGTACCTGGACGAGGCTCTTTGCCCAAAATGAGTTGATCAAGACGCCTGTACTCAAAAATGGTCAGCAGTCTTTGTTTCCAAATGTTATAGTTGCTGCCATTAAACCGTTGATTTCCTTCTAACATCAGATTGGTAAGTGTGGCCATTTTCACAAAGAGAATACAAAAGTATGACACACAAGAACAATGTAGCTGACTGCTTATGCTGATGAAAATTTAAAGAACGGACTTTCAGCTGTCTAAAACAATAGTAATACTGCTAATATAATTCTGAGAATACAGTTTGCCACAAGAAAATGCCGGTCTATCATAAGAGAATACTGATGCAATAAACAGATGTCACAGGTCTGAGCTTGTAATGAAGACTGTCAGGATCACAAGAGAAAAAAAATTCCGCTGATTGGTAACCCACTGCCGGCAACCAGAACCACAAATACAGCAAATACAAGTGATGAAAAATGAACCCACATGTGCTGTCTCAGATACACACTTCTGCTGAATGGTAACCCACTGTCAGCGAAACACCACGGATATATATATATGCACGTCTCAGGTATCAAAATGGCCCACACAAAAAATATCTCAGCTACAGGTCATATGTTGTTGAAAAAAGAACCACGTGAGTTATCACAACTGCACGTTCCGTCTCAGCTATACGAATATAGAAAGCCCACAGGTGAATATAATCAAAGCCCACAGGTGAATATAATCACGCGCATGTCAGAGAATATAGCATACGAATGAGTTGTATAAACACGGGTTACGAACTCTGAGTATGGGCGTATGGGTTAGGAACTCTGAGCATGGGCGTATGGGTTTAGAAAACCAGAACGCGGGTTACGACACCAGGACTCACGTTCCGTCTCAGCAATTACACCAGGACTCACGTTCCGTCTCAGCAATTACAAAGAACCACGCGTATGACAGATCCACGAGCTTTATAAACGCGGGTTTCAGATTCACGGGTTTTATAAACACGGGTTTCAGATCACGGGTTTGACTGACAATATAAGATCCACGAGTTTTATAAACGCGGGTAGAAGATCCACGGGTTGCACAGCACATGCGTATATCCACAGTTTTGAAGATACACGCGAATTACAGGATTTCAAATATCCACGGGTTTGACAGATATTTCTGCCACAGAGATTTAGATATATATCTAAGAGATCTTAACTGTAATACCATCCACGAGTTTCAAATCAATAAGCGAATATCACTTGTTTTGACAGCGTTTGAAAAAAAATAGACAGTTGCCCGCAGATCAAATTTTCAGACCACGATTCCGATTTGAAAAAACAAATAAGTTATAAACCGAGAGAAAACACCTGGATCACGATTGCTGAGGGATTCCACGATGTGGTCGAAGAAAATAGCTGGATTCAATATTCCAAGCAAACTGGCCAGCCAAAAAAAATTCCGCTTCCACGAAAACAGTCGCCGCCACAAAGTTATTTCCTTAGTAAAATGATCATGCAAGAGAAGAATCCAATTCTGTATCGAGATGGACGACTGTAAGCTTTTATCACAGCGAGCAAAGCCGAGGCTAAGACTCAGTGAAGGCTGCCTGGCTTACAGAGGGCTCGACCTTAGAAAGGACTCAAGAGATTACGATGCAAAGAGAATTACTGATTCAAGAAGAATCTCTTAACCTTGCTCTGATACCATAAAAGAATGTTCAATGAATTAATTCACATGGAGCAAACAGCTCAATGATAATACAAAGATATTTACAAGAATAGAAACATCAGGTTTCTATGTAGAATATCGAACAAACAGTTTCATCTAAGAAACTGCTAAAAGAATAAGAATAGAAACATCTAAAAGACTGAGCATTACTAAATAGAGATATAGAGATATATTCTAATACTTCAGCTGGATCAAATTGCTCTTCTAAAGCAACTGCGTAGTCCCTGCACTGTTTCTTAGAGAAAATCTTGGCCTCCTCTTTCTGACTCTCCGGAACTGAAAAAGTTCCTCAAGACTCACTATCTCTGCTTTCCTACTCTGGCTCGAACTCTTCCGGCAGCTGTTGCTGCTCTCAGGAAAATTGAACTGCCCAAATCGATCTCAAGTTTGTTTCTCCATCTCCCATTGACTTCTTCTTATAATCTCACTGTGGGACTCCAATGGGCAAGATTAAAACTTAATCAATGGCTGAGATTATTTCTTAGTCGATCCCGTGAAAATTCGGAAATCCGAATCCTATTGCAGCAATAAGAAATTATTCTCCTAATTGTTATTTTAATTAACAATTTATTTACTATTTCCTACAACAAATACTGAATAACTCACACTGCAACCTACTCAAATAAAATTGCAGAATAATAAACGCTAGAAGAAATGCTAGAACACACATAAAATGACACAGTTATTTTTGGACAAATGTCCCAAGAAAATCCCAACTTGGGGAAACAATGCGACATTGAGGGTTTTATTTTATTATGCAACAGTGAAATTTGAGTACATCTATGGATGCCCAACTGACAATCCAAACAACAAGATAATCTGGTAGAGATATGCCCTAAGCAACCCCGACACTCGCTCTTCCTGCACTCGTGCTGCCTGCACTCATGTTCCTACACTTGCATGTTCCTACACTTGCGCATTCCTGCACTCACGCGTTCCTGCACTCGAGTTCCCTCACTCGCGTGTTCCCTTATTGGGAATAACTCAACTTCTTGCTGCTACCTCTCTAGATCTGTAAATCTTCCTCTGGATCACTATCCTGCCCCTCACTGACATTGCATCTCTCTTTGGCTTGAACTCTACTACTGTAGCTTGATGTGCACAAGGAACTGCTGCTCAAGTGTGCTCTCCAAGTGCCCATCGAATTCTTCTTCTAATACTTTGTTGGGACTCCAATGACCAAGATTAAAATCTTAATCAATGGCTAGGATTAACTTGAAGTCGACCTGTGTGACTTTTTAGAACATTCACACCTTGACTTGATTAATTATGATTAATTAACCATATTCCCTAAGTTTAGACTTAGGAAATATTAACAAAAGTGGTTAATAATCTAATTAAGTTATTTCTAGGTGGAATTTCCAGAAATGATTTCTAGGTTTTGGAGATCTCATGTATTCTAGCTTCTCCACAAAATTTCGTGTTTAGAACACATATAATGCTACAAAAACTAACACTCCCTCTTAGCGAGGAATGTGTTGTAGTGCTCTACTGCACATCCTATAACACCCTGTCTTTGCATCATCTCCTGTCACGCTGTTGATGTCTAGCACTTCTGCCCACCAACCACTGCGCAACTTTGATATTCGTTGCATCTGTGTCGCTGCTAACCATGCTGAACTGCTGCCAACATTGCATATGCAATGCAACTTCCTCTCATCTGTCGCTGTTGCAACTACAACAACTGCAGTTGAGAAGCATCCTAAATATTGAATCAACTGTGATCACAATGATGCATTTGTCACCTGAGTCTTGACTATTACTACTATCTGTGTTGTCACTGAAGAATTTGCGTTGCTGCTGACTCTGAAGTGTGCCACCTGCACTACTATTAACTCTGCATTGCGCTCCTCAACCTCTGACTGCTACTAGACTCTGCATCTATCACTCTGGCATCTGACTGCATCTACTGCCACTGATCCATCTTGCTACTGAACACTGTGGACCCTTGTAGCAAGGTATTGATCCAAGAGGTGGACTTCCTTAAGGATCCTGCCCATCTGGCACACTAGAGTCTCATACTCCTCCACCTCTTGGATCTGGTGCCCAACTATCTCCTTTTGAACTTAGTCCCTAGCTGGGACCCTTCCTTTCTTTACAACCCACACTAGACAAATCACACTTCCTTTGGTATCTGTCTCCGACAACTGGAAGTCAATCTGCTGCCCAGATCTGCATTTTGGCTAACTCATACAACCTCCTATGGAAATCTCATACGGTCATCCCTGCAAAGCTGCAAAATCTATGAAACTCAAAATTAGAGAAAATAAACTCGAAAATCTCCCACTTTCCCTCTACTTGGCTGCTGCTTCTACTATTCACACTCCCTTCTAGAGTGAGAAGATCCGCTCACAGCTACTACCAATCTGCTTGGAAAAATTAGATCCTTGAGAGAAATTTTCCCTCTGTTTGTGTTCTTCTTCCACCTGACGCTAGCTCTGCACTAGAAAATTGTTGCAAAACTACTGCGTCCAGCTAGAGATCTGCTCTGCAAAAGTATTGGGCTGCTCTCTCTGCCTCTGGAATCCCTCGATCTGGAGAGATCGATTTTTTTTATCCCCCTCTCAGAAAAGTCAAATCTCCTCAAGAAATTCGGTCTCTGCAAAGTGACTGCATTGCCCTCTGGGATTTTGATCTGCTGCCCACATTGAACAACAAAACTCCTTTCTTTGCTTCTTAGCTCTCTGGCTGATCATCTGCGCTCCGATACCATGTGAAAATTCGGAAACCTGAATCCTATTGTAGCAACAGGAAATTATTCTCCTAATTGTTATTTTAATTAACAATTTATTTGCTTAAGTATTGAGGGGTTTTCACAGTGCATTATATTAGATATCATTTTTTGGGATTCAACTGCGTTAAGTAAGTCATTCATCTATGACCATATCCATGAGAGGTAGTTGTAATTGACTAATTTTTCATGATTGTTGAATAGTCCACGTAGCACTCATTGCATCGGTTGATGCTCATAGGGGTGAAGAAGTGGGATTGAAACTAGTGAAATGAAACACATAGCGTCAATCATCACTTCCGGGGCTTTGCACTCAGTAATCAGGACTTCTTTGGAGGTCACCCATCGCAGATCGCCTCTGGATCAAGCACGCTTAACTGTGGAGTTTTCCCCACAATCAAGCCCACTTAGCTTGCTACCCCATTTGCAAAACCTTAGCAAGTATTGTGCGTCATGAACCATTCAAGTAGAGCTCCCTTCACTCTTTTGTATTTATTTACTGTTTCCTATAGCAAATATTGAATAACTCACACTGCAACCTACACAAATATAACTGCAGAATAATAAATGTTGGAAGAAATGCTAGGACACACACATAAAATAACAATTATTTTTGGACAGTGTCCACAAAAAACCCTAACTTGGGAAAACTGGTGCAACATGGAGGGTTTTATTTTATTATGCAACAGTGAAATTTGAGTACATCTATGCATGCCCAACTAGCAATCCAAATAGTAAGAAAATTTGGCAGAGATATTCCCTAAGCAACCTTGACACTCACGCTTACTGCACTCGCATGTTTCTGCACTCGCGCGTTCTTGCACTCGCGTTCCTGCACTAGGAATAACTCAGACTCTTGCTGCTACCTCCCTGGATCTAGAAATCTTCCTCCAGATCACTGTCCCTACCCCTCACTAACACTGCATTCTTCTTTGGCTCGAACTCTATTACTGCTAGCTCGATCTGCACAAGGAACTACTGCTCAAGTGTGCTCTCCAAGTGCCCAACGACTTCTTCTTATAATCTTCTGTTGGGACTCCAACGACCAAGATTAAAATCTTAATTGATGGCTAGGATTAACTTGAAATCGATTCATGTGAGTTTCTAGAACATTCACACCTTGACTTAATTAATTATGATTAACTAACCATATTCCCTAAGTTTAGACTTAGGAAATATTAAAAAACTGGTTAGTAATCTTGTTGTCGCACAAAGTGTCTAGGCACTGCGACAACACTCAGAGTAAGCACTGTCACTCTTATCCTTACTCTGTTCAGAGTCTCCTAGAGAAGTCAAGGGGGGTAGTCCCTAGGGTGAATGAATGAGAATAGCCTGTGGAACACAGGCTCTAGGAGACTTAAACATGAACAACTTGATGAATGTGAAACAAGCCTCGGTTAACAGAGATGGATAGATCAAACAATTAAGACGAATAAGACACAACTGCAAGATAGAAATAATTATAGACTAGTGCCTTTATATTCAATTAACCATAGACTAAATAAAAACTAGTGATCCAAAGCAATTTATAAATGCGGCGAAAGTGACAATCATGAACGATTAAATGTAAAAGCCCAAAACTTTAACATGCGATATATTCTAGCAATTAAATATCGTGAAGAATTATGAAAATTAACTACTAAGCAATGATTCTAGATTTAAAATGATTTTCTTCAATAACCAAGATCTAGAAAAAATTATTTTTCTCCTATAGCCAATGATTTTAAAACATTAATCGCAATTGACAATAGAGAAATAACTACCACAAAATTTAAAATTTTACAATTAACACAAAAGACACCAAGGAACTTTAGATTATAATTTTAATTATCCCTTAAGTAAGTTTAATGTGCTAAGCTTATGACGCAAATTTAATGTGGCAATTAAATTTGTAAATGTGACCAAAAATAAAAATCAAAGGTACTTAATTAGATTTAAATTTTTATGGGCCATAGCCCCCCCCCCCACACACACACACACACATATATATATCTATGAAATCTTAGATTCCCTTTTTGATGTATTTCATTCAATTTCAAAGTCACCATTTTTTTTAATTTTTAATTTTTTTAGATTTTGTAATGTTTTTAATTTTTTTTTTTTGTGACATCAAAAAACAAAAAAAAAATAATCAAAACACAAAGTCACAAGTAAAAGAAATAAAATAAAATAAAAATGTAAAAAATAAAATCAAATCCAACAATTTGAAAAGTAAATCAAATGAAATCGAATTTTATAAACCTAAACCTAACTGATGCAAAACATAAAACAAAATGAAACAAAGAAAAAAAGGTCGAATGTTTGTTGTGGGTGCAGTGCAGGTCGACGGCGGAAGGGAGGAGAGGAGCTTGATGGCAGATGGGAGGGAGAAGCTAATGACAACAACGTGCTTGTTTATGAGGAGAAGGAGTCGGAAAGAAAGGTTTGCAGCAATGGCAACACAGATCGATGGAGCAGGGACGTGAGGAAGAAATGGTTGCGAGCAAGTAGCGGATGGCTAAGTGAACTCAGGCAACACACAGGAGAGAAGAGGATGAGGGAAAGGGGACGCGGAAGAGCAAGGAGCTCGGGTAGCAGAAGAAAGAGGGTTTAGGTAGGGAGGGATGGAGCCACGAAAAAGAAAGGCAATTTGATGGCGTCAGAGGAGAAGAAAGACACAGGTAAAGCGGAGAGGGTTTTGTAGGCAGTGGAGAAGATAAATGTTTTGAAATTTGCAGTGAGAGGGAGAAGATTGCAACAAAAAACGGAAAATCCTAGGTAGCAATTTTCTTTTTTTGAAAATTTTCCAGAGAAAAACGTAGCAGCAAAATAAAAAGAATGCAACAAAGAGGAGCTGCAATTTTTAAGGAGCTTCAAGGCAGAAGATGGAAAAATATGGTAGCCCAAGAAACCCTTAAACAATTTCTAGAAATTTAAGTTAAACCCGTATACTTCTGCTTTAGATTTCCTTTAAGGAAGAACTCATAAAATCCACAGATTTAAAATTTTCAAGCCTTCGAACTGTAAAAATAATACACCCGCAAAATGATATTGAGGTTAGATCTTACCCTCTAGGGCCTAGATATGACTTCAAACAAAAATCGTCTTTCAGATCCGCAACTGCAAAAAAAGAAAAACAAAACACCCAGAACGATATATACAATGATAAAAAGAAAACTCAACAACCCAGTTAAATAATTACAATAGTTACAAGCTAAAGGCTCTAGGTAGTCAGATCTATCATTATGCCACATAATTTTTTTTTAAATTTTAAAGGAGGTGCTAACTCAAAACCCTCATGCATCACAAAACAAAAATTTTATGATAAGCCCAGAGCTAATTTAGTTGGGCTCTTCAGAAAATACGGATCGGGAGTTGGTTGGTTCAACTGAAAACTTCCCCTAACACCTGAGGATCTAAAATCGAGATTTCCCATCAAAACTCAATCCAACCATAAAAAATAGAGCGAGAAAATAATAATAAAATTCAGACAAATAAAGATACTTGCTATTACGTTGAAAATTTAAATTATTATTCAAACCCCAACGATTGAGCAAGATACCTGTACTCAAATCAATCTTTAGAAGCTATTACCAATGGATTTAGAAAAAATTATGCATGAAAATAACACATCTTATGGTATTCCCATGAAAAGTAACACCAACAGAATTTAACCCCAAAGTCTTTCTTTATTATTAAAAAAAAACTACACCAGAGCTTCTTGCTAAGCACACAATTAAGGGATTGGATGGATAGATTGACAAATGACTTCCTATTTAAAGATAAATCCTCCAACGGCTAGTTCGAGTGATCCTTGTCAAAGCAATCTCGACCGTTGATGAAGATTAAAATTGCTTTTAATATCATCCGTCGAAATATTTAAATATTTGGAGAAGTTTGAAATTTTTAATTAAATGCATTTTAATTAACTCAAGAATATAGTTTTTGAGTTAATTTTCCAAAAAATTTGACTTTGATTTAATCCCCAGGGATCAAAGGTTTAAAATTGAGCAAAATAATTAATTTACCTTAGTCCTGAGACCTTTTAAAATCTAATCTTTTAGAACCGACGAATTTTGCTTTTGGAGAATTTAAATTTACCTAGGACCTAGAATTAATTAAATTTATGGCTTAGAATTTTAATTAATTTTTGGCCAGAAAATTTAATTAATTAACCTATAAGGGGATAAATTATTTTTCCAACCCTCAAGACACTTTACATCATGATTTTCATATTTTTTACATCATAAGGGGAAAACCCATTTGTAATAGACCCTCATAGAGCACCCATTTCTACAACAGAAATATAATCTAGCAAACCAAACAATTTGTAATAAAATAATCTAACCAAATAGTTAAGATTATTCCCAATCACTTTTACATAGACTTGATCTAGAACACTAGGACTCGCTTAAGATCCTAGTGACAAAATCCATTCTAGCTTTAGGGTAAGACTGAAGGGAAAAACTTTGTCGACCATCGGAGAATGAATCGTTGAGACGAAAAACCTTCTAGAATGGAGATCGTCACTACAAAGGTAGGTTTACCTAGGTCGTTACATACATGACACGGTTGTGATGAGATTACATCATATACATGCAAAATGGGTTTACATAACATCTTGGAAATCAGGCTGATGATGATAGCTGTACGACACAGACACATCGATCAGGGGCTATCCTTTTTGCAAAAAAAGGGGTATATTGCTATGGGTCGTTCACACGTAGTGGTCAACATCTGGCTCTACTTGGGGACATGCTGCTGCACCGGAGGAATGCGAGAATCCAAAATCTGCATCCACGCAACACACAAGATAACATAAGTAGTGTCCATCCAAAAATCGACATATAATATTAAGCACAGGAAATATATAAACTCTTCATTTATTAACTATCCTAACAACATGAAAAACATAAGTCTACCTACAAAATAAAATACTGAAATAAAAGGGTGTAGGGTTAGGAATACAATACAAAGGATGCCCCATGGCATCAAATGCGTTCAATGTAGTGCATGCTAAGCATTTGTTTGCTTTCAAGCAAATCTGTAGGCTGCTTTTCAAATGTGCCATGTTCAATCGTGCATATGGTAGGACTCTTCTCTCTCTAAAAATTAAGCCGTTTGGATTTGTCTTCCGCATAATCTACCTGAAAACCCTGAAACTTATCCAAATTATTTAGAAAGTGAATAACATGTGTTTCGTTATCAAATGCCTTCCCATGATCAAACTTATCTGGGATAGAAGGTTTAAAAATGATATCTTAGTTTTATCTTCAATTAATTTATCAGACAACTGCATGGTAGAAACAACAACAACTAACTCATCAACTAAGCAATTTTGCTCCCTTGGGATAACTTCAAGGTTAATGGCATCAAAATACTCCATGGTACCCCACACAACATTTCTGTAATTTTTTAATCTCTAATTTTTACATGTAAATTTATTTTTAATTTGCATGAAACTCAATCTGAATCACCCTTGATACTTAGCAATTTAACTTTTAAAGCTTTTTCCGATTCAATACCCAACAACAAGGCTTTATATTCAGCCACATTGTTGGTTGCTTCAAATTCTAACCGATAGGAAAATTTGAAAATATGACCAAGGGGATATTTTAAGACAATTCCAGCACCTTTACCATGCCTAGATGCTGCACCATCAACCTACAAATGCCAAACTTTATTTTTAAAGCCACCCTCTTTTTTTTCAACCTTGACCTCTATGGGAATGATTGAATTAGATAAAATAGCATGATTCCCAGGGTTAGGTTGTGTTGAAGAAAGTGTAACTAGGTTCGATCTTCATAATGACACATTCCAATGCAAATGATGTATATTGTATCTAGCAAAAATATTTTGTGAATTTGAGCCATGGGTTTCATGCTCAAAAATGTATTTGTCTTTGTAGCTCTCATTATGAGCTTTAGGTGATAGGTTGTGTCATTAATGTAAATGTTTACACTTGTAAAAATGTACAATGTATGACTCCAAGATCAAGGATAGAATCATGTGGCAAAATTCCTCCAAAGTTCAAGATCAAATGGCTAGTGAAAGACTCCTCCAAGCGAAGGAAAAGGAAGCAATATATTTTTGGCCTAAATATATTTATATACATCCATTCATGTCGGCTAGATATCACTATGTAAGTTGGCCTAAACTCAATATATGTCAGCCTAATGAACAACGTTATAGAGACTATAAATATAGGTCTCTCCTCTCTCATTAGCACATTATCACAAGATCAATTGGGTCTCACTCCATGCGAAGAAGTCTGTCGAAGAGTGCGAAGTAAGGGAGCCACAGAATAAGTCTGTCCACAACCATAGAGAAGCCTGTCCATAGCTGTAGAAGTTTGTCACACGTGCGAGGGTAGGGCATCACTTAATCTGCCCTCATCATCAAGGAAAAATCTCAGTCTTGGGTCTATCTTAAAGGCAGATTCATTGGGAGAAGAACGACTGTTGAAGCAAAGGTTTAGGAGGGCTAGAAGAGCCCTAAACCCTGCACACGTGCGAAGGTACTGGTTACCATTAGGGCTGTGTTACAGTCCCATTACATCTTCATGATTAGAGCTGATTTAAAGCCTAAAGGATTTGGTTGTATGCCTATAAGGAATCTACTAGCCTAGCGAAGCAATGAGAAGGTTTCTAGACCAAGTGGATCACCCACACGTGGGAAGGAAAGTGTCATCTTCAGATCTTTTGCTAGGGTTTCTAAGCAGTCTTCTTGAAGAGGGCAGATCATCTTGTTGAAAGCAAGAGTTGAAGAGATCTACTAGGCTAGTGGATTAATTTTGGACAAGGGAAGCTTGGAAGGAGAAGAGGAAGGAAGAAGGAAGTCAGATCATCCATCCATGATAGCAGATCTAATCCATGGGACAGCAGGTCAAAGAATTGCTGTAGCAGAATGATATAGCCTTAATCTTGGAGTCACATTGATCAAAAGGGGTCTTTGTATTGGTCTTGGAAATTTTGTCAAGTGAAGAAACTATAAGAAGAATTACCGTGGGTTTTCCTCTTAGGTTTGGAGAGGTTTTGCCCTGGCTTCTGCCTACATCTTGTGTTATTGTTCTTTTGTTTATTATGCATGGTAGCTGGTTGATGAAGTTAATAATCTCTAACATATAAAAGATCTTGTTTGAATTGTCTAAAGAATGAAATTACTTCACAAGCAGTTATCAAGATAGAGAAATCATTAACATCTTTAGCCCTTTAGATTTCTCAACATGGTATCAGAGGGTTGGTAGCACATCAAAGAAGGGTTGATAAAGAACATCAAGAAAGAGGCAAAGAAGTTGAAGGTGAAGGCAAAAGCAAGATTCACAATTCAGATCCAGATTCTGAAATCCCAAGATCTATCAAGGTGAAAGATCTATAAGAGGAAGGTACCAAGAATCCTCTTACTTCAGTTGAAAAGCAGATCCTCAAGGATAAGGCAAGCTGATCTCAGGGTCCCTAACATTCAAGGGAAGTCAAGCTTCCTCAAGCTCCTTCAAGGCAGCCATCTAAAGTCAAGATTCAAGGATCATTACATCAAGTATCTTGTTTATTTGAGCAAACCTAATCTTGAAAAGAATGTCTTCTTGCAAGGAGAGCAATAAGTTGGTTGGAGTAGCCAACTTCCTTGCTTGGAAGAAGAGGATTGACATCACTTTGAAAGAACAAGAAGTTATTGATTATGTGCAAAAGAAAATTGTTGCTCCTTCTGATAGTCAGGAATTGGCTAAGCATAACAAGAGCGAAGTGAGAGCTCAAAAGATTCTAATAGAATCTATCAAGGACTCTCTGATTCCTTATGCAACCAAGCTTGAAACAACCAAGGTGATCTATGACAAATTGGTAGATTTATTCTCTGTCAGCACCGCAGGAGAAGGGATCTCTCTAAGGAATGAGTTATAAAGATGAAGATCAGCAAAGAAGAAGGTATAGATTCATATTTCATGAGGGTCTCTGAAATAAGAGATCAGTTGCAGGAACGAGGAGAAATCATGTTTGATCAAGAGATGACTACGGTAGTGCTGAATCCACTACCTGAGGAATGGGGAAACTTGACAGCGAGCATTTGGGCTAAGCAATGTTACTTGGGAGCGGGAGCGGGAACGAAAACGGGAGCGGGAGCGACCATTTTCAGAAGCTCCTGGTTTGTGAGCGAATCCGGGAGCGATTTTTTAAAAATATATATATTTTTTAATTTTTGATACATATATGTCAACAAAAACATGTAGAATGATGAATTAGACATAAAAAACATAAAAAAACATAGATTGGTCATTGAACCATATCACATCAATCATTTAGAAATTATAATCGTCATCAACCATGTCCACAAGTTAGTAAAATACATATTACAACTGCAACATATTGAGTCTTATAAATCATGATTCATCAAATTCAATCTTAAATTTTCAACTTCAAGCTTTTAGAATTGAAAATTCAATAACATTTATCATCATTGGTCACCAAAGTTGTACTTGTAAGCTAAATTTAACCATTAGAAGAAGTAATATCGAAGATATTTCTAAGTCCTAACTTCTAACTGTTAACATGATATGAAATGTTAAAAATTTATAAAATGAAACATGAATAATGAGATGAAATGAAACAACTTTAGTCTTTCACAAAGCATCATATTCATAATTCACAATCATTACCAATGAGTTATAATTGCCAAGGCCCAACTTCAAACTTCAAATTTTCATTGTCACAGTGATATAATGTTTACAAAAAATATCATTATGAAAGAGTCAAGAGTCAAGAGTCAAGGACTCAAAACTCAACAGTTATGAAAACTAAAGTCTAATAGAAACTAAAAAAGAGAAGTAAACTGTAAATCTACATGTGGCCCTTGCCACGAGAGTCTCCAGGAGTATAAGCAGGTCGTGGTGGTCTTCTAGGAGTCTCCCGCACAGACTGACGACCAGAACTAGAACCTCCACGCGAGGGTGTAGATGGAGGTGGCGACAACAAAGGAACAAGACTCGGACCTCAAGCACTGCTACTGGATGGTGGAGGTGGAGGTGGAGGTGGCATGGCTGCTGCAGCTGCTTCATTTTCATCCCTTACAAGTTCCTCTTCTAGTTCTTCAATATGTACAATTCCATCCTCCAAATTGTCATCCTCTGGGTGATTGTCCCAAATTTTATATGTGGGATCCTCATTAGCCCGATCACAGAATGACTCAACAACCTCAAGTTGTAGTGCACATAAACCAAGCTTTCTGCTCGGTTTTCATTGAGTCTGTTTCTTTTCACATTATGTATATAGCTGTAGGTGCTCCAACACCTCTCTGCAGAAGAAGAATTTACAACCTGTGAAAGAACTTTTTTTGCCAATTTTGGCAAAAGTCCGTGGCCGCCATATGTTTCCCACCATGTGAGAGATTCAAATTTATCTTTGTCGTCCATTGCATGGAAGTTACCATACAAACCAGTGCCACTGAAGTATCTGCCTATTTCAAGGCACACAGCTGCACATTCCTCCCTGTCAGGTACCAACTTTTCTAATGCTTCCAAATATCCTTTAGTTACCTCTGGATCTAAATGGGGTTTGGTCCTAACCCCACCTCCTGCTGCAGGTTGGCCCAACCAAGATGTAGAATAGTATTTTGGCGTAAGGATATACGCCAAGCAATGTAGTGGAACATTAAGCTTATTCCACCGTTCACACACACAATCATGAATTAGTTTGTACAAGTTGGGATCTCTATTATGAACAATATCTTTTATTTGCCCCAACATGGTATCCATTTGCTCATACACCTCGCCAATCACTGGTTTGTCTGTATCTGCAAACCGAATCATTTGATAAATTGGCTTGGTGAAATCCAATACCTGCCTCACACTTGTCCAAAACTGCCCATCAAGAGCGGCCTCCTCCACCATTTCAAAACCTCCCATGTCAGCTGCATTTGTAGCCCTTTCCTTTAATACCTGCCAATGTGGACTTGATACCATGCTAGATAATGCCTCTCTTACCTTCAAAAGGCGCCTGAAGGTGAGGTAATAGCTACCAAATCTAGTCTTCGCAATCTTCAACAACTCCAATCTCGAGTGACTGCGGAAAAGGCCATGGGTATTGCTATGATTTTTATCATTTGTTTGCCTTTCTTGTACAAATTACCAATCCATTGGTATTGTTCATTTTTGTTTTTGACAATATCATGCAACAGAAGGTTCAATGTGTGAACCAAACATCCAGACCAAAATATGTTGGGGTATTTATCCTCAATAATTGCTCCTGCTGCCTTACAATTAGGAGCATTATCAGTGATGACTTGGATGACATTGTATGGGCCAATACGCTCAATTATTTCAAGTAATGCTTCTGCAATGTTGATGGCGGTCTTGAACTTGTCTGAGTAATCATGTGCGGCTAGAAAGATGGGACCACTAACAGACACAGCAAGAACACTTATCAATGGCTTGCCTTTTACATTTGTCCATCCATCAGATACAATGGACACCCCATGGTCAGTCCAAGAACTTGTCATTTTATTCAAAGAATGTGATATTTTTGCTTTTTCATGATCAAGGCCAACGGTTCTTGCCTTGTCATACCCAGGGCTCTTGTATCCTTTAGGGGCATCATTTATGGCAGAAACCATGTCGTGCCAATAAGGTGAGTGAAGAACATTGAATGGTATCCCACATGCATAGAGAAACCTGTAAACTTTTGAATCCACATCATTCCTACACCCCTCATCAAGGAAATCTGATATGGTTCTACGCCTTAAAGATGATGACCCTGTGCCTCCATGTCCATATCCACTGCCTTGGGAGGATGCTGAAGGAGTTCTTTGTGATTGTGAGCTTGGTTCAAAGAAACCCCTTGATTTTTTTGTTCTGTATTGGGCTTCCTCCTCTTCCCTTATGTATTTGGCTCTCTCCGCTGCTGACATCAATGTACAAGTTTTGTTTCCTATTTGTTTCTCTCCATCCCATGGCCTTTTCCTGCAGAGGTGTCTTCTAGCACGGGTGTATGAACCTGTGTAATCAGTGTTGCAATGGGGGCAATGAAATTTAGTGGTTCCACCCCCTCTCCCTGTTTCAGCCCTGTTAACATATTTCCACAATGGAGTTTGGTCTTGTTTAGTTTTTTGAGGGTCATGTTCACCCTCCTCCAGCTCCTCCTCACCGGGGTTTTCACCCATTTGACTTTCTCCGAGTTCTTCATCCCCCTCTTCAGTTTGAGGCTGGCCCCTCCGTTTCCTACTCTCCAACACCATAATAACCATAAAAGGGATCAGGAAGAGGAAAATGCCAAGAAATATAGCCAGGTCCATGGTGTTTGATGTTTGTAGGGTTTTGATTCTTGAACCTGCAAATTAATTTAATTTATTGGGATTAATTAATTTAATTTAAATACATGATTTTTAAACTCAATAAGCTAAATTAAATTAACTAAATTACTACCTAACCAGCTAAACTAATTAAATTACTAAGTTACTTACCTCTGCAAGCTTGCTCCTCGCTCCTTGGCACTTGCTCCTCGCTCTGCAGCACTTGCTCCTCGCTCCTTTGCTCTTGCTCCAGCTCCAAACTCAAGCTCAATGAAGTAACAATGAATATTTT
Source organism: Pinus tabuliformis (assembly GCA_031772625.1). Taxonomy (NCBI): domain Eukaryota; kingdom Viridiplantae; phylum Streptophyta; class Pinopsida; order Pinales; family Pinaceae; genus Pinus; species Pinus tabuliformis. Next base: position 438,374,712 of record CM062820.1, on the reverse strand, counting down.
TTTGGCCCATTGGCCTTTTAAAACCAAATTTTTAATTTTTATTTTATTTTATTTTATTTTTTTTTTTTGTTTTTCGGGTCCGCAGAATTTTTTTTCCGCCGACCGGCTCCCGACCCCGCGCGAATCGCTCCCGGAGCGATCGCTCCCTATGGCGATTCCTAATAGACCAAGGAGCGCAAATTTTTTTGAGGGAGCGCGCTCCCGAAAATCGCTCCCGTCCGGGAGCGATTTTGGGAGCGCGCTCCCGAGCTGCTCCCGCCCGGAGTGCGATTCGGGAGCGGGTTCGAGGGGGGGCGCTCCCCCGCAACATAGGGGCTAAGAATGAGGCATCTTCACTCAATGATCTATGGGCAATATGCAAAGTGGAAGAAGCCCTACTAAAGGCCAAGGAAGATATTGCAGTTGGACCTAAGGAGCAAGCATTTGTTGCCAAGTTCAAAAGAAAAGGGAAGTTCGGGAAGTTTGAGAGATCTGGTCAACAACAATGTCCCAAGAGAGACATTTTCAAGATTCAATGCTTTGGATGTTAGGAATATGGACACTACCGAAGAGATTGTCCCAAGAAAAAGAATGGCAAGAGGAAACATGAAGCAGTTCATGTCACTCAGGAAACTAAAGACAATAAAAAGAAGCCGAAAAAGGAGGAGCTTGAGGATCTTTACTATGATTAAAAGATCACCTCCTGTTTTTCTTGCATAGGTCTTAGTTAGCATAGCATGTTGAGATTCATGAACATTTTCTATGTGTTACTTAAGTAACTCTTTTAAAAGAATGAACTAACTTTGTATTTTATGCCATCCATTGATGAACAATTGATGAATGAGGATATGTTGAATCCTCTATAAAAACTGTTAATGGTTATGATTAATGTATATTGTATTCCTTTATGTAAGGATTCTAGGAAGAAATAAAATTGCTATGTGTAGGAAATTCTAAGATGAGAACACCCTGGTTCTCCGAATCTTTGAAGAATGTTCACAAGCAAATATCCTTTGTAAAGAATCCAGGTCAAGAGAACTTGTAAGGATCAAGTCGACTACATTGCAGGTCAAAGAACCCTCAAGAAGTTCGCTGCAAGAATCATGGTTTGATTCAAGACAAATGAGGTATGTATACTTTTGTTTAATATTATAATATCATGTCACATGGTTGCAAGTAGCATGAATCAAGCATGATCAAGAGAAAAAGGATCTCCTCCTTTGAAAGGTTTAAAGATGAAATCAACATAATATGTCCTCATATGGAGTATGAGGTAGTTGACTACAATTAAGGAACTTTGTTTGGAAGTTCTTGGGAATGAATGATTTGAGGATGATAGAGATCGTGAAATATGCAACCATGATGGAAGCAGTCAACATCCAGAGAAGATTTGACGAGGAAATCTCCCAGAAAGATATGGAGACTCGAATAAAAGTCTGAAAAAGTTGAAGACCCTTGACTACAGATATCTATGGAGATATGTCAACATGTATGCAGGGTGTTGATACCGACAAGAAGATGTCACTAGAAAAGGTCATCACCTAAAAGGTAATATGCGATTTGTTTTTGGTTACCTTTTGGATAAGTCTGGGTATGTGTGCAGGGCCATGGTAAGAAGAGTTGTGAATGATGTCACAACTATGTACCTTGTGATCTAGAGAAATCACCGCTGAAAGGAGATGAAGCTAGATGGCCCTATGAAGAAAGCCCCGGATGCAGATCCAAGGAAGATACTTTCCAGGGAAGAAGGAATGACATGATGAAGGAAAGCACTGGATGGCTGAACCCTACATATGAAGAGATTGATGACATCGAGGTATTAGATCATCAGTCAACTAGAAGACCCTATGAAGTACTGATGATAGAATCCCTATTTAAGAGGGAGCTCTGGAAGGTTCCTATGAGTAAGGGAACATAAGTAAGTCTTTGAGAAAAGAGAAACTTGGAACTCATCCCTGGTTAAGAGGGAGAGTTAGGCATGGCATTCTTGTCTTCAATTTGGAAGAAAGAATGGAGCATTGTGTAATCATCTGGCATACGACACTCTTTGAGGATGTGGTAGGGCATCCAAGATAAGAGTGGGCAAGAGGACCGTTATTCTTGAGGGCTGAGAACCCAAGATGAGAACAGTCCTAGTAGGGCATACTCGGAGAACACTCGGGTGGGTATGACCCTAAGAGAGACAATGATGATGTGTGTCTATGAGTCATTGTTCTCGCCAACATTGTGCTCTGATCTGACTAAGAGATAGAGCTGTTAGTCAAGGCCTTGCTATATGGAAACAATGTTAGTTGAAATGATGCTATAACAGATGGATTGCAAATCCGATCTTCTTATGATAATTCTTCTGTGAACTTTAAAAATTGTCCAAGGTCCATGTATGTATGAATAACTCCCTAGTTAAGAGGGAGTGTTGAAGAAAGTGTAACTAGGTTCGGTCTTCATAATGACACATTCCAATGCAAATGATGTATATTGTATCTAGCAAAAATATTTTGTGAATTTGAGTCATGGGTTTTATGCTAAAAAATGTATTTGTCTTTGTAGCTCTCATTATGAGCTCTAGGTGATAGGTTGTGTCATTAATGTAAATGTTTACACTTGTAAATGTACAATGTATGACTCCAAGATCAAGGGCAGAATCATGTGGCAAAATTCCTTCAAAGTTCAAGTTCAAATGGCTAGTGAAAGACTCCTCCAAGCGAAGGAAAAGGAAGCAATATATTTTTGGCCTAAATATATTTATATACATCCATTCATGCCGGCTAGATATCACTATGTAAGTTGGCCTAAACTCAATATATGTCGGCCTGATGAACAATGTTAAAGAGACTATAAATATAGGTCTCTCCTCTCTCATTAGCACATTATCACAAGATCAATTGGGTCTCACTCCATGCGAAGAAGTCTGTCGAAGAGTGCGAAGTAAGGGAGCCACAAAAGAAGTCTGTCCATAACCATAGAGAACCCTGTCTATAGCTGTAGAAGTTTGTCACATGTGCGAGGGTAGGGCATCACTTAATCTGCCCTCATCATCAAGGAAAAATCTCAGTCTTGGGTCTATCTTAAAGGCAGATTCATTGGGAGAAGAACGACTGCTGAAGCAAGGGTTTAGGAGGGCTAGAAGAGCCCTAAACCCTGCACACATGTGAAGGTACTGGTTACCATTAGGGCCGTGTTATGTCCCGTGACATCTTCATGATTAGAGATGATTTGAAGCCTAAAGGATTTGGTTGTAGGCCTATAAGGAATCTACTAGCCTAGCGAAGCAAGGAGAAGGTTTCTAGACCAAGTGGATCACCCACACGTGGGAAGGAAAGTGTCATCTTCAGATCTTCTGCTAGGGTTTCTAAACAGTCTTCTTGAAGAGAGCAGATCATCTTGTTGAAAGCAAGAGTTGAAGAGATCTACTAGGCTAGTGGATTAATTTTGGACAAGGGACGCTTGGAAGGAGAAGAGGAAGGAAGAAGGAAGTCAGATCATCCATCCATGATAGCAGATCTGATCCATGGGACAACAGGTCAAAGAATTGTTGTAGCAGAATGATCTAGCCTTGTTCTTGGAGTCACATTGATCAAAAGGGGTCTTTGTATTGGTCTTGGAAATTTTGTCAAGTGAAGAAACTATAAGAAGAATTACTGTGGGTTTTCCTCTCAGGTTTGAAGAGGTTTTTCCTTGGCTGCTGCCTACATATTGTGTTATTGTTCTTTTGTTTATTATGCATGGTAGCTGGTTGATGAAGTTAATAATATCTAACATATAAAAGATCTTGTTTGAATTGTCTAAAGAATGAAATTACTTCATAGGCAGTTATCAAGATAGAGAAATCATTAACATCTTTAGCCCTTTAGATTTCTCAACAGGTTGTTCACATATTATCTCATTATGGGGACTTTTAGGAACACGGAATCTCATTTCGGGCTCTCTATTAATTTAAGAAATCCTTGACCATTAGAGGAAGGAATCGTAGCATATGTATAGTTCATTTGTATGCTTTCTCCTAAATCAGAGGCTCATTTCCTAGACAACAGCGTACCCCAAGCATCAGGCACATCAACCACAACTATGTCCATGACAATCATGATATCGGGTAGATATCCTTAATCAACCCATGAACTTTAATTTTCTTCGAATCCATCACACATATGTTATAGTAAGGCCTAGATTTCCTTAAATTAAGCTGTTCCATGACTCTCTTAGTCATCACACAAACAAAAGCACTAGAGTCAAGTGTGCAGTTATATAACAGATAATTATTAACAAGAAAAGTAATATCATAAAAGGAGAATGCCCTTTGTTATCGGATTCCATACTTTGCAAATACACAGGAGCATCTTGGTAGAAAGCCTCATGAGTTTCCTCTTGAGTTGCATTCACCTGGATACTGCCAATAGCACTTAATAACTTGGCCTTTTGAGAGGGGATCTTCTCTATTTCGGTGACAGGAACCAAAACTTTAGAGTTATTAAACCAACCTCCTAAATCAATATTCATACTAGAAGCTGATCCGGGGTTAAGACTTCAAGAATTAACTTGATTATCATTTTGACTTCTTCTTTGATAGGTTAGCCCCTTGTCCTTAGAAATTCCAAGAACTTGCTTAGGAGGAGTCTCCTCACTAAAAAGTTTAACCAAGACATTAGTTTCTTTGACCAAAATTATTAATTCTATACAAAGATGTGAAAGGTCTGACGGGTTGACTATTTCCCTTGATCTCTTCCCAATTCTCTTGCGATAGATGATATTCTTTACCAACCACATTTATTTGATTATTTGTCTTAAGCATCTCATGATGCATGATTCTCTTGATAATAGGACAAGTAGCTTCTTCATAAAGCTCATCACAGGCCCTATAGTAAGGCGGGGTATCCTTCACAAGATTATTAGTTTTGAGAGGATTGGGAGGCCTTTTCTCACTGGTTTGACCTTTTTTCTGCGAATTATTTCGATTATTATTATTATCCTGACCAGTGGGTTGATGATTTTGCATTTGAGCTCTTTCCATTTGAATCAACCTAGATTGTAATGTAGTTATTTCCTTAGCATGATCAACAATCATCCTAGCTTGATTTAAATCCATATTTTCCAACTTGCTAAGCAGTTTTTGCATAGGTTTTTCTTCAGATTCTTTTTCCTTTCCTTTAGGTTATTTTAATTTAACATCAGATCTATCAAACCCAAGAATCTTAGATTTGCCAGAAGCCTTCTTATCTTTTTCCAACTCTTCAGTTGTGATTTGACAAGCCTTGTAGTCACCAGGCTTGGTCCTCCTTAGCTCATAAGAAGTGTTAGGATTGAAAGCATCGAGATAATATTCTAGAAGCATTTTCTCAGTTGGTTTGTAATCAATAGATATCTCTGTAAGCATACCATTAAACCTTTTATTAAATTATTCACACGCCTCATTTTCTTTCTTTTTAATGACGTTGATGGCTTTTGCTAAAAATCGATCTTCTTTCTTATCACCAAATTTCTCTCTAAAAGCATTAAATAGGGAATCAAATGAATCAATGCTATGATCAGACCTATCCCTAAACCAATCCATAGCATCCTGCTCAAGGGTCAAGATGAAGAATTTCATTTGCACATCCTCATAATTATGAACATGAGCGAATTTAGCCCACCATGTTTGAAAAACATATAAATGATTTTTAATAGTGATTGCATTATTTCCTTAGAAAGCGGGCAACTTGTCTATACCAGTATTAGGAAGGTTATGGGGATAACCTTGGATGTTAGCAAAGTTAAGAGGCTCATAGATATCCATGATGTTTGGAATGGGAGGATTGAATAAGAGTGAATGGATGTCACGGAGAACTTCCTGGCCGAGATTGTCAAGGAGTGTACGAGAAGATAACTTGTGTAATCTAGCTCTGAGAGCCCTTTCAGGATCCAGAGCAAGATTAGCCAAGCTGCTTGGGTTCCTCCTAGTACACACCCCTATAGAAGATGATGGAAGTCGAGACGCCACCCGGCCATAAATCTAACTTAGACACAGAAGATGATATGATGAAAATGAGATGAAGATGAATGAATGAAGATGAAAGGATCAAATGATGAGAAGAGATTGAGAGGACCAAGGACAAAAAACTTTGTTCGCGACAACGCTCAGAGTAAGGGCTGTCACTCTTATCCTTAATTCGTTTAGACTCTCTCCTAGACAAGTCAAGGGGGGTAGTCCCTAGGGTGAATGAATGAGAATAGCTTGTGGAACACAGGCTCTAGGAGACTTAAAGATGGACAACTTGATGAATGTGAAACAAGTCTTGGTTAATCGAGATGGATAGATCAAACAATTAAGACGAATAAGACCCAACCACAAGATAGAAATGATTATAGACCAATGCCTTTATATTCAATTAACCATAGACTAAATAAAAACAAGTTATCTAGAGCAATTTATGTTAAAATTGGCAACTAGGGCCAAACTCCACGTGGGTCATCTTATTTATGACAGCTGATATTTTTCTTGGATTTCTCTCATTGAGAGGTGTAGGATTGATCTAATGATCATCCGATTCGACATGTATTCATGGAGATATGAATTTATTTGTATTTCTTGACAATTTGTCAAGGTTGGCCAGCAAGTTAAAGTGTGTGGCACACCCCCAGCTAAACCTCAACATTGCATATAAAGGAAGGAGACATTGTGCCTCATTTCACCATCACTCATCTCATCATCTTCTCTCTCCTAATCTGATTGGGCAAGCGTAGGAGTAGCTGATCTCTCACACGTGCAAGGAGGAGGACGAATTTTTGTTTTAGGGTGCGTTGACTGCGTTGACCAAGGTGCAGGGCTGCTGACTGTTGACCGAGCTGCTGGGTAGTGCATTGACCCTGCGTTGACCAGATCTGGACTGCGCATTTTTGTTTTGGGTGATACGTTGACCAACGTTGACTGGTTAGGGTTGACCGCAGGTTGTGTTTTCGTTGACTGCTGTTTGACTGTTGACCGAGGGTTGTTTTGGGCTGCCTATGTTTGTTGTTGAAGACCGAGTTCTTCAAGGTTGACTTGAGGTCAAATTGGGAGCTGTTTGACCAGCTTTGACTTTGCTGGTTAGTGTTGTATTGCTGCTAATATAAAATCATAGATTTGTGATATTGTACTATCTCTCTCTCTGCTGAATTATTGAAGAATATAGAAGAATTGATCAAAGGGTTTCCCTACATTGGGGTTTGTCCCTGGCTAGCCACCACATCTTGTGTCTCTTGTCTTCTGTCGATTTTATTTATGTTCTATCAGAATCTTACTTATATGTTTTTGTGATTACTATAGTGAGAATTGACATTGGGCTAATAAGAAGAAATTGAAGTAAATTTCTCTAAGCATAGAACATACCATAATTTAACATGGTATTAGAGCTGAGGTGAAGACAAAGCTCAAGCAAGAGCAAGAGCAATCACCAAAGAGAGTTGGAAAGAGTCTAAAGGCTTCATGGGTTCCTCATCACACTTCCTTGCTGAAGACAAGTTCCGTGAGAAGTTTGACTATCACGGATGGAAGATGCCTCTTGATCTGACATTCGAAGAGCAGGAAGTGTTGGACTATGTGACAGGTAGAATTACGGACCCTCCATCAAATGCACTGGCTGCTACAAGGAACAAGTATACTAATGGTGAAGTCAAAGCGAAGAAGATCATCCGGGACTCTATTGACTAGCATCTGGTGGCCTACGTTTCCGAGTTGAACACCTCCAAGGAAATCTACGATAGATTGGTAAGCTTGTTTAAAGTTAGTGATACAAATAAGGTTTTGTTCCTCAAAAATAAGCTGAAGGATATTAAGAAGGGCAAAGACGAGGATATTCAATCCTACTTTTTAAGGATCACTGAGATCAAGAATGATCTCCTATTGATTGGAGAATTCATTACTAATAGGGAACTGACTATCACTACTCTTGGAGGGCTCCCATCCGAATGGTATGTATTTAGAACCACTCTTCTCAACAATGATCGAATTCTAGGATTTGAGGAATTGATGGCGAGATGCATTCAAGAAGAGACAAGGATGGTAGAGCAAGAAATGCCTTCAAGCAAAGGCAACCCTACTGCTTTCTCCTCTCAAGCTAAAAGGAGAAATAATTCTGGGTCTAAATTCAAAGGAAAGGCCGAATCGAAGGGTGGAAGAAAGGGAAGATGCTTCGCTTGCAATAAATTTGGCCACTATGCAAGGGAGTGTCCAAATAGGAAGGACACATCTCATGATGATGATAAAAATCACTCCCCAGGCAACTCCAACCACAATCAAAGGAATGGCAGGTTCAATGGCAAAGGAAAGAGGAATGCCGGAAATCAAGGAAGTGGTCAACCCTCCAAGAAAGCGAGGAACTCCATGTATGAATCAAATGTTATTAACAATAAGCAAGATGAATATTATTTGATATCGGCTCTCTCCACTACCTCTCCTCCGGACTCATTGGGCAATTGGCTTATTGATACTGGTGCCTCAAGGCACTTCACTGGTTACAAGGAAGCTCTCTCTAATCTGATAGAGAAGAGACAAACTTGGAGATTATTCTTGGAGACAATTCCACCTATCCTGTAAAGGGTGTAGGAAATGTTACTCTTCAATTAAATCAGGGTAACACAATTCATTTGCAAGAAGTCCTATATGTACTTGATCTCAAGAAGAACCTGGTGTCCATTTCGGCAATGGAAGTCAAAGGCTACAAGGTGGCCTTCATGGCAAGGTACGTGTGTGGAAAAAGAATTTTAAAGATGCTTTCTCTCTTGGGTTTCGGGTTGACTCTTTATATCAAGTTCGAGGAAGTCTGTTGGGAATCATGTCTTGCGATACAACTCTTCAGTTTGAACTATGGCACCAGAGGTTTGCCCACCTTCATTATAAGGCTTTACCTGATGTGAGACGAATGGTGACCGGGATGCTCGAGTTTAATGTAGAGCAAGAAGGTGTATGTTCTGGGTGTGCCGAAGGAAAACTCAAAAGGGGACCATTCCCCTCAAGCCATAGCAAGACCTCTGACATTTTGCAGTTGGTTCACTTCGACATATCTGGTATGATGCTTGTGAACTCTTTGGGAGGATATTTATATTATCTCACTTTTACAGATGATTATTCTAGTAAGAATTGGATATACTTCTTGAAAAAGAAGGATGAAGTGTTCTCCTGGTTCTGTCACTTCAAAGTCTTGATCGAGAATCAAACCGAGAAGAGGATCAAGATCTTAAGGACTGATAATGGGACTGAGTATGAATCCAATGAGTTCCATGACTTTTGCAAGGAAGCTGGCATTAAGAGGGAGACCACAACACCATACACTCTTGCGCAGAATGGTGTGGTGGAAAGGAAGAACTGTACGATTTTGTAAGCTGTTCGTTCCATGCTCCGTGATCAAAGGCTTCCGAAGTTTCTATGGGCCAAAGCCGCGAATACCGCCGTATATGTTCAAAACTGATGCCCTCATCAAGCATTGGATTCCAAAACTCCCACAAAAATGTTCACTACAAAGAAACCTGATGTCTCTCATTTTAGAATTTTTGGAAGTCCCGTATATTTTCATGTGCCGAAAGAGAAAAGAAACAAATTGGGTGCATCTGGAAAGAAGGGAATCTTCGTGGGCTATAGCGAAACTTCTAAGGGCTATAGAATCTATGTGGCTGGTGAAAGGGAAGGTGAAATAAGTAATGGTGTCACCTTTGACAAAGATATGGCTCTTAGCAAGGTTGACAATCTTCCTATTCTGAGGAAAGATAAAGAAGCTGACACCAGGAAGCTAGATGAGAAGGAAGATGAGACAATGCCCGATGTGGAAGAACCTATGGATCCTATTAATCCCCCTTCGCAAGAGCCTTCCTCTTCTAGGAAAAGGCCCTCATGGCTTATGGGGACACTTGATGATGCCGAAGGACATATTACACCCAGAGGGACTTTCCATGAAAGTAAGAAGCCGACCAAGTATCAGGGATACTTGACCATTATGAGCACCATCATTCAAAATGAGCCTTCATCGTTTGAAGAAGCCGTGAAACATCAAGTATGGAAGGATTCTATGAATGAGGAATACTTGTCCATCATGAAGAATGATGTCTGGGATGTGGTCCCCGACCCTAGGACAAAACAGTTGTCACCTCCAAGTGGCTTTACAAAATAAAGCATGGAGCTGATGGGACTGCTGAAAAATATAAGGCTCGCTTTGTTGCTCAAGGCTTCTCTCAAAAGGAAGGTGTAGATTATGATGAGATATTTGCACCCGTTGCTCGATACGCCACCATTCGCTTGATCATAGCCCTTGTTGCTTCGCAAGGATGGAACCTACATCAGATGGATGTCAAGACCGCATCCTTGCATGGTTCGATTAAAGAGGAAGTCTATGTGGAGCAACTCGAGGGGTTTGAGATTCATAATCGGGAATCTCACGTATGCAGGTTGAAGAAAGCTCTCTATGGGCTGAAACAAGCACCCCAAGCTTGGTATGAGAGGATCGATAGCTACTTGATGAAGCTGGGATTCACTAGGAGTGAAGCCGATCCAAACCTTTACTTTAAGGTTGAGGATGATAAGCCTCTCATACTGGTGCTGTATGTTGACGACCTCTTCTTGACAGGTGCAGACCCTCTCATTCACAAATGTAAGAGGGAGTTGGCTTCTGAATTTGAGATGAAGGACCTAGGACTGATGCACTATTTCCTAGGGCTAGAGGTCTGGCAGAAGCCAGGAGAGATTTTCCTATCTCAAGGAAAATACGTGGTGAAGATATTGGAGAGATTCAGTATGGTGGACTGCAAGCCTGTGACTACCTTGATGGAGCTTAACTTCAAGAAGTTATGCGGTAGTGTTGTCGGACCTGCTTTGGGAAATGCTACTGAGTATCGTCAACTCATAGGAGCATTGATGTTCTTGGTGAACTCCTGTCCGGATATATGTTTTGCAGTCAACATGTTGAGCCAATATATGGTTGAGCCTCATCACTCACATTGGATTGGTGCCAAGAATCTTCTAAGATATCTTCGAGGCACAATCACTCATGGGTTGAGATACACTGTCGGAGATGTGAGGCTACATGGATATTTCGATGTTGATTAGGCAAGCAGTGTGGTGGACTGAAAGAGCACTTTCGGGTGTTGTTTCTCTTTGGGTTTTGTCTCGATCTCCTAGATGAGCAGCAAGCAGAAGTCGGTGGCTTTGAGCACCGCTGAGGTAGAGTACATTGTTGCAAGTATGGCCTCCTGTGAGGCTATCTGGTTGAGGAAGCTCTTCAGTGCGCTGTTTGGACATACGTTGGATACTACTGTGATCCTCTGTGACAACCAGAGTGGGATTCGTTATCTGAGAATCTTGTATTTCATGATTGCTTCAAGCACATTGATATCAGGTACCACTTTATTCGGGATATGGTACAACGAGGAGTAATAAGGCTCCATCATATTGGGATAGATGAGCAGGTCGCCGACATTCTGATGAAGCCCTTGGGAAAGGTCAAATTCTTGACTTTCCGAGAACGACTAGGAGTCATTGAGATACCCTCTTATGAGGGTCCTGTATGATGCATACATTGAGCTCTGGGAGCTCCGAGGGGCTTGGGGTACTTCTTGGAGTGACGAGCGACCATAGGGTGACTCACCCTCCCCTAGTGGTGTGTTGTGTACAGGGTAAATGGTTCAGCCTTCCTCTGTGATAACCCGTGGCGACATGTAGGCAAGATGAGTGGTTCATCCTTCTCTCGCCGAGACATCCTACCCATGCAGTCTGGGACTCATGGGAAGTACCTATCATCTGGCCAATCAGTAGGGAAATGAGGATAGGGCTATTTTGGGCTGCCTATGTTTGCTGTTGAAGACCGAGTTCTTCAAGGTTGACTTGAGGTCAAATTGGGAGTTGTTGACTAGCTTTGAATTTGTTGGTTAGTGTTGTATTGCTGTTGATATAAAATCACAGAATTGTGATATTGTACTATCTCTCTCTCTCTGCTGAATTATTGAAGCATATAAAAGAATTGATCAAAGGGTTTCCCCACATTGGGGTTTGTCCCTGGCTAGCTGCCACATCGTGTGTCTCTTGTCTTGGCTTGTCTTTTATCGATTTTATTTATGTTATATCAACATCTTACTTATATTTAATGTGATTGCTATACTGAGAACTGACATTGGGCTAATAAGAAGAAATTGAAGTAAATTGCTCTAAGCATAGAACATACCATAATTTAACAATTTATAAACATGGCAAAAGTGACGATCATGAATGATCAAATGTAAACGCCCAAAACTTTAACATGCAATATATTCTAGCAATTAAATATCGTGAAGAATTATGAAAATTAATTGCTAAGCAATGATTCTAGATTTAAAATGATTTTCTTCAATAACCTAGATCTAGAAAAATTTATCTTTCCCCTATAGTCAATGATTTTAAAACTTAATTGCACTTGGCAATAGAGAAATCACTACCACAAAATTTAAAATTTTACACTTAAAACAAAAGACACCAAGGAACTTTAGATTAGAATTTTAATTATCCTGTAGGTAAATTTAATGTGCTAAGCTTATGAGGCAAATTTAATGTGGCAATTAAATTTCTAAATGTGACCAAAAATAAAAATCAAAAGTACTTAATTAAATTTAAATTTTTATGGGCCATAGGCCACATAAAAATTAAAAAATTTTAAATGTGAAAGCTTAGATTCCCCTTTTGATTTATTTCATTCAATTTCAAAGTCACCATTTTTTTTTTTAATATTTTAATTTTTTTAAATATATATATATATATATATATATATATATATATATATATATATTTTTTTTTTTTTGTGTGAATAAAAAAAAAATCAAAACACAAAGTCATAAGTAAAAATAAAAATAGAAAAAAATTGTAAAAAATAAAATAAAATCTAACAATTTGAAAAGTAAATAAAATGAAATCGAATTTTATAAACCTAAACCTAACTCATGCAAAACATAAAACAAAATGAAACAAAGAAAAAAAGGTCTAATGTTTGTTGTGTGTGCAGTGCAAGTCGACGAAGGAAGGGAGAAGAGGAGCTCGACGACAGATGGGAGGGAGAAGCTGAAGGCGGTAACGTGCAGGTTTATGAGGAGAAGTAGTCGTAGAGAAAGGTTTGCAGCAGTGGCAACGCAGATCGATGGAGCAGGGACGTGAGGAAGAAATGGCAGTGGGCAAGCAGCAGATGGCTAAGTGAACTTGGGCAGCACGCAGGAGAGAAGAGGATGAGGGAAAGGGGACGTGGAAGAGCAGGGAGCTCGAGTAGTAGAAGAAAGAGGGTTTAGGCAATGAGGGATGGAGCCACAGAAAAGAAAGGTAGCTTGACGACGACAGAGGAGAAGAAAGACGCAGGTAAAGCGGAGAGGGTTTTGCAGGCAGTGGAGAAGATAAATGTTTCAAAATTTGCTGTGAGAAGGAGAAGATTGCAACGAAAAACGGAAAACCCTAGGCAACAAATTTTTTTTCGAATTTTTTCCAGAGAAAAAACGCAGCAACAACATAAAACAAAACGTAGCAAAGAGGAGCTGCAATTTTTAAGGAGATTCAAGGCAAAGGATGGAAAAATATGGTAGCCCAAGAAACCCTTAAACAATTTCCAGAAATTTAAGTTAAACCAATATATTTCTGCTTCAGATTTCCTTTCAGGAGGAAGTCATAAAATCCACAGATTTAAATTTTCAAGCCCTCGAACTATAAAAATAATGCATTTACAAAATGATATTGAGGCTAGATCTTACTCTCCAGGGCCTAGATCTGGCTCCAATCAAAAATCTTCTTTCAGATTCGCAGCTGCAAAAAAGAAAAGAAAAACAAAACACTCAAAACGATATATACAATGATAAAAAGAAAACCCAACAACCCAGTTAAATAATTACAATAATTACAAGCTAAAGGCTCTAAGTAGCCAGACCTATCATTTTGCCACACAATTTTTTTTTTAAAAGGCGGTGCTAACTCGAAACCCTCATGCATCACAAAAAAAAACATTATGATAATCCCAGAGCTAATTTAGCTGGGTTCTTCAGAAAAATATGGATTGGGAGTTGGCTAGTCTAACTAAAAACTTCCCCTAATGCCTGAGGATCTAAAATTAAGATTTCCCTGCAAAATTCAATCCAACCATGAAAAATAGAGCGAGAAAATAATACTAAAATTCAGTCAAATAGAGATACCTGCTATTACGTTCAAAATTTGAATTATTATTCAAACCCCAGCGATTGAGCAAGATACCTGTACTCAAATCACTCTTCAGAAGTTAGCATCAATGGCTTTAGAAAAAATTAAGCATGAAAATAACATATCTTACAGTATTCCCATGAAGAGTAACACCAATAGAATTTAACCCCAAAGTCTTTCTTTATTATACATAAAAAAGATTACACCAGAGCTTCTTGTTAAGCACACGACTCAGAGATCGGATGGATAGACTGACAAATGACTTCCTATTTAAAGATAAATCATCCATTGTCTAGTTTGAGTGATCCTTGTCAAATCAATTTCGACCGTTGATGAAGATAAAAATTTATTTTAATCTCATCTGTCGAAATATTTAAATATTTGGGGAAATTCGAAATTTTTAATTAAATGCATTTTAATTAACTCAAAAATAGAATTTTTGAGTTAATTTCCCAAAAAAATTGACTTTGACTTAATCCCCAGGGATCAAAGGTTTAAAATTTAGCTAAATAGTTAATTTACCTTAGTTCCAGGACCTTTTAAAATTTAATCTTTTAGGACCGACGAATTTTGCCTTTGGAGAACTAAATATACCTAGGACCTAGAATTAATTAAATTTCTGGCTTGGGATTTTAATTAATTTTTGGCCAAAAAATTTAATTAATTAATCTATGAGGGATACATTATTTTTCCAACCCTCAAGACACTTTACATCGCGATTTTCATTTTTTTACATCGTAAGGGGGAAAACCCTTTTGTAATAGACCCTCACGGACTACCTATTTCTACGACACAAATATAATCCAGCAGACCAAGTAATTTGTAATAAAAGAATCTAACCAAACAGTTAGGATAATTCCCAAATCACTTTTACATATACTCGATTTAGAGCATTAGGACTCACCTAAGATTGTAACGACAAAATCCATTCCAGCTTTGGGGTAAGACTGGAGGGAAAAACTCTACTGACCATCTGAGAATGAATCGGTGAGATGAAAAACCTCCTAGAATGGAGATCGTCACTAGAAAAGTAGGCTTACCTAGGTCATTACATACGTGACACAGTTCTGCTAAGATTATTGACGTCATATACATGCATAATGGGTTTACATAACATCTTGGAAATCAGGCTGATGATGATAGCTGGACAACATTGACACATAGATTAGGCACTATCCCTTTTGCGAAAAAAGGGGGTGTACTGCGATGGGTCGTTGACACGTGGTCAACAAATCTAATTAAGTGATTTCTAGGCGGAATTTCCAGAAACAATTTCTGGGTTTGGAGATCTCATGTATTCTAGCCTTTCCACAAACTTTCATGGCTAGAACACATATGATGCTACAAAAACTAACAGATCGTGTGAGTTTCTAGAGAATTTTTACATTTCTCAATTAATATTGACTAATTAAACAATTTTCCTAAGTTTAGACTTAGGAAATATTTAAAAAATTTGTTAATAATCTAATTGAGACATTTCTAGTTGGAATTTCCAGAAACGATTTCTGGGTTTTGGAGGCCTAATGTTTCTTAGTTTCTCCTCAATGTCTCGAGACTAGAACACCATCTGATGCTAGAAAAACTAACACTCCCTCTTAGCGAGGAAGTGTTATAGCACTGGACCGCTCCAACACCCTGTTTCTGCATCACTGTCTATACACTACTGATGTCTGACCACTGTGACTGCCTGCGACTGCCCACCAACTACTGTGCAACTCTAATGCTGCATATGTGTTACTGCTATATTGCTGCCAACTCTGCATCTGCACTGCAACTCCCTCTTAATTGTTGCTGCTACTACTGCAATTGAGAAGCATCTAAAATATTGAATCAATTGTGTCTCTACGCTACATCAGTCTCCTGAGCATCTAACTGCTACTAGCCTTTGCACTTACCACTGGGAATTTGTGCTGCTGTTGACTCTGCTACTGAGCCTTCGGCTCTGCTATCGACACTCCTCTATGCTCCTTAGCATCTGATTGCAACTAGTCTGCTACTATCACTTTGGAATTTGACTGCATCATTGACATTGATACACTCCGCTACTGAACACTGTGGGCCCCTGTAGCAAGGTAATGATCCATGAGGAAGACATCTCAATGCACCCTACCCAAATTTGTGCAACTCTGGGACTATAAATCCATATCGCCCCACCTCTCTCCTGGAGGTATAGCTGCAAACATGGCGAAATATTCCTCCAACTTGGAGGACAACTTGTCTATCGCTGCGGATGATGTCACCTAGTTCTGCTTCTCCTGCTTGTCCTTCTTCCTGAGAGAATACTGAGTACTGTAGTGGCCAAACTCACCACACTTGAAGAACTTGACCTTAGATAGGTCCTTCTTCTTCTTCTTCTCCCCCTGTCTCTGACTAGGACCCTTTGATGCAAGGGCCACGTTCTCCTCTTCCTTCTCACCCTTATTGTTGCTTTTGTTGATGGAGCTCTTTACTAGAGCTCTCCTCATCTCCTCCTGCTACAGATATGATCACATCCTATCCCACTTTGGTAACGTGTCTCGTCCCAAGATGCTTTGGACAAAGACTTGTCATTCCTCTGAGACATTGTTTAGGGCCAAACACACAAGCTCTATAGGTTGAGGTGCTTCCCCAATGGCTGCTAGCTGATCCCATATTTCCTGATTTCTGGTAAGGAAGGGATCTATGCCTTCACCCTTTTGCATCCTAATGTTTCTCAACTTTACTTGCAGGAACATCTTCCGCTGCTTAGAAGGATTCTGATATAGCTGAGCGAGAGTATCCCACATCTCCTTGGCCATCCAAGATCATCCGCTTTACCTTTGCCATCTCTTTGATGTATTCCTTCAGCTGATCCACATCATTTGGTACTGCCACATTTTCTGCATAGGTCTAGGCTAGATTCATCTAGTAGGAAGGACATCCTAGCTTTCGAGATGACATAGTTAGAGGCTCCCTCCAATCTATCCTGATCCCTAAGCCCAACTGTGGCCATCTCTGAAATTGAAACGAATATCTCCCTCTTCCTACTCGACTGTTGAATCTGCTATTCACACTCCCCTTGAAGTGAGAAAAATATGCTTGCAGCTACTATTGACTGCAACTGGAAATCTGGATTTCTAAACTAGAAACCCTCTAAAAATCCTCTCTGTGTGTGCACTTTCTCTTCCACCCGATGCTAATTCTGCTTTAGCAACTGCTGCAAAACCCTTCTATGACCAAACAAGAAATCTGCTCGGCGAAAATATTGAGCTGCTACTCCCTCTGTCTGCTAGAATCACTCAATCTGGCAAGTTAGATTTTTCTGCAACCTGCACTGAAAAAGTCAAATTGCCTAGTAATTCGCACCGCCTGGCTAGGCATTGTGCAAACTCGAAAAATCCGTCCTACTGCTCCCTCTAAACAACAAATTTTCCTCTTCTGCTTCTGAGCTTCCTCGTCTATCAAAATCACTCTGATACCATGTGAAAATTTCACTACTGAAATTTTATTGCAGCAACTGGAATTAATTCCTACAAATGTTAATTAATTTAGCAGTTTATTACTTACAACAACAACAAATTAAGCACACTGCAATCTTCACAAATAAAAATATTACAGAAGATAAACTGGAAACTAAGAAAATACTGGCACACACACAAAATATGACACTGTTACTTTTGGACAAAAATCCCTAGAAAAACCCAACTTGGGAAAACCATTGCAGCAGCTGAGGGTTTTTATTATTAAGCAGCACTGAGAAATTCTGAGTACAATAAATACTGCCAAACTGGTGAGTCTATCCATAAGAAATACTGGCATAAATTATCTAAGGAATTTTACCCTCTTTGAGCAATCTCGACACTTGACTGCCTCTAAAAAGCTATCTGTCCAAGCAACTCTGCATAGGCCCTGCGTCATCCTAGCGCAATTCCTCACACGCTCTCCCTGAATTAGCTGCCAATCTAGTTGTCTTGCCTGCTGCTGATTGGGAAAATGCTTCTCTAGCCCTCGAGAAAACTTTCCCGGCCTCTGGAACTGAAAAAGTTTTCCTCTTCAGTTGGATCGAATTGCTCTTCTAAAGCAACTGCGTAGTCCCTGTGCTGTTTCCTGGAGAAAAATTCGGCCTCCTCTTTCTGACTCTTTGAAATTGAAAAGCTTCCTCCAGACTCACTGTTTTTTCCCTTCTCTGTCTCTGCTTCCGTACTTTGGCTTGAACTCATCCAGCAACTACTGTTGCTCTCCGGAAAATCGAACTGCACAAGGAAATCGAGCTCAAGTCTGTTCCTCCATCTACCCATCGACTTCTTCTTATAATCTCACCATGAGACTCCAATGACCAAGATTAAAACTTAATCAATGGATGAGACTATTTCCTAGTCGATCCGTATGAGTTTCTAGATAATTCTCACATTTCTCAATTAATGCTGATTAATTAACTAGTTTTCTTAAGTTTAGACTTGGGAAATATTTAAAAAATTGGTTAATAATCTAATTGAGACATTTCTAGGTGGAATTTCCAGAAACGTTTTCTGAGTTTTAGAGTCATAGTGTTTCTTAGCCTCTCCACAAAGTCTTGAGACTAGAACACCATCCATTGTTACAAAAACTAACAACCTACTTCTCGTTGAAAAAAAAACAAATGCACTTTAAAGCACTGGAAGATCCCCTCCTTGGAATGACAATTCATAGTGTTTCTTAGCCTCTCCACAAAGTCTCGAGAGAAGAACACCATCTGATGGTACAAAAAATAACAACCTAGGTCTTGTTGAAGAAAAACAAATGCACTTTAAAGCATAGTACCTATAATGTTGATGCCTACCATATACTTGATCTTCATGCCCTATGAGTCTTACAGGTAGTCAGAATATAAAACAGCTACCATATCATCCAGAAGATGAATGGAACTATAAACAATGACGATAAAGAAACTAATATCAAACCATTCCATGCTTACTCTTGTGGATGAGATCGTACTAGCGGTGGATCCAGCAACCCTAGGCCTTCTGACTGTACCAGAGACACAGTATTGATCAATACTTTGCTTTAATTTGTAAACTGTCGTGCCATCCAACAGTGCAGCTATACAATTGAAAACTTTTCGTGTATAAAGCCTCATGAAACAGCTATGGCATCCATGATACAAAGGGCATCATAAGAGAAATGGCCCTTTCAACATCTTGAATTTCAAATGCAGTTATGAATGAAATAAGTGCTATTTCATGTTGTTCTGAGGACAATATGCGGTGAAAGTTTGATTGAAGAGATTGTAATCAATGATTTTATTTTTTTGTTTTAATTTTACTATATGCTTTTCAGAAGCAGGGAATCACAGTTGGAATCATAATTTTGAACAAGGTTCTCGTGTTTTATAGGTTTAGATGCATGAACTGTCAAATATTAGGCAAATCGTGATTATGAAGCAAAAGTGTCATATTTGTGAGAAATTTGGTTGATTAACTCATATGGCTTTTGATTTAAAAGGTAAATTCGTAGCCTATGCTTAATATTAGCTTTGAAATAGGATATGAATTCCGAAGCTTTTATATAGATCAATGTTTACCTGTATCATTGCCACTTACGCTTTGACTGTGTTGTTCTTTTTAGGTGGGTCGTTTACATTGCCTTCTGCCACATTGGGAAGAAGCGACAATTGATTTCATGCGTAGTGGAGGATACAAAGTTGCTACTCGTGTAAAAGAGGTTTGAACAAATGCATTATTTATTATGCACTGAGGTTAACAACTGCGTAGATACAAATGTCAGACTAAAACGAAACATACCATATCATGTTTAACAAGTATTGGAAATTAAGTCTTTCAATTTAAAGCTTTAGGAAGTGTAAGCTCTCTATCACACAGAAGACTAGTATTGTATAGCTTCTCTAGAATTTTTGTCCACACTGAGGTTGAATTTATATCATTGGTTGTAACATGCTCCCAGTAATACTGTCAAGTTTACAGGTGCAAAAGAAGACTCTTGTGATTTGGGGTGAGAATGACAAGATCGTTAGCAAGGAATATGCACAGGTAAGTTAGTCTCTTCATTATGCAAATTAGTTTGTCTTTCAAAGTGCAATATATTACTGAATAATGACCTTTAATTGCAACAGAGATTGCAGAACGATATACAAGAATCAAATTTGCAGTACATTAGCGAATGTGGCCATATTCCTCATGTTGAGAAGCCAGACATAGTTGCAAATATAATTATAGAGTTTCTGAAGGGCACGGATGCAAAATGCTTAAAGCATGAAACGTAGCATATTACTAATGTTCTTCTCAAATTGAGTCCTTTAGTGTCCAATTTTTGAGTTTATGGTCTCTTTCCTTTGTAAAAACCTAATCTGAACAAGGTGGTGTGGTGGTATAGAATCTAATGTAAAAGATGCTTCACTATATTCAGGAAGGCTTTCAACGAAACTCGACGTAATTTACCCTACGGGTAGCCTGGTAAACATTTCATTAAACTTTACTACAGAAATAGTTCTATAAGAGCCTCCTAATAAAATATGCAGTGATGTAATTTTTTCCTATAACATAACATGCTTTTTTGGTAATAAGGATATGATGAAAAGAAATCCATTCTACTCCACCTAAGTTAAACCTTTTTTACTTAAAGAATTAGATTGTGTTTATCATCAATGCTTGGCAGGATATATAGATTAAACTTTTGGAAGAATATAAGATATGATGGACAGAAGATTTCATAAAGAGTGGAAAGCATTCAACAACTATTGAAGATCATGGGTTAATTTTAATAACTTATCACTAAAAAGGCATTTTACAACAAAAAAAATGGCATTTTACTAACAGTTGAAAATGAAACAAAAAAAGCCACAGGGTGTCTAGTTCCTGCTCTGTACCTGTGTATGATGCAGCCAAAGAATATCATACTGCAGAGGAAGCATAAGATTTTGTTGCATACTGGTGAAACTAAAAGCAAAAACTGCACTAGTTTTGCTTGATTCACTGCAAATATAACTCTTTAGGAAAGATTCAAAGGAATGTCCAAAGTCTCTGTGAACCTGTCTTTGGAAGATTTTTCTGAGCCAAAAGGTGGAAATATAAACTTACCATGACCACTTTTAGGATAGTCTTATTTTAGTAGGCTTACCAACCAACGTGCATGACTATGGTGGGCAGCTACCTATGAATGGCTTCATTAAGCATGAACTCTGATAGGGAGATGGCCTTGATTCTCCCGATAATAAGGTAAGGTCCCTTACCTAGGAAGTGAGCCTTGCTCCTTGTCAGTGACTTTGTTTGAGGGAGAGGGAGTCTTTCTTGGCAAACAATAAGCACTTGTATACGAAGAATTTAATGCTCTATATAGTATATACTGGGGTGTAAATCGTTGGATCTAAACTTACCTGAGTGTACATGCTAGCATGCAGAGAATTAGATGCTCTATAACTGCGAATGTGTACATGGCAGTATACATAATATTAAATGATCTATATTTAGGTGGTGATTTCTTTTTGTCTTTGCCTTTCCATAACAGGTACAGATGCCAAAGTGATGGTCTTCACATGAAGCCAAGGCAGTGTGGTGATCACTTGTCAACTAAGGTTAATTCTATGCTATGCAGAAAGTTAAGGTTTTGTGGAACTAAGATAGTTTATAGCGATCACATGTCAAGTTGAGGCCAATGTTCTGAGTCCTGACAAGTCTCTTGAGAAAACAAGGTCCCAAATACTAAAAGATCCTCAAGCCTTGCCTTCTCATCACCAAACAGGAACACAACATAACTAGTCCATTCCATAGCTTCCCTATGCACACAAACAAGGTACATGAAGAACCTTATAGCTCATTTCAACTTTTAATTTATTTTTCCACAATATACTTCAAAACTATTACAGGAAAACATGCTTCAATCTCACAATTATTCATAGCTAATAATCAACACACTTAAACCATACTTCTCACTCATCACTCATACATATTGAGTAACCAAACATAACAACATTCATCAAGCTTGAGCATTCGAGATCATTTCATTAAAAATGAATAAATACACTTGTGTCACTTTAAGCTTTGTTGGAAATTGAACAAGGGACAACCACTTTCTGCCCGACCATAGGATCGGCTAAACTGCAGTTTTCTTGTAGCTAGCCACCTCCAGCCAAATCTGATGCCTTAAAAGAAAGATTCACCCAGGCATTAACAAGTTTTAAATTAGGGTAGAGGACATGGAGGCCACTCTCCTTCACAGACATAAACCAATATGTTGCCTTTCAACCATTGAGCTGGGGTCTGTTAATGCTCACTTTATTGCCACAATGGAACTGCATAGCACAAAACGATGTGTCCTCTAATCTAGCAGTTCCTCAATACTTCCCTTTTCTTAGTGTCTCTCATGCTTAGTTCAAACAAATTAATCAAAAAATATCTTGACCCTCTAGCTCAGGCTGAAGACTTCAACACTGACTTGTTTTCCCATTTAGGAAAAAATCACATCTCCACAGAGTTTGTTGTGACTCGAAAAGATTTGTATCACCTCCTTTCTAGAGCCGTGCTATCAACACCCATATGTGATTTTGGTTCTCTTCTCAGGGTTGTTTCTAGTTCATACATGCTTCTCCTCTTTCTTTCTACCTCCCCCTACACGACACACATTGCAATTGTAATTCCCCTCTGCTACTTTGCACCACACCACAATCTCTGGCATGAGAATTTGGGGTCCTAGTCTTGGACTATATGGTTAATTTAAAATTCTCTGTATGGGTACACTACCCATACCTTTGGAGAAGTACAATGTCACTACCATTCCTTCTCATAATTGTTGGCAATTGGACAATTCACTACCAAATCTGAAATCTGGGAAATAGGGAAAATTGGACACTAAATTCAGCATAAACAAGAAACTTCCCAATTCCCCCTTATGGATTCTTCTCAAGCATCAGGATCCATGTTGGTTGCTCTCTTCTTCAACTTTTGGAAATATTAAAATAAAATGCATATTACATCAAATAAAGTTTATTGCAATATCCATGCTAGTCATTACAACAATACAAGTCATAATTTACAATTACGAATTTTGGGTTAGAAAAGGGGTGTTACAATCCCCCCCCCTAAAGACACATTGTCCTAGTTGTTCTACTATTCGTGGAAAGGATTGTTTATAGTAAACAAAAATGTTTGTCTTCTTCATGGCATCCTCTAGCACCCATGTTGCCTAATTTTCTCCAAAATGCTTCCACTACACCTTGACCTACTCAATTGCTCAGATTCGGAGTTGAGTCTCCTTCTAATCTAGGATGCATTGAGGTTCTAGCTAGAATTCTCATTCTAGTTTCACCTAAATCATAGTCCAGTCAATTACATGGTTAACATCCTATACATATTTCTAAAATAATGACACATGGAAAGCATTATGCACTTTCATCGTAAGATGTAAAGAAACCCCGTATGCCACTAGTCTCATTCTTTCTAGGATTTTGAATGGTCCACAATATTGTGGGGCTAGTTTGGCACAAGCTCCTATTCTCAAGGAACTCCTCATTGGTTTAACTTTGAGGTACACATACTCTCCCACTTTGAACTTTTTATGAGTTATGTTCTGCTCAACATTAATTTATGCTAATCTTGTGTTGTCTCTAGGTTTTGCCTGATATTTCCCACTTTCTACTCCATTTCATTCCTATCTGGTCCAAGTGTAATCCGATTTGTTGGATTATCCCAATAGCCCAATTAATTGGGATATTACATTTCCTATGATGCAATACCTTAAAAGGGCTCATCTTTAAAGACTCTTGATATTGATTATTGTATGTGAATTCTACCAAGGGTAAATAATCTTCCCCACTTGCGTTGATGCATTGCATACATCCTTAGCTTATCCTCTAGCACTATGTTTACTCTTTCAATTTTCCCATCTATCTAACAATAATATGCTATGATGAAATCCAACTGCAGTATAAAACCTACAAATAAATATTTCTAAAAATTGGATATGAACTTTGCTTCTTGATCTAATGTAATGATGTTAAGCATGCCATGTAGTTTGAATTTTTTTCATGAAGATATTTGCATTGTCAATTGCATTTTGTTGCTTGGTTGTTTTCGGTAAACTAGTGATGCAATCCATGGATATGACTTCACACTTCCATTCTGGAATTTTTATTGGATGCAACAATCCCACTGGATGTTTAGATTCACTTTGACATGTTGACATTTTAAACATTTAGCTATATAATTTGCAATTTCTTTCTCCATTCCAAGCCAATAATACAACTTCCTAGTGGATATTATCATTTTCTAATTAACTAGGTGGCCTATATAAGGCCTCCTATGCAGTTCATCCATTATAAGCCTCCTCAAGCCCATAAGTAAGGTATGTACAATTTTCTCTTGTACATTAATAGGCTTTACCTTCAAACATCATTTTATATAATTGTAGTGTCCATCACCTTGCAGAGCATTTTTTATTCTATCTTTTATATCTAGTTCACAAGTGGTTATT